>JBBPCZ010000042.1:3210771-3248859 GCA_037974445.1 Brycinus macrolepidotus | reverse complement strand
TTGGGATGGGATGGGATTTTTTTTGTGGGAGTGGGACGGGAGAGGTTTGAAAATTCACTCCCGTGTCACCCTCTAATGTAAATACAAATAAATGTTTGATGTGTTCATTTGTACACCACATCCATGTTAGCTAGTAGTATTATCCATGTGTCAGCAGAGTCAGTTGGCCCTATAGTTTGTTGAGTTGAGGAGGGTCCTGCAAATTACACAAGGGCCACGTCTCCCCCGTGTCAAAGCGAGTGTCAGTGTTTCCATGAGAGGATGAAGTCCAGCTTTCCGCATCTTTCTGGTCTCAAAAAACGAAAAAATAACCTCTCCATTAACAAAGAAACTCCTCCTGTTGAGAAAACAATCGATAAACTAACCCCCCTCCCTTTATTTGCATAGGTTTCTATGGTCACATTACTGGGCTCTGAGTGTTGGTCTGCAAAAAAAAAAAACTCAGACGATGTCAATTTTGTAGAAAAGCCAACAGTTTAATGTAAATATTTGATTGTACGTTTTGACTGTATCTTTCAGTTTCTGGAAAACAGTTTGTTATTTGTTGAAAGCTTCATAAACTTTTTTTACTTCCTAAGGCATAAGCAAGGGGCGCCAGTTAGTATCTGTGTTAGTATCACAAAATAACAAAATAAATAGTGTGAGTAGATGCCTGAAACAGCGGTCATTAATTAGTTTCCAACCGGTCCAAAAACTGAAACTGAAAGTGAGGTGACAGGTTAACCAAGTGGCTGTGCAGAGATAAGAGCACAATATTATTACTTATTCTTGTAAACATCAAAGCTTTTTAAAGTAATAATAGGTTGTGTCTACAGTTGTTGAATATTCCTAAATGCCAAACAAACAACGTAACAGATTACTTTAACCCTCTTTTCTGCTTGGCTCTCTTCCTCCTGTGTCTCTATGGCTGGCCCACTGAGCGTTGTTTCTTTTATAAATATATGCTCATGTTGGCCTTGTTTTCCTTTGTTGTTGTCGTTGCTGTAATTGCGCAAGATTAGCTCGGAGCAGTGCTTGCGGTAGCTCCGCTCCGTCCCCCTGCTGCGCTGTAGTACGAGTCAATTCCCGGCCTGTCACGATGAAGAAATCGTGCTGGCTCCGTCTCCCCAAGCGGAGACAGAGTCTGGCAAGACTGCCGCAGTCTCGCTACCTCAAGCACAGGTAAACAGAGAGAGACGACAGATGCGCCCGGGCTATTCACATCGCTCCAGGAGGTCAGCAGCTCCTGCAGGAACACAGTAATCACGGGGCAGACGAAAGGAGGAAGGCAAGACAGGAAAAGAAGAGACTCTGCAGAAGCGTTTTAGATTTATTTTAGCCTTTATTCATGCTGGCGTTAACCCAGGAGAAGATGCTGTTGAGCTACAGTCGTTTCCAATGGGCCTGAACATGTACCTACTTAAGCTTGCAGTCTGCAGCTATTGCATGCATTTGTTACTGCAGATGGAGTGTTAAACTGACAAAAGGAGGATGATTTGGATCACTTACGGCCACATTTGCTGATGCATGTAAAACATGGTTAAAACGTACAGTGGTAGGATCAGCATGATGGGTTTTAACCCAACAAATATAATTTTTTATATGTTATACTGGGGTTTAAATGCTTAAAACTGCGACATGCTGTCATTCTGTGAACCATTTCTGGAATTTAGAGTAGATCTTACACTGGCAAAGAGAGTCACTTGTGGTCACATTTACTGGAAAAAGTAAACCATGGTTGCACCACATTTTCACGTAGTGCTATAATAGGCCTACACATGAACTTCTTCGAAATGTGTCACTTCATGTATATGTAGATCACATATTGTTCAAACATTTGCAAACACTCCTGGCAAAATGACATGTTTTGTTGATTTAAGTAAAAAATAAGTTAGTACATTCTCTTCAGACAGAAAAGGTCAATATTCTGTCAATTTTCATGCATTTCAATTCATTTTCTAGGCTTAACACACGGGGTAAAAATACCATATGACATAAAATGTGTCTTAACTTGTTTTATTTTTCTTGCAAGATGTTCAGTTAAGTGACTAAACAGTCACTGTGAATTAAAATGTGACAAGCATGTTGATCATTTAAAGTTACATTTATTGAAACAAGTAAAATATGGTTAGCACAAACATTAGCATCATTTGTCATAAATGGTGCTTCTGTAATCCTGCACATGCGTTAGAAATGCATAATTTCATGTATCTTTCTACTGTGGATCAAATATACTCACAATAAGGAGATACAAATGACCTGTCGACACATTTAACGCAGCATCTAAAAATGGTTAGCACATGCATTGGGTGATTGTGGAATGCTGTATTGGGTTATTGATTGGATTACTGTGGAATTGTTAGCACCACATTGTTCGGGCCTCAATAGACCGCATAAGCTCCTATTTAAAAACTGCAAAGTGCTGTCAGGGTTGCACAGACCAGTCCAGTGTTACTCAGCCCCTGTCCTGCACATGTGAATGTTTTCACTGCTTTCAGCTAAGGGTGTGCCGATCCAATCCAAGTCTGATACTGGCCAGAATCACTGGATCTGATGTCAGGAAAAACCTGATCTATCAGGCAAACGAAACTCACTTTGAAAACAGGCACACATATGAGGACACGAGTAACACAGACGAGCAGCAGGGCTGCGTCCCAAATGGCTCCCTGCTCCCTACATAGTGCACTTAAAATACAGACTCCTGCACCAACAGTGTAGAACACGTCTGACACAGAGCCGCTAGAGGTTCAGCCATGTGTGTAGAACTCCATAATGGACACACTGTACACTATATGGGTATAGAAACTGGAATTTCATGTCTTACATAGTGTCCTCTAGAGGAATCAGGGAGCCATTTCGGCATCAAGATGTAGACAGATGTGTTATTAACAGCTTAGTTGTTGAAGAGGGGGGGAAATACTGAATCTGATTGGTATCAGTATTAACAGTTGAGGTTATCAGTATCGGTAAAAAACGTGGCACCCCTACTTCCAACACATCTGGTCCAACTAATCAGCTCATTAACAACCCCTCACTTGGCTGAAGTGGATCTGTTAAGGCTCTGAAAACACTAAAATGTGCAGGACAGGGTGTCTCCAGCACCAAGGTTGAGAAACACTGGACTAGTCAACCAATAAATCCATTAGTGGGCGCTGTGGGCAGCAATCAAGGACAGTGTCTGAAAGATGGTGGGGGGAAAAAGTGCAGTAAACGGGCAGGAGTGGAGTCCAGAAATCAGTTTGATAAACAGAGGGAAGTTTGTTTGTTCGTTTGTAAATACTATACAAGATGTATCAACAACAACAAACACATATGGAATAAAGTGCACTGATTCTTAAACACATGAAGATAATTTGTTTACTTACTACTTATAAACAGCTTCGAAAACTCAGTAATGCCTCTTAAAGCCTAGGTAGGTTTGTTTGGAAGTGAGGACACAGAGGCAATAATATAGTTGGTATAGGTGAAAGAAGAGATTCTGAAATGTGTGGTGATTTTACTGTATGTGTGTGTGCACTGAGGCAGACTAACCAACATCAAACCTTCTGTGATGCATATCTACCTCAAAATGCAGCATCAGCACCATAAAGGTGATGCAGCCTGTGTGCAGTTGTTTTATTGCATTGACAAATATTGACAAAAAAGAAAGCCATTTAAATCAATTACAGGGACATTAACAGTAGTGACTTAAACATGATTTGTACATGCAGTCTGGATCACGACACGTGGCACTTCTTACCCAACTGAAAGCTGTTTCAATGCCTTCGTCTTGCCATTTAACCCTTCAGCTTGTAGTGTCGCATGGTTGTACCGCCTGACTATTTTCCATTAACCCTTAGAACTCAGAGTATATTAGAAAAATCTAATTTCAGCAAATTAAAAGAGTGTAAAACCGGTGTTTGCTGTTCGTCTTTCTTTATCTTTTCCTTTCTTTCATTTTCTCTTTCTCTCCTTTCTTTTCTTTCTTTCTTTCTTTCTTTTTTTATTCTCTCTCCTTCTTTCTTTCTTTTTTCTTTCTCTCCTTTCATTCTTTCTTTCTTTCTTTCTCTCTTTCTTACCTTCTTTATTTCCTCCTTTCTGTCATTCTCTTATTTTCTTTCTTTAGCTTCTTTCTTCCTTTCTTTCTTTCTTTCTTTCTTTATTACCTTCTTTCTTTCTTTTTTCTTTCTTTCTTTCTTTCTTTTTCTCTTGCTCTCTTTCTTACCTTCTTTCTGTCCCCTTGTCTTTCATTCTTTCATTTTCTATCTTTCTTAGCTCCTTTCTTGTTTTCTGTTTTTATCTTTCATCCTGGAACATTGACAAAAAAAGAAGGCCATTTAAATCAATTAGTCACATTAATGGTAGTGAGTTAGACACAGTGTACACACTCGACTCCATCGTGGCACTTCTTACCCAGTCGCAGTCTGTCTCAATGTCTTTGTGTTGCCATTTAAGTCTGTCTGCACAAAGTGACCTCCAGATGCCAGTAGGAGCAGAAGTCCCTCTGGAGCTCCCAGGGGATTGAGCACTCTGCTCCGGGCTCTCTGGCTGGAGCAGGACGGCATGAGCTGGGATCAAACCCATGACCTTTCGCTTCATTACCACGTTCTACGCCTGCTGGCGAGCTGAGAAGCAGAGATACTCCTCTACTGTAAATGAGGAGCTCATGGTTGTTGAACGCTGTCGTTATTTACCTTTTTTCGTCATGTTTCTGACTGAAACTGGAGCAGCCCAGTGTAAGTATTACACCTGTAGCTGTGGCCCGCGGGATCCGACCTTTGTCCCTGTCATAATGAGTCTGCACCCTACCTCTCCGTCCTGGCCTACTTTCCACATTTGTCGCGCTCCTGTGCTACATTCGGCTCCGCTCCTGTTCCACATGACTAATACAACCTTGCTGAAGTAGGCCCTGATCCCGAACGAGAAAAAAATGGTCCAGTAAACAGAATTTTACATCAAAACTTGGACTTGGAGTGGAGTTGACTTGGCTCGTCACCTAGTAAGGTGAAGCGAAGGCTTGGGTGGCCGGTGAAGTGGAAAAACTTGCTCATTCGAAACCTGTTTCTAGTGCAGCCGTTATTCACATGAAAGCTGATTTTGATCTCCATTATCTTTCGTTATGGGAAGCCAGAGTAAGACAGCACTGAAAAAAGCCACAGTTATACCTTTAAAGACATTTGCTCTTAATGGAGAAAACTGGTACTGCATCTCTTCATTCACTGTGAAACTGAATGCATTTGGTCTGATGTGTTGAATTCTATTTATTGAGACTGAGGTCTGGACGTAAGGACCAAGTTTTTACTGTCCAAACAAAAATTGTCCCAAGTGCAACTATATGCTGCCTGAAGTGGAACGGAACTGGCCTATGAAATGGAACTGAACCCCCCAAATTGCCAAATAAACCCTGACAGCTCTGGTTACTGGTCATTGGACCAAGAAACTATCACATAATTTGTTAAAATAAAATATTCAGGGATAAAAAATTACTTTGAAATCACACTTTAACTAATTTATTCATTTATTCATCAAGTAATGCTTTCCCAAAAGCTTTACTCTGAACAGAATTTCCATACTGTGCTGCTCAGAGTGATCCTAATGCCCCTTATTCATGCGGAGCATGTAATGTAAAAAGGTTTTGGCCGAACCTAAACGTCCTTTTGCTGCGATAATCTGTACTTTACAATACTGTGCAAAAGTCTTGAGCCACCCCTTTCTTTATTATTTTGCTTCATTTCTTCATTATTTTGCGTAGAAAGAGCCAGACGGTGACCTACGTATGTGACATTCAAGCAGAACAAACCACATCTAACTTAAGTCTTGAACCAGTGAAGAAACAGGAGCAGATGATTCCAGATGATCAGGCGGTGATCAGTATACTGGTGGTGCTGAATGCTGAGTGGTTGGAACTCCTTTATCTAGGCTCCTTTATCTTTAGACACTTTGCAGCCTGTCACAGTAAAACATTTGTTACCATTTCTTTCATTAAATCTATGCAATAAACCAAAGATACTGTATATTTGAGAATTGACATCTGAACCCAGCATGAATGAACTTTCAGGCTCTAAGTTTCAACCCTGATGTCCAACCAATGAATATCAAACCTCTATGTGTTAGTGCTAAGCTAACAGTGGTGCACATGAACATGCTTTGGCTGCTTTAGATTATTTGCAGACATCTGAAACTTGTATATATTTTTATCTGTAACTTGTAACAGACAATATATCCCCACTGTCAAAAAATAAATGTCTTTAAAATGGTAACTATACAGGAGAAGGAAGTTAATAGGGATGTGTGGGAGGTCCCGGCTGCGCAGCTAATTGTCGGAGGCGAGAGCAGGGAGTGGCCGGTTGTGGTGGGTCTCATCCTCGAACTTCCAGTTCCTCTGTTGGTGGGGTGGGACTAGCCGGGCTTCCCAGCGCATCATACAACAGTCAAGATACCGCCGGCCACCTCTGGAGCCTTCCTCCACCCTTCACTTTGTGTAACCCTGTAACGACCTTCACCTTCACTCAAGACATCTCGCTCCAGCACAATGCCTGTCCTGGACATTACACAAACTGTAAATAAACGTCACCTTTTGGGTGGTTTTGTTTTGGAACATTTCACCTTGGTCTGTGTTCATGTCTGATCCCCAACCCTAGGTGCACTACACAAGACTTTAACCCTTTTGTTTCCACCTAAAACATAACAATGAATTGAGACACATTTAAAGAGTCTAAAGGAAAGCAATGATGAGGATTTTATGCAATAAAAATGAACAACAGATTACTGACAAATGTTTTTAGTTGCCAGATGTCATTAGGGCATCTTCTGAAGGCTTAGGAAACCCTGAAGGTTCTTCTGTGGGAATGAAAATTTTCAATATACTCTGGTTGTAGATACATTTATAAAATGTTTCCAAAACAATGAACAGAGCTATAAATGACTCTAAACTGATTGAGAGAGCCGTACAACTTTTGGAATGAAATTTTAATAAAATTAATCATCTGAATACCTCAAATTGCTGAGGCGATCATCAAATATCAATTATTTGATAAATTATTTGATAAAATGAATATGTGGGTCATTACAGTGTTTTCAAGGCCAACCTTCTCCTAACAGCTCGAACCGCTCAGTGTACAGACCAATGTTGATAATATTTTAAATATTTTACATTGATGTTGGACATTTTCCCATAGAAGTGAACTGAATTCCATGATGTCATAATTGCCTTGAATCTGATTGGCTGTTCTTGTTTACAGTGACTTCTAGTGCACTCCGCCCTCCATTTCAGCCTTTAAAGGCTTTCCTTCTGTTCTTTTTATTGCAGTATTTTTCTTTTATTGCCCTTTTTTCTTTCGTTCTTTTCTCTTTCTCTCTTTCTTACCTTCTTTCTTTCCTTCTTTCAGTCTCTCATTTTTTTCTTATCTTCTTTTTCTCTGTCTTTCTTTCTTCTTATCTTCTTTCTTTCTTTAATTCTTTCTTTCTTTCTTTCTTTCTTTCTTAGCTTCTTCTTTCTTTTTTATATCCTTTTTATTCTTCTTTATCCTTTCTTTCATTTTCTCTTTCTTTGTTTCTTTCTTTCTTTCTTTCTTTCTTTCTTTCCTTCTTTCTTTCTGTCACAGGCTCTATATTTCACTCCGAAAATGCAATTCTTGTTACATGACACTAAAATAGCTTCAATAATTTCCTTTTTTTCATTTTAAATATGGCATCTAGAAATTTCTTTTGGCAATTTATATATATGATACATATAACATATCGCACATGTATAAAACAACAAAGATTTTGAATGATAAGTGAGTCCAGGACTTTTGAGCAGTGGTGCATTTGCTCCTAAAGCAGAGAGAAAGTTTCCTCGGCGCTCTTGACTCGAAAACTCCTTTAAGACTAAAACTTCTAAGCAATATGTAAGCAATGAGAGTGGAGCTAAACAGAATCAGCTTAGAGAACACAAAGCGCAGCTTTAAGGCTGTGAGAGTGGGCTGAGAATGAGCTGAGAATTGGGCTGAGAATGGGCTGAGAATTGGGCTGAGAATGGGCTGAGTCGTGAATTGCACTGGGCTGCTGAGAGTTTGTGTCTTATCTTATTAGAAGCCCATCTCCTCAAAGTCGCGGCTCCCATCAATAGGGCTTAGATCAGCCTTGTGCTGGGCTGCTTTAAGAGTAACCCGCAGTAATCCCCCCGTCAATGTCTGCGCAAGACGTTCAACTTTCATGGGGAGCAAAAGCCTGCTGAGATCAGTAAAGCCCTCACAATGGCTTCAGCCACAATGACTTACTATGCTTACTATGTATTACGTGATGCCACACCGTCCCGCCACATTACGTTCAGTCATAAGACGTCTCGCTCTGTGGTATAAGGAGGGGGAAGGGGGGGACTTTTTTGTTTTTTTTTTAATAATAACTAATATTATTACTGTATAGCTGCCCATTCAGCTTCAGCCACAGCATTTCCAACTGCATTATGCTATTATTTTTTTAAAGGGCCAATACCCTGGAATATTCCTTGCTGTTTTGATGTAAAAGAGGAAAATTAACTACATAAACATTGTCAGTTTATTCCTCCATATACTGGGCCTTGAGACACTCTACTCTATGGAGTGGTGTTTGTTTAAGGATAATTAATATTATTACTGTATATCTGCCTGTTCAGCTTCAGCTACACTATTTTCAACCGCATTATACCCTCATTCTCTTTTAAAGGGCCAATACCATGGAATTTTCCTTACTGTTTCGATGTAAAAGAGGCAAATTAACTACGTAAACATTGTCAATTTATTCCTCCATATACTGGGCCTTGAGACGCCTTACTCTGTGGAGTGTTGTTTGCTTAATGTTATTTAATATTATTACTGTATAGCTGTCCATTCAGCTTCAGCTACCATTTTTAACTGCATTAAACTATTATTTATTTAAAGGGCCAATACCATGGAATTTTCCTTGCTGTTTTGAGGTAAAAAGGGTAAATGAGCAACATAAACATAGTCTGTCATTTACTCCTCCATACAGTCCATGTATTGACTGGGAAAAAAGTTTGTTTTGAATTTAGTGTTTTTGTGATGTCACAAAAACAAACACATTCCCATACTGTAGGCTATATCCGCTTGTTCATCTTCAGCTTTTCAGCTACATTAGACTCTTATTTTCTTGTAAGGGCCAATACCATGGAATTTTTCTTGCTGTTTTGATGTAAAAAAGGTAAATGAGGTACATTAACACTCCTCTATACACTCGGTCATGAGACATCTCAGTCTTTGGTATGAGATGGGGGGGGACACTTTTTTGTTTTTTGCTTAATAATTAGTGTGATTGCATCAGTAGTTCTTTTTAAGTTTTATTGTTATTACTATCAGAAGTAGTATTTAGCACCTCCGCTCCTCCTTCAGTTTCTGAAATATTGACGTGGTTACAATGTCAAAACGTCCATTAATATCCAGTATGCGGATATTCAGATTTTTGATCGGCCGAATATTGATCGTTTAAAAAAATAGATTTTGTGGTTGAGTCCCCTCTCTAATGTACGGGGAGAGAGAGAGAATGGTCGAGTCACCTTCAAGATATGTGTCGGAGAGAGAGTCTGTGATGTCACAGCCATGGAGGCCGCAAAGGGACAAATCGCGGAGAAACAAACGTGGAGCAAAACACACAGTAGACTCAGAAACAGACTTCAAGGCACTAAAGCTCAGGTCAGTTATAAAAAAAAGACGTGTGTCACTGTTTGTTGCAGTTTAATTAAAAATACCCACCCTGTGAATGCGTACCATGTATGGAAACTGAGGTGGGAAAAAAAAACAGCTTGTTTTGAATTCAATGTTTTTGTGATGTCACAAAAAACCAACACATTCCCCTCCTGTATATCTGTGTATTCAGCTTCAGCTACAGCAGTTTAGCTACGCCCACTCACATTGAAGCTATAAGGAGTGTTTCATCCTGGACTGCCTTTTGTACAAAGCGCAGTATAGTGTGGCCAATCCGAACAGAGCAAATTTGCATATTGGTCTTACCAAAACTGGCTTGTCATGGAAGCATAAATTATGACCATTTTTGGTGCACAAAACTGCCGAGACGTTATGAACAGACTGGGAAAAGTAATCCAATTAAGATTTTTTTTCCTTCACAGTTGGACTGAGGAGCTATAAAGTCTGCTGATTTCATGTTGTTGAAACCAAATTAGACCCAACACGCACAAAAGCGCGCATCTAAGTGAACAGAAACAGAGAAAATGAATTGTGTCAAAGACTGGCAGTTTTGTTTTTAATGATAATGCTATTATGATCAGTCGTATCTCCTCGCATCAGAACGAAGTGGCCGAATGCTCGTAGGAATGCCGTTGTCATAGCAGCGGAGTCTGGCGGCGGCTTATCAGGCGAAGGATCCTCAGAGACAGGCGGTAATCCCCAGGCACATAATCTATCGAAACTTCTTATGGTGCAAAAATGCAAATCACCCCCCTTCTTATCTTGTCAAATTAACTTTTAATGGAAAACGCCATATGGTGGGCCGATCGTACACAATGATGCCGCGGTCCACTCCGGCGGGGGGAGGGGCGGGGGTTGGGGGGTGTTGGGGGGGTGTTCAGCGATTAGAGCCTGTTTGTAATGGTGCGCTCTTTAAACTCTTAGAAATGAAGCTTCCTTAATAGTTCTTAGATTGGATGCATGATTCTAGGGGTGGGGGGGGGGGGTTCTTTAAAGTTTAGATTTCGTTCAGAAAAGGGATTCTTCAAAGAAGCTTCTTTAAAGAAGAGCCACTTAATAGAACCCTCTTGATCATCTTTTTTTGTGTGCTTGTTGCTTATTTGTTTGCTTGCTTGTTTACTGGCATTAACGTGTATTTAAATGACCATGTGATATTCATATTTTTTTCATTAGTTTCCTGTCTGTTTAATTTTGTCTCCTTTATTTTCAACGAACTTTATACTTCATAAATTATAAAAAGTAAAAGAATATAAAAAAGATTAATGTCTCTTTTATATGATCTGCTTTATTTTCAACTAAATTATGCTTTATAAATCATACTAAATGCTATACTAAGAGCCAGTATCATGGAAAACTGAATTCTGCTTGCTCCTTTGACGTAAAAGAGGTTAACGTAGTATATAAACATTGTTAAAGTTTCAAATGTGTTGTTCACGTCTCTATACAGTACATGTATGGAAACTGAGGAGGAAAAAAACAGCTCATTTTGAATTTAGTGTTCTGTGATGTCACAAAAACTTCAGCTACAGCAGTTTAGCTCCACCCACTCACACTGAAGTTATATATAAGTTTATATAAATATATGTATCTACATTTTTATGTATATGCATGTGTGTATATGTATGTACTGTATCTATCTGTCTTTCTATCTATCTATCTATATATATATGTATAGAGAGAGAGAGAGATAGATAGATAGATAGATAGATAGATAGACAGATAGATAGATAAATATAATATATGCTTAAAAAAGGTACAATAAAGGGAGGCCAATCAGAGCACAGTTCATTTGCATATGAACTTAAGAGTAACAGAGATGGCTTGTTTCATTCTAAAGGTCATGTAAGCATAAATTTTGACTGTTTTTGTATCATAAACCTGCAGAAACATTGTGATTGGACTGAAAAATCAAATCAATCAAATTCAAGAAAATTGCAGGGGGTGGGCCTTTTAATCTCCCCATAAATAAAACAAGTTATATAAATTATTATTAAACTGCAGTAATGTAAGATCTTGTAGAAGAGCCTTATATTGCATTTTATTGGTTTTTTTTTCTCCTGCTTTGCCTAGGTGGCCCCCTGGGTCTCGCTGCAGACCTCCTCGCATTACTTATTCATTTTGCACTGCGGAGCAAAATCCTCGTCCAAACAGAACGAGGTGAATCTGCGCCGTGTCTGCGGCCCCGGGACCCCACGCTGAGGGCTCTTCTGCCCAAATGTGAGTGGCCCCGGGGGCAGGGGGCTTTGGCAGCGCTGAGTGCCTGAGCCACTCGGCGGTAATGAAGATTCCGGGGCTTAAGCACACAGAAATCGCTCGGAAAGAGCCATAACCGGCAGCCTATTCGCACTTGAGCTCCACAAACACGCCGGGCAGTTTCCCTCGACCTTAGCAACATCACGCTCGCACGTACTGGAATCTTGGTGAAAAGAAGAAGCAGGAGTAAAAAATCATGTGTAGGTTTTATTCATGGGTCTGATTCAACAGCTTAGCAAGGCCCTGGGCCCAATTATTTAAGCTGCGTACTGGGTGCTGGTCATATAATATTTCTTCTCCCAGCCGGAGCTCACTGAATCATGTAGAATGCATGTGTGGAACATCAAACAGAAGAGTGTTTTCCCCAAGATAGCACTTTTCCCTTTGAATTCAAGCCCTGCAGTTTACAAGAGATTGCATGTGCACTATGGGTCCAAAAGGGCCTCCGCTCTTTCTGGGAAGGTTAAACTAGGCATTAGAACATTGCTGTGATTTGATTGCAGAGATGCTGGATGGAGCTCCATCACTCTAGAGAACATTCCACCTCGAGCTCATCCCAAAGGTGCTGGATGGAGCTCCATCACTCTAGAGAACATTCCACCACCAACTCATACCAAATGTGCTGGATGGAGATGTTGGAACATCGCTGTGCAGATTTGATTGCAGCTACAACAGCATGATAGAGTTCAGTTAGTTGTGGGGCCACAAACACCACTCCACCTCATCCCAAAGGTGCTGGATGGATCCATCGCTTCAGAGAACATTCCACCACCAAGTCACGCCATAAGTACTAGATGGAGCTCCATCACTCCAGAGAACAGAGAACATTCCACCACCAACTCATCCCAGATTGCTAGATGCTGGGTGGAGCTCCATCACTGTAGAGCACATTCCACCACTAACTCAACCCAAAGGTGGTGGATGGAGCTCCATCACTCCAGGGAACATTCCACCACCTACTCAGTCCCGAGGTGCTGGGTGGAGCTCCTTTGCTCCATAGAACATTCCACCACGTATTCATCCCAAAGGTGCTGAATGGAGATGTTGGAACATTGCTGTGCCGATTTGATTGCAGCTACACCACCATGAATTAATTGTTGACCACAAGCACACACAAGCACAAGCAAGGTGCTGGATGGAGCTCCAACTCTCCAGAAAACATTCCACCACCAAGTCATCCCAGAGGTACTGGATGGAGCTCCATCACTGTAGAGAACATTCCAGCACCAACTCATCCCAAACTGCTGGATGGAGCTCCATCTGTCCAGATAACATTCCACCACCAAGTCATCCCAAATTGCTGGATGGAGCTCCATCACTGTAAAGAACATTACACCACTTCATCTCACCCCAAAGGTGCTGGATGGAGCTTCATCGTTGTACAGAACATTCCGTGACTAACTCATCCTAAAGTTGCTGGATGGAGATACTAGAACATGGCTGTGCAGGTTTGATTGCAGCTACAACACCATGACTTAATTGTGGACTCCACTCCAGCCCATCCCAAAGGTCACTCCAGAGAACATTCCAGCTGTTGGTGCGGTTGATTACATTCATTAGGAGGGTTGTCCGGATATTTTTGGACACATGCAATAAGACGTTTTAGGGATTGAACACATTTACACAGAGCCCAGAGCCGTGCAGCACAGTGGATTGATCCTCCATTCAGTGGTATGTGTTTTATCTCGATTAATATAAGTTAATCCTCTGCAGAAAACGGGGCTTTCGTCCTAGACGCCTTGGAGAAGAGGGCCTTAATCATGGCGTACAGTACGCGCAAGATTATTGTTCGTGATTATGGCTCAGTCTCGGGGCACAGCCCGCTTCAGTCATACATATTTCATGGCGCGGCGTTACAGCATGAAGACGAATGCAGACGCACTCCGGATCTAGGACTCGCGGAGCTGCTGGTAATCCCTTTGTGTCCACTAGTATAAAAATCTACAGGGATTATGAAAAGGGGGTTGGGGGGGGGGGGGCCTGTTTTTCATCCTGAGCCCTCCAACCTAATCTTTTAATCATAACTCCACGTCTTGCCTGTTTACTACTGTTCTGCAGTTTGCTAATGCCACTGTTTTTGTCTAATAAAGGAACAGAAAATATAATAATAATAATAATAATAATAATAATAATAATAATAATAGTTAGTGTTGTTAAAATAATATATTTTATTCTATACATTGTTACATATATATATGGAATTCATAACATATATAAATATATATTTTGCTATTAATACTGTAATACTGTAAATAAAAAGGGTAAAAATGCATATATAACTACTTTATTACTGTTTTATTACAACTTAACATCAGAAAACTCCTCATTCATGAATGATGATGATGTGATTCACTTCTTTTCTATAAGCATTTTGAACCTGATTATTATTATTATTACTACTACTACTGTTACTACATTAATATGTCATATATTTTGTTTGTAAATGTATGTAGTATTAATGACAGTATTAATAGTACTGTAGTATTCAAATATTTATATATACATAATTGTTATTCATACTATTATACTGTACTTTCATACTGTAATTCATTCATTTTCTGTAACCGCTTAATCCTTACTAGGGTCACGGGTACCCGGAGCCTATCCCGGGGTCCGGAGGCGGGGACTCACCCTGGGCGGGGCACCAGCCCACCGCAGGGCGCACACACACACCATTCACTCACACTCTCTCACCTACGGTCAATTTAGAATCCCCAATTCACCTGACGCACATGTCTTTGGATTGTGGGAAAAACCCGGAGACCCCGGAGGAAACCCACACCACCACCAGGAGAACATGCAAACTCCACACACACAGGGCCAGGACCCGGATTCAAACCCATAACCCTGGAGGTGTGAGGCACAGTGCTACCCACTGGACCACCGTGGGGCCGTACTTTACATTAAAATAGGTAAATAGGTAAAAACTGCATTGCTATAACTACTTTTAGTGCAGTGTGGTATCAGAAAACTCCTCATTGATGAGCACTGATGGTGTGATTCTCCTCTCTTTCAGGACATAAACTCTTCTATTAGGTTTTTGTAGCTGATCAGTGAAGCATCATGACAAGTCAGTGAGCTTCGCTTCTGCTCAGTGGTTCACTAAAACACTCAGTTCAGGGCTGAGGAACCCGGACGACCTGGAACTGGGTGTGTGTGTGTGTGTGTGTGTGTGTGTGTGTCTGCATCCTCACTTAGAATTTGTTAGTAGTTTAAAATCAGGATTACAGCAGGGCTGCAGTGATTTTGTGGGAGGGGTCAGTTCTGGAGCAGGAGGGTGGGGTTTAGCATTCTAGAATTAAAAGGGCGAGGCTTTAGCAGGGGTTCTAGAAACTTTAGTGGCTTTAGTGTTCTAGAACTTGAGCTACTAGCCAAGTTCTAGAAGGGCGGGAGGGCGGGACTTCAGTATTCTAGAACCGCTTGTACAAACCAGCCAATCCTAGAGCAGAGGGTGGGGCTTGGACTGTTAACACCACAGGGTGGAGCTTTAGGGTTCTAGAACTAGAAGAACTCTGGAGTTCTAGACTTTTGGCTCCTATGAGGGCTGGGCTTTTGTAGTGTAGGAGGGTGGGGTTCAGTGCTCTAGAACGACTTCAGCGTTCTAAAATAGCACTATTTGTGGGCACATACTACTTGCCAATCAGTGTTGTGGGGTGGGGCTTCAGAATTCTAGAACAACATTTTTCGTGGGTACTACTGGCCAGACGGCATTGTAGGGCGGGATCTTAAGTGTTCTAGAAATGCACTGTGCTACTGGCCAATCAGCTCTGCAAGGCGGGGCTGCAGCATTCTAGAACGGCCCAGTGTGTGAGTATGCAGTGTTCTAGAAGGGCACGGTTTGTGAACACACACTACTGGCCAATCAGTGCTGTGGGTCAGGGCTGCAGCTTTCTAGAACAACTCTTTTTGTAGGTACTACTGGCCATTCAGCATTGTGGGGTGGGATCTTGAGCAGTTCTGGAAAGGCAGTGTGCTACTGGCCAGTCAGCTTTGCATGGCGGAGCTTCAACGTTCTAGATCGGTACCATTTGTGGACACTCCACTGGCCGATCAGCTCTTCAGGGTGGAGCTTCAGCACTCTAGAACAGTACTTTTTGTGGGTACGCTACTGGCCAATCAGCATTGTGGTGTGGGGCTTAAGTGTTCTAGAATGGTACTGTGCTACTGGCCAGTCAGCGCTGCAGGGCAGGACTTCCGTGTTCTAGAAAGGCACTGTTTGTGGACATGCCACTGGCCAATCAGCTCTGTGGGGCGGGGCCTCAGCTTTCTAGATCGTACTATTTGTGGACTCACTACTGGCAAATCAGCTCTGAGGGGCGGGGCTTAAACATTCTAGAACAGCATTCTTTTTGTGTGTACTCCTGGCCAGTCAGTGTTGTGGGGTGGAGATAAAACTGTTCTAGAACAGCACTGTGCTTCCTATCCAAACAGTTCTGCTCTGAGGGGCGGGGCTTCGGCGCTCTAGAACGGCACTGCTTGTGTTCTAGAAAGAACTGCTCTCTGGCACGCGGCGTTGTAGAGCGGCAGTGTTTGTGGGCGCGCTTCTTTCCGTTATTGGGGCGGGGGGCGGGGCTTCGGCGTTCTAGAACGGTCCTTTATGCGTGCGCGCGTGTGTGTGTGTGTATGTGTACCCCACACTGGCCAATCAGGAGCTGAGGGGCGGGGCCTTGTGAAACAAGTATCCAATGCTGGCTGGAGGGCGGGGCTTTGGAGTTGAGAGGCACTTATGATTGCGCACAGGGGGCGGGGCTTGTTGGGTTGAGGGTGGAGCGAGGTAGGGAGAGAGAGAGAATGAGAGAGAGAGAGAGAGTTGCACTCTGTAAACTGACACCATAGCGTCTCTCCTCGTTTCTTCTCCTGGAGCGCAGTGGAGAACATGCGGAGAACCTCGCGGAGCAGGATCTGAAGCGACTCGCGCCTCTGGGTTCTCCAGGATGCAGGAATTAGTGCTCTGAGAGCTGGACCACCTTCAGCCCGGTTCTGTTTATTGTGTGTTTGAACGGAGCTGGTTCTGCGTGCCCGGATCTGTTAGTACGGGTGAGTTGATCGGTCTGCTCTTCTTCATCCTCGTGCCACATAAACGCTTCTCCTTTCTTGCCCCCTCTTTTTTATTTTTCCCCTCATATTCTAAGACCAGGCTCTGGAGGAGGAGGAGGAGAGGAGGGCAGGGAGGGGGCTGATATCTGATCCTGTCATTAACTCCCAGCCTCTCCAACTGTTGCCTTTCCTGAAGTTGTTGTGTGTTTATCCTCCCTACTTTTTTGTTTTACTCAGGAAAGTAAACAAGTTATTCCCAGGGACTCACTTCTTGCAGCACAGCCTGCGTAACCCAAACCCCTACACACACACACACACACACACACACACACACTGCAATGCTTTCACAGGGAGGGCTGCTGGTAGACCACGAGCTGCTTTGATGTCTCACCAGAAGAACCAAGAAATGCTCCTTTTTGCCCTTCCTGATTGCTTTTATGGCACCAGTGCTGCTGCACAATAGAAAGTGATGATGGTGATGGGAGGAAAAGGGTGTTTCTGCTGTTTAGGGTGGCCAAATGTGTGTGTTTTTTTTTTGCTTTCCAATGAGAAAATCCTCATAAAAAAGAGAGAAAAAGAAAGAAAAAGATGATTAGTCTTGTTGTTTGGAGGTTCTCAGGGGTTTCGGAGGTGGACCTGATGGTCAGCAGCTCGGGAGATCCGAAGGGAGGGAGAGAACTACTTTGTTTTCTTGCTCTCTTCGGGCTGTAATGAAATAAGTGGCAGCTGCAGACGGTGTGTTATGATGATCAGTGCTGGCGCTTCCACAGGCTGGACCGGACTGGACCGGACACTGTGTTTTCCAAGGGTTGGCAGGGAATAGTTCATAAAAACGGTTTCTGGAAGGGAGACTGACTGAGAGTGTGTGTGTATGTGTGTGCGTACGTCTGAGTGCAATCCCGCACGACACACTGATTCGGGGGGAGGTGTGTATCCGCCGACAAAAGTGTTATTGTAACCAAGAACAATCTATTGTTGCTAATATAGAGCATTGATTCACTCTGGAACCGGACATGAGGCTGTGAAGAAAAAGAAAAAGCCCATCATGTTCCAGTCTGTCAGTGCTGCTTCTCAACGGACGGCAAAGTGTGTGACAAAAGACAAGAGCCACGGCGACGGACCGGTGCTTTATCAGCTTCAATTAGCTTCAATAATAACAGTAATGATATTGCTAATAATAATAATAATGTGCTTGATGTGCCATAAACAAGAGCACAACAATAGAATGCAAAGAAAACAATGAGAAACAACACTAAGAAGGAAATAACCATAAAACCACAATGCAGGAGACCCTCAACCAACAGTTACTGGTCCATCGTAAAGAAACGAGCCGCATAGTGGACACTCAGGTGGACGAGAGAGAGAGAGAGAGTTAGAGAGAAAGGACCCATAATTGGAGATGGCACCGATCCGCTATTGGGTCTCTTCATACAGCCGATATCAGCAGAAAATGCTGGACGGGACATTGGAGAGGAATAAAAGAATAAATCAGACCCGATCCTAATGAATCTTACCCTGAAAAAACACACACTCGCAATGTGTGATGTCATACAGTTGGCTGTGTATGGAGTAGTAGAGTGTTTGACGAGTTTAGAGCTGCACGATATTTACAGTATTGCAGTTGGGATGTCTTTCAAGATATTAAAGGACCCATATCATCACTTTTCTGGAATTAAAAAGGGTAAATATTGTTTCACATGGTACGTTCACTCCACCCGTCCATACAATCCATATCTGGAAAATAAGCTACAAAACAGCCTGTTTTCAGATCATAGTTTTTGTGATGTCACAAAACCAACAGCAGTTTAATCATGCACCGATTCGGCAAACACCTTTAACGGTTAAAAGTTAGAC
Organism: Brycinus macrolepidotus; assembly: GCA_037974445.1. NCBI lineage: Eukaryota > Metazoa > Chordata > Actinopteri > Characiformes > Alestidae > Brycinus > Brycinus macrolepidotus. The sequence continues at coordinate 3,230,077 of JBBPCZ010000042.1, read as the reverse complement.
TTTTGTTGGATTACGTGAAGGCCTCGATTCATCAGAACACCCAGTAACTCACCTGGAGCTGTGATTGGTCACCCTGTCAGAAACACCGTGATTGGTTAGAAGCTCATTTGCATATTGCAGCCTTTTGTGATATCAGTATTGCAGAGACCGACATCACGGTAGCAATTATCAGACAATATATTGTGCAGCCCTAAGCAGCAGTTTCTCAAGATTGCTTTATAACTACTTAACATTTGCAGTGAGGATTTGATTGTAGCCACGAGTGTGTGACCAAAAGCTGCCATAGTAACAAGGCACGCGTGACAAGCTTAACGAGACTGTACCGAGACAAACTGTCATGTCATATTTCGCAACGGTGTCGCACATTTTTGACAGGTAGAACATGAACCAAACGCAACATCAGAGCAGGATGACCTGACAACTTGAGCTTGCAGGCTAATAGGCTCCTTTCATATTCAGAGGCTGTGAAATTGGAGCACACATTAAAATATGTACCAAAAATGTATGTTAAAGCTTCGGTTCTCGACGTTTGATCTGTATTATGACTTTTTTGTCAAATTCTGGTATAAAGACCCCCAGCTGACCCGAGTTGCGCTTCCAGTGTCCTGATTTGAATCTGCTTTAAATGTGGGTCAGATCTGATTGGAAAAGGTCAGACTTCCGGTGGGGGTTTTTTCCTGTTCGGACTGTGGGAAATCTGTCCTTCTCAAATCAGAGATGCTGAAAAAATCCCACTTGAGTTGAAAGACGACACGCGCAACCCAAACCTAGAAGACCCTTAAATGAGAAAATGCCATAAACAAGAATGACCAGTCGGCCATATAGTGGCCACCATACTTAATACACCACAGAATGCAAGTTCCTTAATGGTTCTTAATGATTGTAGGGAAAACCTTTTGGTATTGTTGATATAGAACCCTTGCATCTTGCAGAAGAACTTTCCATGTTGGAAAGAAGGTTCTCTGTGCACAAAAGGATCCTAGGGCTCTAAAAGTGGTTCTTCTATGGCGTCGTTACAATAGAAGCACTGTTGGTGTCTTTAGTGTTTGAGGTGTGGATGAGGTCTTTAGTTCAGATTTAAAAGGGGAGGGAAGAGAGAAAAGAGCAGTGAAGTTAGTTAATTAATACTAACACTGGAAAGAATGCCAAAAGAGTGGACACAGTGAGGCAGAGAGTAAAGAACAATATCAGGAGGAAAGAAAGATCTCCGGTTTGAGTCTGAAAGGAGGAAAAGTGGTCTGGATGAGCAGTAGTGGATGTTCTGTGGTAAAGAGGTGCAGAGGCTGGAGCTGTATTGTAACGGTTTTATAGGACAAGGCAATCAATTACTGTGATTTATTTGACCTTAGTGGGTCAGGGACCTTCTGGTGGCCCACAAAGAGATTGCCTCTGACAAAGCAGCGCCTTCTTTATCCCTTAGACTTAAACAGTCTGTTTTTTGTTGCTGTGCCTTTAAGAATGATGTATGTAAATTAACTCTGTTCTAATTGGCTCATCTGTATTGTGCCTCACTCAGTTTGTAAATTTAGCACTGCAGCAGGAATTGGACAGGGGTTAAACTCCTGCAGGCTGAATACATAGATACGTAAATGACTTTTGTGACATCACAAGAACACTGAATCCAAAGCAGACTTTAATTTCCATACATGGACTGTGAACAACACACTTTAGGACTTTAACTGCGTTTGCATACGACATTAACTCTTCAGAAAAGTGAGGAAAGGGTTTTTCCGGCTTTTCATGATATGGGCTCTTTAAGTGACCTCTAAGACTTGCATATGTGGTTTCAGGCACTGTATGACACACTGTTATCTAATAAAAATGGACCAAAATATGGTCAAAAGTCAGCCTGCTATTGTTTTCAGCTCTATGATGTGACTTGGCCAGTTTTTAGTGTGTCATACAGTGCCTAAAACCACTTATGCAACTCTAAGAGGTCACTTAAAGAGCCCATATCATGGAAAACTGGACAAATCTTTTGCTCATTTTATCTGGAGTTAATGTTGTATGGAAACACAGTTAAAGTTCTAAAGCCACATATATAAGTCTAAGAGAATGATCTGGGCTTAGAAAGGGGGGCTGAATGTCCTGTTTCCCATTAACTGAATTTAAAGCCACAGTTTGGCAGAGAACCTAGGCCAACCTCTTAGACTTGCATATGTGGTTTCAGGCACCATATGACACTATTATCTAATAAAAATGGACCAAACTGTGGACAAAACACGGTCTACTATTGTTTTCAGCTCTGTGATGCAACTTTGTCCATTTTTTTGTGTGTCATACTGTGCCTCAAACCAAGTCTAAAAGGTCACTTAAAGAGCCCATATCATGGTAAACTGGAAAAATCTTTTCTCCTTTTTTGTGAAGAGTTAATGTTATATGGAAACGCAGTTAAAGTTCTAACTGTGTTTCCATACAATATTCCATACAACCACTCAGACCATCCACTTAGACTTACTTATTTGGTTTCAGGCACTGTATGACACACTGTTATCTCATAAAAATGGACTAAAGTACAGACAAAACTCAGCCTGCTGTTGTTTTCAGCTCTGGAATGCAACTTTGTCCATTTTTTGGAGATAACAGTGTGTCATACAGTGCATGAAACTGCATATACAAGTCTAAGAGGATGTTCTGAATGGCCTGGATTCTCTGCCAAACTGTGGCTTTAAGTACAGTTAGCGGGACACAGGACACTCTGCCCCCCTTTCTAAGCCCAGATGTTGGGCCCTCCATTGAGAGTCAAATTTGGCTCCTGCGGGGTTGATCTCCTCATTGTCCGAGCACAATGGACTCACATCCTTCCTCGGCCCACACCATCAAGCGTTCACACGCGCATTCGGCCCTGGCAGGACGAATTTAAAATGACAAGGGGCGGATAAATTGGCCTTCATGTTTGTCCCGGAATAACCGGTGTTTAGCTTCCCTGACCGACTCCAAACCTGGACCTTTTTGCAGCAGGCGGTTCGAAGTAAAAAAAAAAAAGACTTAGAACTAAAGGCAGAATTACAGACTGGCTTTTCACCCACTAAATTACCAAAAAACTGAAGAGCTAGAATTTGAATTTGACTGCACCAGCCGGCCATACAAATTAGCCCTCGCTGCTGCTGCGCTTGGGTTCTATTTTATATGCAGCCTGAACCCCAGTGTCGCGTAGATGAAGTTGTTGTCCAATACAATTACATGCTAAGTCCAGCTCGACTGGCAGAAAACCTGTTTAACCTGTTAAAGGCCCAGTACTGAAATTCCTCCTAAGAACTACATAACTTTAAAGGACTCAGATCATAGCAAATGAAAGATTTAAAAAGAGTTTGATGTGATTCGTAAACTGTAAACATCCTCCTCATCCTTCGCTCCCTAAGTGGGAAAGCCACAAACCAGCCCATTTTGATTTATTTGTTTTTATGATGTCACAAAAACACACTGGTCGGGTTTAGCTTCACCAATTCACGTTGAAGGAGTGTGTCAGCCCAGAGGCATAATTAGAAATAGATTAGAGCTGATTTACATATGACGGTCTTAAAGGCACAGTAACATAAATAGAGTGTGTCATTTTAAATCGTAACGAGAAGCTGGAAAAATGGTCTTGTAGAAATTAATTAGGACTGTCTTTGGTGTAGAAGCCAACATAAAAAGGTCTTATGTGGGTATTTCGGGTTTGGAATGGAATGCTCTGGAGGCTGCAATCAAATTCTCACTGCAAACGTTTAGTAGTTATATAATGATCTTGAGAAATATATGAATATCGTCTGTTAATCGTTATCACGATATTTGTCTCTGAAATACTGATATCACAGAAAGCTGCAACATGCAAATGAGCCTCTAACCAATCACAGTGTTTGTGTCAGGGCGACTAATCACAGCTCCAGGTGAGTTACTGGGTGTTCTGATGAATCGAGGTCTTCATGTAATCCAACAAAAGTCAACAAATTATTGGCTGATGTGTTTTTAAAGGGCCAGTATTTTACAGTTTCATTCTACATCATTTTTTCCCCTGACATTTGATTGGTTTGTGTACAAAAAGATTTCATAACTCATCGTAATTCATTCTTAAACGACCAGTTTCCAACCATAGAATTAAACAGGCTATACCTTTAAGGCTGATTTATGTAAATGAGCTCTTTTCTGATTGACTTCCCTGTATTGCAGCTCATTCAAGGCTGAAACACTCCTTAGAACTTCAGCATGAATGGGCGGGGCTAAACTGCTGTAGGCTTGAATAAGGAGACATATATAAATGTGGTTTAAAAAAACGGCCCATATCATCACTTTTCTGGAATTAAAAGGGATGATATGGGCCCTTTAATATATTGAAAGGCATCACAATAGTAATATGTAGTAGAAAAATCACAATGCTGATATTCTGTCCATGTCGTGCAGAACTGTGGCAGAACAATAAGCTCACAGTTTCAGGGGTTAAGACCTTTCTGCAGTAAAGTTCAGCGAACTGGAGCTGAGGTATCTCAGCACAGTGTTCACACACACCATCGAATGCACACACACACACACACACACACACACACCGTCACGTTTCGCAGCATAACTCACGTGTCGGGTGAATAATGAGGTGGCCCAGCACGAACGCATCTCTAAAGTTTGAAAAAAGATACCACGGAGGGAGATGGGGGAGGGTAGGTGTTGGGGGCCTTCCACGTGAAAAGCTTGTATTCTTTTTGTTTTTTTGTTTGATTCTTTTTGTTTTTTTGTTGTTTTTTTCCTGTTGGGCTGATCTTTGACGGCTAATCCATCCGATGTGTGACGGCGTGTGAACGGCTGATATGAGCAAGTTATTGAATTAAAGTCTCGCCACGGCAGAACAGATGTTCCTCTCTCAGTTTTCAGTGTGATTAGCATTGTGTGTGTGTATGTGTGTGTGTGTGTGTGTGTGTGTGTGTGTATGTGTGTGTGTATGTGTGTGGACGCAACAGTTAGCATGTCTCTAACCCCTCACCGTCTGTGGTAAATGTCCGTGAATGGATATAAATCACCTGCTGTCTCTGATGCTGGGCACTACGCAACACTGTGTGTGTGTGTGTGTGTGTGTGTGTGTGTGTGTGTGTGTGTGTGTGTTTGTGTGTATGTGTATCTGTGTATATGTTTGTGTGTGTATTAAGTGTGTGTAAGTGAATGCATGTGTATGTGTGTATTCATGTGTTTGTGTTTGTGTATGTGTATATGTGTGTGTGTGTGTGTGTGTGTGTGTGTGTGTGTGTGTGTGTGTGTGTGTTTCCTCATCATCTGGTCTGGGATTATTTTGCGCTCGGCTGCTGGATGGAGTTTGGACGCCTGTAGTGAACCGACTGCTGTTATTCAGTAATGTACTCCATTTATCTTCATGCTAATATTGTGTGTGTGTGTGTGTGTGTGTGTGTGTGTGTGTGTGTGTGTGTGCGTTGTGGAGACAGTGCCAAAAACATTTTATGTAAATTCAGTGGCTCGTGTACCTTGATGTTCTATGTAAACACTATTAAAGTTTCAATACGTTCTGTCTCCAGCCCATACAGCCCATATATGGAACCTGAGCTGCCTTTTGTGATGTCACAAAATCCAAAAACAATTGCATTCACAAAAATCTGCCTATCCAAGCCTGTAGCAGTTATAAGCCCGGACTGCTTTTTGAACAGGGCTGCTCAGTATATCATCTGTTAATCAATATTGTGATATTGATCTCAGCAGAAGGCTGTAATATGCAAATGAGCCTCTAACCAATCACAGTGTTTCTGACAGGGTGCCCAATCACAGCTCCAGGTGAGTTACTGGGTGTTCTGATGAATCGAGGTCTTTGTCGGTTGTAGTCTGAATAAGGAAATATTTGTAAATGTGTTGGTTTGAAAAATGGTTTAAAAACAGGCTGTATATGGACTGTATGGATGAACATTTTGAAACAATATTTACAGACTTTAAGCCTTTTTAATTCCAGAAAAGTGATGATATGGGCCCTTTAATATCCGGAAATGTATCACAATATGTAATGTGTAGCAGTACTGATATTGTGTCCATATCGTGCCGCTCTATTTTTGAATGAAGTTGCAATGCAGGGCAGCCAATCAGAAAAGAGCTATTTGCATATCACAGTCTTAAAGGCGTAGTAACACAGCCAGTTTAATATTAATGGATAAAAGAGAGTTTTGGAAAATTAACCCGACTGTTTTGGGTGAACAAAATCACTGCAGTGAAAGAAATAAAATGATAAAAAGTGTAGGATTAAGTGCAAAGTTCAATACAGTTAAGACGCGTGTCTCCGAGTGTGTGTGTGTGTGTGTTTTTTTTTAAGTAGTAGAGTGCTCGAGGGGTGTGTTATCGTGAATAACATCGTGTGCTCGCTGTAGATCGGCACAGTTGTTGTGATAACGAGCAGCCTCTCATTCATGCTTTCATGTTCTAAGCGATTCAATTTAAAAAATTGGAGCGAAAAAACCCTAACATGTTTTTTTTATTTTGCTCATTTCTTCCACCAAATAAAGTAGTTCCAGCAGCAAAAAGTAGTTCCAGCCGTCCCGGAGTAAAGAGACCATTGTGGTTGCTTAGTAACCAGTGGTAGAGCGGAGTGATACAGGTACAGGTGAAAGGGAAAAAACTGTTATCATATGTCACATGTGGTTGCATTTTTAATTTTTGGTTTAAAGCAACAGCTTTGTAGTGTGCATGTGTGTGTGTGTGTGTGTGTGTGTGTGTGTGTGTGTGTGTGCGTGTGTGTTCGTTCACAATGAATCAATCAGTAGAAATGATCCACAGTGAAATTAAATCTCATTAACGTCCAATTAAATAGAAAAAGGTTTTTTACTTTTTCCTGCCAAGTTACCATTTAGACAACCTCTCTCTTTCTTTCTTCTTTTCTTCTCTTTCTTTCTCTCTCTCTTCTTTCTCTCCCTCTTTCTCCTTCTGTCTTTCCTTTTTATTTCTCTCCCTCCCTCTCTTTCTCTTTCTTTCTTTCTCCTCTCTTTCTTTTTTCTTCCTCTCTCTCTCTCTCACTCTCTCTCTCTCTCTCTCTCTCTCTCTCTCTCTCTTTCTCTCTCTCTCTGTTGCATGTGCAGTGATTTGAGAGTGTGTGTGCTGCTGGTTGGGTGTGTGAGATGTGAAGAGAGTTAATTGCAGTGTGTTAAGTTGAGCTGATGATGATGGAGGTGATGATGATGATGGTGATGAAGGTGAAGATGATAATCAGTGGTGTATTCATACTGAACTCAGTTCACACTGACCTTCTGTCTGATAACTATGGCACCGTTCCGACTGCATCACACACTCTCTCCCTATTTCTCTCTCTCTCTCTCTCTCTCTCTCTCTCTCTCTCTCTCTCTCAATTCTCTCATCTCTATCACCTTTCTTTCCTTCCCTCCTTCCTTCCTTTCTTCTTCTGATTTATTCTGTTTCTTTCTCTCTTACTACCTTTTCCTGCATTTCCCTCCGACACACTTGCTTTGTCTGCGTCTTTTCCCCTCCCCTCCCTTCCCTCTCTCTCTCTCTCTCTCTGCCTCTCTCTCTCTCTCTCTCTCTCTCTCTCTCTCTCTCTCTCTCTCTCTCTCTCTGTTGGAGATTATCTAGTGTCACCAGACTCAGGATATAATTTTTTTTCTTTACAATCTACTTAGAAATGATTTATCGATCGCGCCATCTCTCTTCATTGAGAATTAGCGAGCCTTTTTGGGAAATCACTTTTTCTCACTTCTCATGTGGGTGCGTGTGTGTGTATGCATGTGCAAACGGTCCCATGCAGTTAACACAGCAGAGGATGTGGGCAGTGTGGTGCTTTGGTCTTTGTCTGTGGTCTATTTCATTAATCTGGTGTGTGTACACTATCGTGAGCGCTAGAAACTACAGAAGTTATCAAGCAAGGGGCTGCATTTCTGTGTTACAACATATGATGTGTTTGAGTAGTTAGATAGATAGATAGATAGATGGATGGATGGGTGGATGGGTGGATGGATGGATAGATAGATAGATAGATACATAGATAGATAGATGGATAGACATGGATATATAGATAGATGGACAGATAGATAGATCGATCGATAGATAGATAGATAGATAGATAGATAGATAGATGGGCAGACAGACTCATACAGACATTTTTTACTCTATACCGGTCTTAACTAGCTAAACACTCTGATAACTGATAATACTTGATCAGTTTAATGACCCATATGCAAATCTTTTCTTGTACTTTATTTTAATCCCCTGAGGTCCACCTACAATGTCTGTGTGGGTTGTTTTTGTTACTGTGTCTTTGAGACACATATGTTAAGAGCTCTGCTCTGATTGGCAACCCTGCTTTGTGCTTCATTCAAAAAGTAGTCCTGACCAAAACACTTCTTGAGCGAATGAATGGAGCTGAACTACTGTAGGCTGAATAGGCGAAAATGTGTAAACTTGCGAGTTTTCATGATACTGAGTTCGTTTTCATGTTTTCATGACACTGAAGGTTAGTTTCCATAAGTGAACTGGGGAGTAACTCTACTTTTTGAAACTTAAATAATGTTTATGTACTACAGTAGTTTTTTTGTTTTAGAAAAGTGATGGAAATTCAGTTTTCCATGATACTAGAAACTCTTTAACTCAGACAATTAAATTTATTTGTCTATTGTATTGCAATATGTTTTTAAAAATTACTGGCATTTTTTGTCTTGCTTTTTTTTTTCTTTCGCACGTTGTGTTAGTATTGCATTTCATATGTTTTTGTGATTTTCACCATGATAGTGGATTAGTGGAATAGATTTATCTATTCAGCCTGTAGCAGTGAATGTCTCTCAATTTAGAGGCATTCCAGTCTTGAAATTAAGCAGTTTTACATTACAGTATTACAATAAAATTAAAAATTACAAAGTCACAAAATGTTTATGCATATCAATACATATCTGATATAAAATTAACAAGTGCCTTATAAGAAAGATAGATAGAGAGATAGATAGAGAGAGAGACAGAGAGATAGAATTTCTGCTACAGCAGCAAAAAAACATTTACATTGTGTTAATATAATAAATAATCACATAACTGCATACTCTACATATATTTAAATGAAACTTATACATTCTTAACCCAGCTTCAGATGGCCTTTAACACACACTGCATCTAGTTCACAAACAATTCCACTTTTCGTTTGGGAACTTGGGCGTTAGAGCATAAATACATCCAATAAATAATCCAAACCCTTGTGTGTGTGTGTGTGTGTGTGTTTGTGTGGGTAGGTGGGTGTGTACACACTCTGACACTGTAAGGTCTGGATGATGCAGCGTTGCTGCAGGTATTAAAAACTATTCGTCAGTGTCAGCCTGCAGACAGGTCCCGGCTACAGCCAGCCCCAGCGGCCAATCAGCACGAAGCCCTTTCGCCAACAGCGACTGACCAAAGAGCCATGAGGATGAGTATGAGGAAGAGTGAGCACGTCTGTGGATAGCATAAAGGTTTCTTAATATACTCTCGCTGCAAGTGGTTTACAAGTGTAAACATTGTTTCTGCATCGTGTAGCACTAGACCCTCTCTATTTTCACCATTAATCTAAATGCCCTTGTTGGGGTGCGTAACATATTGGGGATCTATATGTTATTTGACTGATAATATTATAGGTCTGATATTGGAATTGCAGCTAATAACTAACATTTTACAGTAATATCTGTCTGTCTATCTGAGTTGTAATCTCTGTCTGTTGTTAATTTTCGTGTTTAGGTATCAGACAAAGCCAGTTAGTTCTATACATTCAAGTAGGGTCCCTAAGATTATGCACGCCCCCCCCTTTGTGTCAAAGCAGGTGTCAGTGTTCTGATGATAGAATGAAGTGCAGCTATCATTCTGGTTGCAAAAAGAGAAGAAAATCCTCCCCTGTCGACAAAATGGCATGGCCCCAACAAAATGACAGCCACCCTCAAGATACTGCCTGTTATTTCCCTTAATATTTCTGTAAACTGACATTAATCTTAACCTGCATTACAATTAATTTGTTTTATAACTAAATAGCTAAGTACTTTTTTTTTTTTTTACTGTTAATGACTTTCAATGGATTAAAATGCTTAATATTTATAAGTACATCAATTAGCTGGAATAGTAGTAAGCCGGCCAGTGTGCTGCCATGTGATTTAAAGTGTGAAAACATGCGTCAGCAGTTTTAGCACCACGTATCCAAAAACTCCAAAATACACCTAGTTCATCTTTAACTAATGTGACATACTGAGGAAACCTATGCATATATATATATTCTTACGAATCTTATCTGTGAATAAGTGATTATGAATATATATATATATATATATATATATATATATATATGTATATAAATACACATTCATTATACATATATATTCACTACTGCTGGGCATTTCCATTCAGTCTACATTTAATATCCCTCAAATCTATAGCAGAGTGGATAACACTATCATCTTACAGTTCGATTCATCATATAGGCAAGAATAGGTAACCACCAGCTGGTGGTCTGGTGATTAGGGAATTGCCCCTGCGATCAGAAAGTCGTGGGTTTGAATCCCAAGACTGCTAGTGGCACCACTGAGGTACTCTTGAGCGCGGTACTGTCCCCACACACTGCTCCCTGGGCGCTGTGTTCCTGTCTGTCCGCTGCTTTACGTGGGTGAATGGGTTAAATGCAGAGAAGAATTTCGTGCTGTTCACACTCTGTCTGTTAAAGAATGTACAATAACCTTACAAGTAATACAATACATTTTTTACAGTGTCTGGTTTATGTGCACAATGGCTGTGTAAGCGTTTATATATTGTTTTTCATATTTTCTTTAGTTTTTGTGCATTGCTAAGATTTTGGGTTTTTTTTTTTTGGAGTGAAGTTAAGATTATTTCTCCTACAAAGTTCCCATTTTTTAACCAGGTTTTGTCATGCCAGTGATGATATAAGAATTGTAGCACTGACTTGTTTGACCGTGAGGCATAATTCTATTATTGATCATTGATATCAGTATGAACAAGATATTTATTATTGGGGCATCATTACAGGTCCAAAAATTCTGTTGGTGCTTCTTTTATTATTTTTCCATCTCTCCTCCTTTCTTCTGACCCATTCTTCTTCTTCGCTCTCTCTCTCTCGCTCTGTCTCTCTCTGTCGCTTCATAAGGCTATGAAGCGCCAGAAGGTCAGCCTGAGGATCGATGTACCAAAAAGAGAGAGGGAGAGGGAGAGAGAGAGTGAGAGAGAGAAAGAGAGGGGGGGGAAAAAGCCGCACACGAACTCACTCTCAATCAATGGCTTTTTATATTTATCTGAGGAGGACCAGCGGGGTCTTATAGTGTCTCGGGCATCAAAGAGCTTTTTCTAACACTCAGCTTTGATAGTCAACAGGCAACAACACAATCTCTCTGCCTTTTCTCTCTGATCCCGGGTGTCTGTGGCATTGGACGGGTTAGGGCTGTGGCATGGTTTGATAAAAGCAATATACGGAGTCAAACGTTAAAGAAATGTATATTTTGCTGCCTCCTAATATGACCGACTTCAATTCGTTTCCTAACTGGATTTAATGAAGAGAAAAATAATATGAAACGGCGTTGTTTTATTGTAAGAATCCTTAACATATTTTACCTGATGTGAAAATGATTAAAATTCTGCTTGCTCAAATTTACTGCTCCATACGTTTGTGAAATTCACTGGAAATGCTTTGAATAAATATATTCGAATAAGTCATTGTAGAAATGACATGCAATCATTGGATCAATATAAATGCACTGCTGCATGAATTATGTCCCGTCAAATAAATATATACATATATACCATTGCATATTCATATGCACTATAATTATTAACTCTTTATTGTTATTATTTTGATGCTTTGTTTTTAATGCATACGAAATGAGTGGAGGATGCAGTGACACACCGATGACCACAAACGTGCACATAAGAGGGTGTGTCAGGCGCATCTGTGTGTCTGCGTGTGGAGCCCTGTGGTGGAAACAAACCTTTAACACAGCTGGAGAGGAACAGGACTAAACCTGAAGATCACCAGGCTTTTTTTTTTAAAGAGCCTGAAGGACAATCTAATGGTCGGCCTCCCACCCGTCGCTGTCAGTGGTCACTTTCTTTCCTCGTCGCCTGGGTTTTCCCTATTAAACCTCTGCGAAAGTACGAAATCATTTGTGTTGACAAATAAAAAGGCCTCACTTTTAAAAGGCCGTCTGTGAATAACAATCAGAATGATAATCGATGCATAAAAATCGACTTCACGATCCCTCACCCCAAATCACCTAAAAGCTTAGAATTACCTCGACGATTACAGGATTACAGCTGCGTGCAGTTGGAGCGTATTGATCTGTGGTCTGACTCACGCCTTTGTTGAAAATATGTTTAAATGTAAATAGTCTGAGCTGAATGAAATTTGGAGGGTCTTTCGGAGCATAAGGAAATAGCACTCTAGCTTTCTTGGGATTTCCCATGAGTCAGAGGCCTGACCCACTCTGGACGATATGGTCTGCATTCCTGTATTGTCTTTGGTGTTAAAGCATGATTTAAAAACAACTGTTTTTAATTTTAAATCGAATTCTCGTTCTGAGAAAAAAAAAAAAACAACAACAAAATGCTGCCATTTACTTGCATGGACATTTTGGTTTAATTCATTATTAGAAATAATTAGCAGTATTTGATAAAGAGACATGTCACCAACATAACATGCATATTGCAATACGTAAAGTGATATTCAGCTTTTTATACTTTAATTACTATGCAGATGAAAAATAATACAAATTATATACAATTTAAACACATAGTAAAAGGATTTTTTGCCTTTAAAATATATTTATTACAAATGCTGTTGCATTACTAACATTGTCATCACGTTGCACATTTCATTTTTTTCAGATTTGTAAAAAAAAAGTGAAAGGCGAAAGAGAAAAGAAGTGAAAGTCAGATAAATAGGAAAGCAGATGGTAAGAGTGGACAAACCATTGTGTCCAGCTCCATGTTAGACCAAATCATAGTCCCTTTCTTTATCCTCGGGGGACACAAGAGGCCTCGCAGCTAGGGCCATTAGCAATTAGCATGGATACCTTATGAGATAGAGGGGCAGAGAGAGGGGGAGCGGAGATGACCCTCTGAGGGAATAGGTGGGGAGGGGTCAATATTCAAGTGCTTTTTCCTGTTTCTTCTCCTATGTGACCATAGGAGAGTAAACCAACCCCCCCACCACCACCACAATATACGCATATACACACTCATGTGCACATTACATCCCTCCCCAGCCTCTTCACAGTCTCTCCACACATGCTTTCTTGGCATCAGGAGCTTCCTTGGGAAAACCCCTATTTCATTAAGTTAATTAACCGAGAGAGAGAGAGAGAGAGAGAGAGAGAGAGAGGGAGAGAGAGGGAGAGATGGAGAGAGAGAGAGAGAGAGAAGTGAGAGCAAGCAAGTTAACTCTTGCCGTCCTGCTGAGAATGTTTTTTATCAATTGATGAAAATTAATGGCAGTTGCCATTAAATCTAAATTCACTTCCAGTCAAGAGGTCTGAAAAAAGACCAAAAAAAATGTCATGAGGAAAAAAGAAGGAGAAAGGGCATTGCGACCCTTATTTGTCCCTTTTTTCATTGTAACTTGTTGCGGAGAGAAGGATTCTCCCCGTTTTTTCATCCCCCTGATTGTTTCCCATCTACTCCGCTGTAATTTTTCCTCATGTTTTATCGTGTGTCTGGCTCTTCCTCTTCCTCGGCCTGCAGTGAAAATTACACTCCTCTCTCTCTCTCTCTCTCTCTCTCTCTCTCTCTCTAACTCTCTCTCCCTCTTTCTCACCCTCTCTCTCTCCCCCGGCTCCTCACAGCTCTCAACCAGTCAACAGACTGTAAAGAATAAATAATAAAAAAGTATTGATTATTTTGATGACTGCACTATTCAATTAGGTATTAATTTTGCCCTCCACTGGACCTATCAGGCAACTCAAAGGGGAGAGTGTGGAGTGGTGGGGGAGGAGGAGGGCTAGAGGGGATGGATAGATGGAGGGATGGCGAGAGAGAGGGAGAGAGGGAGGAATGGTTTAAAGGAACGCAGAGAGAGAGAGAGGGAGAGGCACCATCGTTCAGCAGTGGGGGAAAATGCGTTTACCGCTCCGGAGGGGGGGCGGTGGCGGGTGCCACGGGGGCATATTGACGCGCCGTTGAGTTTCTCGTACTTAAGTGCTCCACAAAGCGAGGGGGGAGAAAAAAATGTCCAGCGAAGCGATGACAAGCGTCATTGTTGCCGGCTATATGAGTATTGACCAGCTGGCCTCGCTCGGCCAATGACAGCTTAAACTATTCCTATTGATTAACATTTTCATAGATTATCATGTGTCATATCAAACTCCACGCCGCTCTCACTGATGAGCGCATTTGCGGCAGCTCCTGAGGGGGCCAATCATCGACCATTCCGAGGGTGGTGGTGGTGGGGGGGGGGGGGGTTATTTGGGGCAGAGGGGCGCAGTTCCATGAAGGCACCCCTCCACCTTCCACCCATTTTTTTTTTCCTACTTCTCCTTTCAGCAGGCTAGATTCAAACTGATCACCTGTCCCCCATCTCCAAACCACTTAGGCAGAAACTTCTCCATAAATAAGGCAGCGGGAAAGAGAAAAGGGGAGGTTTTTATTTATTTATTTATTTTTTGCCCTGCCAGTGTTTGTTTGTGATGTGCACCGCCGTCAGGAAAGAGGGGGGGAGGTACGTCTGAGGAAGGAGAGGGAGAGAGAGAGAGAGAGAGAGAGCAAGAGAGAGAGAGAGAGTAGAGGTGACACCTCTGCTGAATCTCCAGAGGCAACCCCAGACTTGGACCAGCAGTGGCTCGGCCGATGCTTCCCCGCATCACACACTGCTTTCGCTGCTTTTGAAGAGCATGTTCTAACTAGCATGCTCTAACCCTTCTTCTTAAATCTTTGGATAACTGTGATAGAACATTTTTGGAGCAAATTCTCATTGTAATCTGGATACACCCTTTTGGTAAGTTGCTTTTTTATTATTCTTTTTTTATTGCCAAAAAAAAAAAAAAAACAACAAAAAAAAAAAAAAAACCATGAAGTGCCCCTGCCCACGCTGCTGTGGGAGTTACTGCACTTGGGATTGGAATTAATGTCGAAATTATCGTGAAATACTACTTTTTTTTATGTCACCTCTCAAAAGTGCTCTCTCCAGAATGAGTTGCGTTTGATTGCATAAGTGGAAATACTATTCGGGCAATTAAGAGTATATGTAAATTACGGTGGCACTCCAATGAAGTATGCCATTAAAATTCCCAGCGATGCAGTCGCTGCCAACTCTTGCTCTGGAGTGCCGTGCGTTTTTGCCCCGCAACTGTGGCAGCACCTGCAGATTCGATCTTACTCCTGCGAATATCAATCGCAAACATTTTTTTTTCTCTCTCTCCTCAACGTAGCTTTTATGGAACGGGTGTCTAAACGTGTAAGCAGGACATTGCAGTTTGTAAGGCTTTTAATGACACTGAAGTATGTAAATGAGGCCTTTGAGTGTGCCGGGGCATGCGGGAAACCAAATGGAACCATTCAAAATCTCTACAAACCCACGAGAGCTCTCCAGCTGACTACAGTCGGCTGTAGTTTAGCCAGCTGGGAGAGAGTAGAAGGGAGAGAGAGGGAGAGGGTGAGCGAATGAGTGATCAGGACCAAAGAGTGAGGAACAGACAGATAGAGGGAGAGAAAGAGAGAGAGAGAGAGAGCAAAAGGTTGAGAAGTGAGACAGGGAGGGATTGCGAGAGAACCGGCGGGTACCACGCGCTAACCAGCATTTCTTCTGTTTCCTCCTCCTCTTCCATCCCCACCTGCTCGTCCTGCTCGGTCCGTGGCTGCCTGCACTCCCCCACCCCCCCCGCCCTCCAGGATCCAATGATCACAGGGCAGCTGAGCAAGCCGCTGCTCCCCCTCAGAGCAGAGATGGAAGGCGCAGAGCTGCAGGAGGACGAGAGGGCTGGCAGCCCGGACAGCGAAACCAACGACGAGCCCCTGCTGCTGCCGCCGGATGCTGACGACAACGACAAGCTATACGGTGAGTCCCCCTCTTCATCATTTTAATCTTCATCACTGTCACCTCTAGTACAAAAGGCTTGGGGGTGCATAAGAGAGGCAGGGCTACACTAAAACAGAGGTTCCCAAAGGGTTCTCAGCTTGGATGTGTGGTTCTAGGAAAAACCTTAATCTGGTACAGAACCTGTACATTTTGGGGAGGTTCTTTAAACTTTTGAAAGGTTCTGCACACTTGCACATCTATCTGAAAAAAATGGTTCGATCCATTGAAAGGTTCTTTAAGCAACCAAAGTAGTTTGCTTCAGTGGAAAAGCACCTCTCTAAGAATGCAGAGGAACATGAGTGTGTGTGTGTGTGTGTGTGTGTGTGTGTGTGTGTGTGTGTGTTGTTGAAGGATTACCATAAGGAGGGGAAAGCCCTGAATGAAATCAGGGGGCCCTGGAATATGCAGATACCGTATTTAACCTCCTGAACCCTAGCTTTATTATTCAGTGACTGCTATGAAACTGATATGTGAGTTATGAGAGGTGGGGGTCAAACGTAGACCCTCATAAGGGCCCTTAAGGTTTAAGGTGTTACCAAAAATTGTGATGTGTTAGTTCTCTCAGGCCGGTAAGGATTTCTAGTCTTCTAAGGTGTCTAGATGAGTTCTAAAGTGCTGGATGAAAGTTATTTTTGTAGCATGTTCTTTCGTGCTGCTGGTGCCGTGCTGGAGGGGGATCTGAAAGCGTTAGAAGATGCATTTGCAAAAAGTGTGGAGAAAGTGTGTTGCTGAATGTCACTCTTGGTGGGCTCAGGAGAAGCGCTGGCATTTTGGAGATTTGGGGTTTCTCTTTGCTGTTTGTGGGGTTTTGGTGCTACTGAAAGTCTTTAGAAGAATACTGTCCATGGTAAGCAGCTTTAGTGCGCTCTTTGAGATCACGTTCACTGTGAAGTTCTACCGTCGTAGACGTGAATGTTGTTTCCTAAAACCAAACACGGTAAATAACAGTAAAGGTCTCGGTCCATCAGGACAAACGGTTGTTCAGAAACAACTGAGGCATTTTTTTTGGGAGGGGGGGCATTTTGGGGGGAGAGTACCACAGGGCAGTGTGTGAGGACTCGCTTTTTTTGGATACTGTTCCAAATGCAGCAAAAAAAAATGGACAGAATCTGGGGCAAACTGGCGATGGGAGAGACGCACACACTCATCTGTCATATGGGGTGACAATTCTTCACATGCGAGATCTCCTCGGCAGAGGCTGGAGATAAAAATGAGAGAAAGGCAGGGACGCCTGAGGGGAGAAAAATGTGATTGTTGTGTGGAGAGCTCCTGAGCCTCATCTGCCGCTCTGATCTGAATGGGCTGACTTTCAGAGCCGTGATGGAGAGAGAGAGATACCCACACTTTCCAGTTTTGGTTGGTTTTTTTTTTTTTTCAGCTTAAGATTTAAGTCTTTCTTCTGCCTGTAAAAAATGTGGATGCTGCTATAATATTTTTTATACATTTTATAAAAGCACTTTTATGTCTAATACACAACTACAGAAAAAGATGAATTGATTGCGTTTACTAATGTTATAACTGTCAATCTTCAGTGCATATTTATCAAGTGTTATGCATGTGCGACTGCAGTAACTATTTTAAATCATGTTTTTTTAAAGGAGATGCAACGTATAATCTAAAATTATATTTAAATTTGAAATAAGGTAAAATGGCATTTCTAAAAAGTTTGCTTTTTCAATATGTTCGTTCAAATGTGCATATATACCTTTAAAACTCATCAGTAAAGAGTATTCTTAAATAACTTTAATTGCAGTACATTTTGATGATATCGGTAAATCATCATAATACTTTATAATATAAGATTTGTAAAGTTACTTATAGTAGTAACTTTCATACAGTTTGCTTTTACATTTTTTGTATAAAAGTTCACAATTTTATTTTTAACTTTTTGCTTTTTTTTGTAGACGCTCACGCTTCCTTACCTGAAACACGCACACACACACACACACATACACACACACACGCATGCATGCATGCACAAGCACACACACATACACACACACACATACACACACACACACACACACACACACACACACACACACGCATCCATACATACATGCACCCTCAAAAGCACACACACACACACACACACACAAATTTGCCAAAATTTGACCTGCACAAAAAGACCCCAGGTGCATGAATTCAAATTCATGAATTTATTCTGATGGTTTTCATGTTAAAAATTTAATCGTGATGTCTGATAACATAAAGATGATTAAACAAAATTGTAAGTAATGTCTTTATGACATACGTTTATGCTAAATAAAATTCACGGCATTAACTGCGTTAACTGCATTAACCATCAGCATTTGTCAGAAAATTCCGTATTCTGTGGCTGTTTTTTCTTTTTAATTCTGAACAAAGAAGCTTCGGACTTCAGAGCGGAAAAAACCTTCACTAATTCTGCCGTTTAGCTGCTTCGTTTGCTCTGATTTGTTCAATTAGTTCAATTACTTAAATTATGCTTTTTTTATATATTTATACATATTCATCTGTTTGAATCATTTCCCCAGTGAGAAAGACCGCAGGTGGACATGGATCAGTAAGATACTTCTTATCATTTTTTTCTCGTCTCGCTTGGTTGATGTAGTGTGATTCAACCAGGTGTGATTTCTGTTTCTTTCTTTTTAATTCTTTCAATCTTTCGTTTTTTCTTCGGCTTTTGTCAGCCTTGAAACTCAGTAGCTGTAAATGTTTCTGTCTCTCCCATCTTCTTTTTCTCTTTTTGCTCTTTCTTTCTTTCTTTCCTTTCATGCCAATGTCATGCTTCATACCTTATAGCTAAGACCACCTCTTTTTCTTTTTTTCTCTCTCTTTCTCTCTCTCTCTCTCTCTCTCTCTCTCTCTCTTTCTTTATGTCTTTCTTTTTTCGTTTTGTTATTTCGGCGTGTGTTTTGCAATTTTTCTTTCTTTCTTTCTTCCTTTCTTTCTTTCTTTCTTCCTTCTTCTTGCCATTTGTCATGCTTCATACTTTATAGCTAGACTATCTCTCTCTGTCTCTCTCTCTCTCTCTCTCTCTCTCTCTCTCTCCGCTGCTCTGTGGATGGTTCTCTTAACTCTATCATGTTATTACAATGAAGTGCATTATGTAAATGCCCTTAAATTTGATCCACTTGCACTCATTCAGGACAATTAATGTTCAAGACACTGCTGGTCTTTGTTATTTAAATGTGACATTACATTTACAGGTTGCCATCGTTTTAAGCTTTTGTTTAGTCAGTTTTCTAGTTGTTTACTTTAACAAACTCTTTAATTGAAAAAATATTCATGTTGTGTTTATTGCATATCTATATCTATATCTATATCTATCTATCTATCTAT
>JBBPCZ010000042.1:3178395-3190033 GCA_037974445.1 Brycinus macrolepidotus | reverse complement strand
GCCGAGACTCAGAGCGCTGCGTGCTGCTCGCACCCCGAGCACAAAAAAGCAACAAACTTTCAAAATAAAAGGATTTTAAAAAAAAAACCAAAACACTGCGTTAACGCGCGATAAATTATTTGTCGGCGTTAAGTAAATAATGCGTTAACGCGTTACCAGCACTAATATATACACATATATATACACACGTATATGTGTGTGAGATTATTTATATATATATATATATATGTGTGTGTGTGTGTGTGTGTGTGTGTGTGTGTGTGTGTGTGTGTGTGTGTATATGGGTGTATGGTGTGCATGTATACACATTTACTTATACATACACATGTTTATAAATGTACGTATGTGTGCATATTTGTATGCATATGTTCTTATATATATATTTGTGTATATTCGTGTATATGTATCCACAAAGTGCATTTATGTTTTTTTTTATATGCTCTCTCTCTCTCACACACACACACAAATGTGTGTGTGTTTGTACACAATTTGAATTTGAATGCCTGTGGATGTTCTTGAACTAAGTGGCTCTCTAGAACAAAAAGTGCAGGTCCAGTCGTTTCTCCAGAGGTGGCGAAGCACAGAAAACACCTCGTAACTTCCAGACGTTTCCGTTTTTGCAGCACGTCCTGAAGGTTCTGCTGCTGACTCGTGAGTTTTAGCTGACAGTTAATGGACGGTGTTTTGAGGGACAGATGGAAGAAGGTGTCGGTATAATCTGAGAGCAAGAAATGAAGGAAAACATGGGTGTGGAGGCATTTTCCTCTCTTGTAGTTTGGTTCGGTGCTCAGGAGGTGTGTCTTGATGTTTCTTCTCCAGTGCAGGTCAGTTTGTTGACACACCTGTCTGAATTTGCATGTGGTGGAAAGGTAAGAGTTTCTCGTGTGTGTGGAGTTAATGAGGTGGTTTCTGTCCACTCGGTGGGAACGGTGGCTTATTTTCTGAGGTTAGAATCTCAAAAAAATTACTATTCGGTCCCACAACCAGGTCCAGATGTCTTTCAGAGTAGACGTTGAGCCCAGATCCGAACCCTGAGATTCTTAATTTTTAGTTTATTAGTGTTTGTTTCTCAGTAAAAACAAAGGTCGCGTCTCGGCTGGAGGGTAACGGAAAATCTCAGACTGGTTGGGCTCGTCCTGAAGTCCTGTGGTTTCATGATGTAAAGTGTTTCCGAATTTAGTAGAAAGAAGTGCAACTGTGTGGTTATGTGAGTAAACTAGTCTGTTCTCTCACGGTTCTGGTGGTGTTCTCCAAAATACACCAAACAGCTAGTTAGAACATGACCAGAGGGGTGAACTGAGGGAAACATGCTACAGCCAGTACTGTTACTGTATTGGTAGAAAATTCAAGATGTTTGTCACACAGTTAGACACAATTACAGTTCGGTTATACCCAGCTATACACAATTAGTTATACAGTTATAGTTATACACAGTTAGTTATATGGTTATACACAATTACAGTTTGGTTATATAGTTATAGTTATACACGGTATATAGTTATACACTTACAGTTCAGTTATACACAGTTATACAGTTAGTTATATTGTTATACGCAATTACAGTTTGGTTATATAGTTATAGTTATACACCGGTATATAGTTATACGCAGTTACAGTTTGGTTATACACAGTTAGTTATGCACAATAAAACAGTTCACAGTTATACATTATAGTTAAACACAATTATTAAGTTATACACAATTGTACAGCTATAGTTATACACATTTAGTTTTACTGTTATAGTTATACACAGCTAGTTATATACAGTTATACAATTCCAGTTATACAGTTATACCCAATTACACAGCTACACAGGTATACACAATTACTTGTACAGTTATAGTTATACACGGTTAGTTATAGTTATACACATTTACACACAGTTGTAGTTATACACAATTACACACAGTTATAGTTATACTTAATTAGTTATACACAAATAGAGTTATACAGTTAGTTATACACAGATATATACAGTTATACACAATTAGTTATACACAATTACACGGTTATACATTTATAGACAATTATACAGTTATACAGTTCAGTTATACACAATTATACTGTTATAGTTGTTCACATTTACACAACGTGCAGTTAAATGTAACCCTGAGTCACTCCTGCAGGAACTAGAAAAGAGTACAATAACAGAAATATACACAAATAAACAATGCAAATGTAACAGTGTACACAGACTGTGGACTGCAAGTCTCTGAATATTTACAGTGAAGAATAAATTGACTGTTTGCAAATGGTGAAGGATCATGTGCTTTAGTCAAATTATAAAATATGGACTAAAAGTATCTGAATATTTACAGTGAAGAATAGAATATGTGCACATTGCCATTGTCCAGATAGTGAGTACTTTATATTAATGTACTTTTTAGTAAGAAATGGATATCTGAGATGGACGTATCTGGTTCCGTTTTAACAAATCTATCCTTGAAAAACGGCACTCTGGCGTCGTATGAGGTCGTGTCGTTGGCTGGGCTTTTCTTCCTGTGGGGTAGGAGTGTAGTTTGAGGAAGATGGTACACGTTTAGACACTCGTCTGAAGTAGTTTAGTAGTTTTTAAAGAAGAAAAAGTGGATTGGTAACAGCCAGAGCTCAGGGTTTCAGTATCAGTTTCAAAATAGAAGCAGTGGTAACTCATTGTCTCTAATTACCACTACGACTGCTCTGCTTTGATGCAGTGTTCGGTAATGGGTGTGTTTGTTGTGCTCCGGCAAGCTGTGCTTTTGAAATTGGAAGCACTCGGACACCGAAAACTCAAACGTAGGAGTCGTATAGCAGCAATATGTTATGATACTTCAAGGCTTTTTCTCATAAGTATAACTAAATTGAGTATTTGTGAAGATGGAGAAGATTCAGGATTCTTTATTTGTCACATACGTAGTTATACAAGTACAACATGTAGTGAAATGTGGCCCCTGAATCAATAAAGTTATAAAATAATTTAAATGAAATAAAAGAGAAATTTGTAAAGGATAAACTCAGGTAATAAAAATAAACTGGCAAAAAAGTATCCAAGATTTTAGGATACTGAGATTTTTGTGTACCGTTTTACATGCTATTCTACTTTAAATCTGCTTAAACAGACCTGTTGGTGTTCTGTAATGAAATATACAGTAGGTCAGTGTACTTTAAGTACTGAAAATATTCACAGGTATTCTTAGAAAGGCATTCTGTGGTGTAATTTGTCATGGTACTTGATTTTGTCTTATTTCCCACCCCTGTAAGCATAAATACACAAGTGAGAAGCCATAGAAGCATACGGTGATTTGTGTGTAGTGTTTTACCTGCTGTTCTACTGTAAATCTGCTTAAACAGATCAAATGATGCTCTATAATGAAATTATAGTACTATTGGTCAGTATACTTTAAGTACAGAAAATATCCACAACATGCTTTGAAAAGCATGCTGTCATGTAATTCATCATATCATTTGTCATATTTCCTGCTCCTATAGACATAAATGCATAAATGATAAGTAGTCATAGTAGTATACTGTGATTTTTGTGTGATTTACCGTTTTACCTGCTATTTTACTGTAAATCTGCTTAAATAGACCTAATGATGGTCTGTAACGAAATATACAGTTGATCAATGTGATTTAAGTACTGAAAATATCCACAATATTCTTAGAGAAGCATACTGTGGTGTAATTTTTCATGGTATGTAATATTGTCATATTTCCCTCTCCTATAAGTGTAAATGCACAAGTGTGTGGAATTTGGGACTGGATGGGTTTAATAGCCTTATGTCACCTCTTTCACATTGCTTAAAAAAAGTCTAAAATTGATCAATGTGGGTTTCTAATCTGTATCTGTCTCTCTGTGTCTGCAGGGTTTAGCAGCGGCTGAGGAGCATTTTGGCATGAGGTTGATCGCCCATCGAGTGGAAGATCTTTTCTGGACCACCTGTGGAAATTTTGCAGAGAAAGGAGGGAAGGTGTGGACAAGGAAGGATAAAGAAAGCAAAGGGAGAAAGCGAGAGGAGTACTGCTGAATGAAGTCCACGTTACCCTCTGATTAGTTTTTTTTTTTTTGTTGTTGTTTTTTCGTTTGTTTCTTTCTTCATGAACTCAGAAGGAGGTTAAAAACACTAAAGGCATTCCCGCTTGGATAACACTACATCTTTCGGCACTCCTTGCTGTCGGTTCGGAGGCTCAGGGTTCTGGAAAGAGGGCCGGCGTGTGGGTTTACGGTCTTCGGAATTGTCCCGGACTCCTGCCGTTATTGGGCATTCTCTCTTTGCTCTGGTGCTATCCAGCGTGGAGGGAGGGGGGTTGCTGGGGTAGCAGGATTCGTGTTTGGGTTTGGGGGGGTTGGTGGGGTGGGGGAAGCTTATGCTATGGTGATCAGTCCCCTCCCTCATTGCTTTTGCTCAGGCTTTGAGAGACTTTCCACACGGCCCAGGGACAAAGGATAGCCTCCTAGGACATAGAGGAGGAGGAGCAGGGCGAGGAACAGGCGGCTCCAGGGCTGAGGCCTCTGGGTGCTTCCTGAGAAGCTTTCTGCGTGTGTGTGTTTGCGGGCGGGCGGGTGTGTGCAACCAAACGCAGCCATGGTGAAGCTAGCCAATCCGCTGTACACCACCTGGATCTTGGAGGCCATCAAGAAGGTCAAGAAGCAGAAGCAGAGGCCTTCAGAGGAGCGGATCTGCAATGCCGTGTCCATGTCGCACGGCCTGGACCGCAAGACGGTCCTGGAGCACCTTGAGCTTAGCGTCAAAGACGGATCCATCCTCAAGGTCACCAACAAGGGCCTCAATTCCTACAAGGATCCGGATAATCCGGGTCGTCTGGCCCTTCCTAAGCCACGAGGCGGAGGTGGAAGTGGCGGCGGTGGTGGTGGTGGAGGAGGAGGAGGAGGAGGAGGAGGAGGAGGTGGTGGTGGTGGTGGTGGTGGTGGTGGAGGTGGAGGTGGGGGAAGCAGCAGCACCTCCAGTTCTTCCAAAAAACCAGGCCTGGACTGGAACAAGCTGATCAAACGAGCCCTGGACGGACTCCATGAGACCGGGGGATCGTCCCTGAAAAGCATCGAGCGCTTCCTGAAGTGCCAGGCCGATGTGGCATGCTACCTGTCCGGTAGTGGCGCCATGGGGCCCGGCCTGTTCCACCAACAGCTCAGGCTGGCGCTGAAGCGGGCGGTGGCGCACGGACGAGTGGCCAAGCAGGGGCCGCACTTCAGGCTGGTCAGCCGCAGCTCCCAGAGCGACGGAACAGGCTGCGTATCACTGGACTCGCTGCCCCCAGTCCGTCTCCTGCCACACGAGAAGGATCGGGTAAGAAAAACGCACTCACCTCCTTGCTGTAGTGTACATTCCACTAAAGGCACTTTTCCACAGGTCTGCAGTAGCCGTGTTGTACCTAAACTGTACTGTGATGGTACTGAAGTTGTCAGGTTTTGATGTTCCAGTGTATCTCAGTCCGGTAACGGAGTTTCTGACTCAATTCTCTCCACAGTTTATGGCCGGTTGTCCCAAAACCCCATCCATGGAGTCGAACCAGTTTTTCTGTCAGAGCCGCTTTTGTTGTTGTGGTCTTTTATTATTTTTAGAGTTTTTAATTTTTTCTCTGCATTCTTTGTCCGTGGGATGAAAACCTAACCCAGATAACTTTAGTGACGTCCTGGATCACCTTCATGTTTCTCACAGCGTTAAAGATACATTTTTTTAGAGTCATAGAAAACTCCCAGTGAAATTTATCTTCAGCCCAAATGGTAGAGCTTGGACTTCATTGACTTCCCTGTTGTTTGGAGTAGAAAAAGCAGTAGTCTTTTTCCAAAGCTGGCACTTTGACCAATCAAAAAGCAGTGATGCAGTCAGCTCAGCTGCGGCCCACTTTTAGCCCTGCCGTCGAGCAGCACCAGTTCGGCTCGGGTTCGGGTCGCTTTATTAGTGATGGAATAACATTTGTTCGTGTAGCAGCTCTGTTCTGTGTGCCAGTGGAAAAGCGCCATACATCACATTGTATTTTAAAGATAAACTTTTTAATTGAAACTCTTGTATCTCTCTCAACACTGGAAGTACATTTTCACCTTGAGGGTTACTTTTATGTATGAAAAACAGTTGTCTTTACTTGACCGTCAACTAACTGTCCTGGACTTTGGCCATTCAAGGACCAGTCAAACCAGCAGGACAAGCCTGCTCTAGCTCATTGTTCCTCAGTAGTGCTGCACAAACCTGCTTCAGAAAGTTCTCCCGCGTTTGCACTTGTTCTTTTGACGTTCTTTTTCCCAGAAGGTGCTAAAGCCGACTGTGAACTTTGTGTTGGGGTTAGTTGGCACTTGTTTGGGTGGTAAAGAAGGACCATAAAAGGCACAAGAATGGTTTCACTTTTGTTCTGCACTGTTCCTGTTGTTTAGAAAAGCTCACTGTGGTTGGTACCACTGCAGCAGTGGTTCTGAATCCAGTCCAGGAGAACATTTGTGTTTACACCCCCAATTTAGCTCAAGAACAACTGGGAAATGAACTGATTAGTAAGATCGGGTGTGTTGGGAGCTGGGAAAACACTAAACTTTGTAGGTCTGGGTCCTCCCCAGGACCACAGTGGGTGATGTTCCACAGCATTGCGTGATGTTTGTAGAGCTTTGTTTTCTTTAAAATCACAAAACTCACCCTCCTTCCAAATGCAAGTTGTCAGCAGGGGCGTGTCTGGTGTCTGGATTTTGCCTCTTATGGAGCTACAGAACTGAAATTAGGCGTTTAAAGTATTCTGCTGCGTTCCCTTTACTTTGAAAATGGAAAGTCGAAACTGGGAATGACATCACACTCGAGTTGAACGAGTTCCAGCACGAGCCAGGTTCTAGCCAGGTAGCAATTGTTGGGTATTCTTAGCAATATCAGTTGATTACAGCGCTTTACGCTGTATTTTACGCACAAACACCTCAGCAACTCGTCCACAGAGAGACGCTGGACAGCCCCGACTGACTTAATGAGACACTAATAAGACAGAAGTGCTAATTAACAGCTCTTAGTTCTGTTGATTCAAGGAGCATCTTGGATTTTGAGGTCTGGTTTGGTGAGTTTCCTCCCAGAAATCAAACTTCAGTGCAAACTTTCTGCTCAGAACTTCCAACTTCCCAGTTCAAATGGAAATCACTGCTTTGCTTTACTGTTTTATTTTTGTATATCCGGTCCAAACCTAAAAAGCACCCTTCCAACACCAAACATGTCTTTTTTGAGGGGAAAACTCGATTGTAGGAAGTCTTTAAAGGTGTATCGCTCCTTTTAAAGACTGCGCGTGTTTGGAAAGTGGCCTAGAACGACACTCTTTCACAAGAAGCTTCGCTCTTCAGTAAATGAAAGAAAGAGACAGTCTAAACCACATCAGAGCACCAGAGGCGGATGTAGCGTGGCGTTTAGCTCCAACCCGCACCCCCCCCCCGCCCCCCTCGCACTTCTGTGCCCAGACACCTTTCAGTTTCTTTTTCACACGTTCCGTCGTGCCAACTTCTGCTTTTACAGCTTTTACAGTCGTACAGAGGTGGAGTCTGTGTACAGATCAGTGTTTATTATTTATATCTTTTGAGTTTATTATTTAGATCTTCTGAGTATCGCGATTATACCACTACGCAATATCTTTCGCTATTGCAATATCTTTCAGTATATTAAAAGACCCATATCATCACTTTCCTCTAATTATTAGAGAATGGGAAGAAATTGTTACCCTATTATTGCTATTATCAAATAACAGATGATAAAACCACATTATCAATTATCAATTAATAGATATATTCTGTAGCCTTATTGCAGTTTTTCATATCAATATTGTTAAAGTACAAATTAAGGAGATCCTTTTTTTGGTCAAGAACACCAGTTATTAACAATTATTATTGTTATTAATTATTGACTATGTTATTCCTTAGTATTAACTCTAAGGGGTAAACATGGGTTGGAAATTGGTTATACAAGAATGAATTATGAATTATTTGTGGTACACAAACCTCAAGGAAAAAATGAAATGGAAGAAAAATATAGAATATGGAGCCTTTTAAGAACATCTTGGCGAATTAGTGTCTTTAACGGTTAAAAATCAGACTTTTGTTGGATTACATGAAGACCTCGATTCATCAGAACGCCCAGTAACTCACCTGGAGCTGTGATTGGTCGCCTTGTCAGAAACACTGTGATTGGTTAGAGGCTCATTTGCAAATTGCAGCCTTCTGTGACATCAGTATTACAGAGACTGATATCACGATAACAATTAACAGATGATGTGTCGTGCTAAAATAATTTGGAGGACGTATCTAATTGCAGGTTTTCTAGTCAGTATTGTGACTATACAAATGAATCAGATCCTTTTTTGGGTCAAGAACCGAAAAACCAGCAGCACTTCTGGCTTGAAA
Organism: Brycinus macrolepidotus; assembly: GCA_037974445.1. NCBI lineage: Eukaryota > Metazoa > Chordata > Actinopteri > Characiformes > Alestidae > Brycinus > Brycinus macrolepidotus. The sequence continues at coordinate 3,181,683 of JBBPCZ010000042.1, read as the reverse complement.
ATGCTGAATATTGTAAAACAGACTGTCAGTTTGTTGTGATTGTACTGTCATTAACACGGTGTATGGGAGTTTGGATGCTTTTGGTTGGTCTGTCTGTACTTCAGACAGTTTAGTCTGAAAATATTGTTGTTGATGTGGGCCACCTTAAAATCAAGCTCTTTGAAAACTGCACATTGATATTGATAAAAATGATCTTTTAGTGACACTGATTCATAAGACACAAACCGACTGTTTGTATATTAATGTGTATATTATATTGAGATTAAATTTGAGTGGACCTATAATTCTGACGTCTGAGAAGTTGGAATGGACCACCCGTGCGACATTTTAAAAATGCTATTAAAAATTGGATATAAGTGAATTTTATTCCAGATTTCACACGGGGATTGGGCGATATCATTGTATACATCAGTATGTAGAAATACAGAGAAATACAGTGTAACTTTGAGTACCATCCCAGTTATGTTTTAAGAAACAAAACCATTCTCGGAGTCCAAGGAGCACAACGAGAAGCGATCATGCCCACTAAAATGTTGGATGAAAGAATATATATATATTTTATATAAATATTGTGCTGCTTTTGCACTACCGATGTCCAGCGTATTCACAACCCTCCAGAAAGCTAAATATTGTCATTTGTCATCGAATCGCAGAGGTGTTGTGCTGTGTCTTTGCCGTATTGGTGAAGGTGCTGTTGATACGGATGTTTGATATTTTTTCCGGTCTGCTGATGCTGCATATATCGTTGATTTGACGTGGAGTAAAATGACTAAAATGCAGGCGTTTTAGCGCAGGGTCTCCTAAATATTTTTATCTTCCAAAAGTTTGTAAGATCTGATACTGCTTAGTGATGGGTATCAAGAACTGGTGCCAGACTGGTCAGTAGTGATGCTCCGATCGATTGGCCGAAGATCGGTATCGGCCGATAATCACATTTTATGACTTGATAGGTACTCGTTAAACTTGGCCGATCTTAGGAACCGATCACAATTGATGACGTCAATGCGTGAGGGCGTACACGACGAGTGGGGACGTAAATGTTTTGACGCCGCAGTCATGTCATCGCCGGTGTGGAATTACTACGACGTTTCGAGAAACAATGAAAAATTCGCTGTTTGCCGTTTATGTTCCAAAGAAATCTCACGTGGAGGCGCATTGTCCAAAACATTTAATACAACGAACCTCAATCAGAATCGGCATTGGTATCGGCCGAACACCATGACAAAAAATCGGTACTTGGTATCGGTGGCAAAAATCCTGATCGGAGCATCCCTACTGGTCAGTACTGAAACCCGGAGAATCTTTTGAACAAACAATACAGTCCTAAACATTCCCATTGTGGGGAGAAGGATCAGTAGCAGAGTGGATCAGTACTGAGATCTACCAGTAGAATCTTAACCATATCTATCTCTACTGTCTTTATATTTTGCACCAAATTATGGGAGGGTGGGGCAAGAGCATCTAAGTATTGATAAGCAGTATCAGTACTGATATTGATATCACAGTAATCATAATCCCTGTCTATATTTTGCTCCAAATTATGGAGAGTGGCATCAATACTAGAGTGGATCAGTATTGTTATCAGTAAACAACATCAGTATCGAGATCCATATCAGTAGAATCGTAACCGTACTCATCTCTACTGACTTTATATTTTGCACCAAATTATGGAGAGTTGTATCAATAAGAGTATTGAAGTATTGGTGCCTGAGAAGCACTTTTGATATCGGTATCATAACCATTTCTACTTTCTTTATATTTTCCACCAAATTATGGAGAGTAGGATAAATAAGAGTATTGATAAGCAGTGTCAGAATCGATATTGATATCAGTATAATTGTAAACGCTGTCTATATTTTGCACCGAATAATGGAGAGAGGGAGCAACAGCAAAATGGATTAGTATCGGTATCGATAAGCAGCATCAGTATCGAGATCCGTATCAGTAGAATCGTAACCATACTCATCTCTACTGTCTTTATATTGTGCACCAAATTATGGAGAGTGGGATCAATAGCAGAGTGGATAAGTATCGGTATCGATAAGCAGTTACAATATTGATATCAGTAGAATCGTAACCACACCCATCTCTACTGTCTGTATTTTTCACACCTAATTATGGAGAGTAGGGTCAATAGCAGAGTGGATAAGTATCATTATTGATAAGCAGCATCACCATTGATATCAGTGCAACCCTAATGATCCCTGTCCCTAGATCCTGGAATTATTTTCGGATCATTGTGCAGTCAGCTTGATTATTTTTGGTGTGGTGGTCCTGAAAGAGGGGGGCGGTTTTGGTGAAGTTTATTCTTGTGTTGTGCCCCCGAGGGTCAAGCATGACGACAGTATCGTGAAAAATCCTAATGAAGCTTTGATTTACCGTAATGGGTCCTAACATCTGTGTCTGGTTGCGGCCCCTCTGCTGTCATGAGTATCGCAATTTTACTGCTACATACTGCAATTGCAATATCTTTCAATTTGTTAAAGGGACCGTATCACTCTAATTAAAACATAAACATAGGTTGGAAAATGGTCCTATAAGAATGATTTATAAATGATATTTGGTAAATGTTAAATACGGGCCCTTTAAGAACACCTTGGCGAATCAGTCTTTTAAAGGTTAAAGATTCAAGTAGTTAGACTTTTGTTGGATTACATGAAGACCTTGATTCATCAGAACACCCAGTAACTCACCTGGAGCTGTGATTGGTCACCCTGTCAGAAACACTGTGGTTGGTTAGAGACTTATTTGCATATCACAGCCTTTTGCAACATCAGTATTGCGGAGACTGTTATCACGGTAACAATTAACAGATGTTTTGTGCGGCCCTAATATGCATCTAATTGCAGTTTTTGTTGTTAATGTTGTTACTGAGTTTAAACTGTGTCTAAAGTCAGTGGGTTACACCATCTGTGTCTGGTTGCGGACCCCCTGCTGTTATGTGGGGATTTATTTTTTTTTATTTTGGTGGAGTTGTCCTCTGTGGTGGATTGTGGCAGAGACGGAGGATCGTGGGTGGCTGCCAGCACTGTTTTCCAGCCGCCGCCTCCAGCTGAAACACTGGAGGGCTGGAGTGTGGAAAGAGAGAGAGAGAGAGAGGAAGATGCGAAAGGAGAGAGAGGTGGTTTGTGAAGGGGGGGGGGGGGGGGTCACATGCTTTTTCACATCCTGCTGAAGCTGGCCACCAGCTGCAGGACTGCTCACTGTCAAAGAGAGAAAGTGTGTGTGTGTGTGTGTGTGTGTGTGTGTGTGTGTGTGTGTGTGTGTGTGTGTGTGTGTGTGTGTGTG
>JBBPCZ010000042.1:3144215-3156773 GCA_037974445.1 Brycinus macrolepidotus | reverse complement strand
GCGGTGATCAGTATACTGGTGGTGCTGAATGCTGAGTGGTTGGAACTCCTTTATCTAGGCTCCTTGTATGTTTAGGCACTTTGCAGTCTGTCGCAGTAAAACATTTGTTCCCATTTCTTTTATTTAATCTCCTCAGTATGACAAAGATAAGACCGTTTGACAGGAATAAAATAGCATTTTTACACCGAGAATGTGGTTCAAAACAAGATATAAAGAAATGAGGGAGGACTCACAACTTTTGTGTAGTGCTGATTTTGTGTAGATAAATATGGATAGAGATGTATAGAGGTGCATATTCTGATAGGAAACGATTTTCAGTGTATTAAAAACCCATTGATGAGCAGCATTGGAAAGACTAATATTGTGAAAACAAGTAACAATTTTTTAATGCGTTTAAAATGGTTTTGTTAACACTTTTATCAAAATCTAACTACTTCATAGATACACTATTTTACCTACACCTTAAGAAGAAATTGCTTATGTTATGACTGCACACACACACAGACGATATAAACAATATACAATAGTAAGTCTAAATAAATCCAACAAAACTCTGCAGAAGATACTCTATACAAAATACACTATGCTATATACAATAATGCTGGGGTATAAATACTATAGATAAGTAACATATTTGAACCTAGCAGTTTGATCATTCTCTTAACTGAATATTTCAGCGAGAAATATTAACTTCAAACAGACTTGCTCTTCTGTCCCATTTAGTAGATTTCAGTGCCAGAAATCACATAAGCAAGGCAGTTTAATATCACTTAGCTCCTTGATGTAATTTGAAGCAGGCACTAGGTTTGCACAGTGCTGAGTGGTGTACATAAACTCCCATTAAGCTTGCAGCTCCAGTGCAGGACTAAATAAGCAAACATGACACCTAAACATGGCTTATCTGATCTTGGAACAGGGGGAAATTGAAAATATGTATTGGCCATCACTATAAATGCTTGCGTTATAAATGGGACATTACATCGTGGGCCTCTTTAAAGCATTCGCATGTATTCAAACAAGCCCGGATGTCTTGGATAACCAGTTCCTACTTGATGGATCAGAGAACGAGTGTGTGGAGGAGCTCTACTACACTGTCTGCTACACTAATAGCATAACACAGTGTTATCACAGCACTGCCAGCACAGTAGTGCTGCACGCCTGGTGGGAGGGGATTGCGTAATACGATGAGAGCTAATGCGGCTGCTAAAGTGTTGTGGGGATTGCTCCGATAACACTGCAGCTGATCTTCATGGCCAAAGTGTGATGTCATCACCAAGCCTGGCCAAGACTGACAGGTTTACAGAGAGATTTCCTCTCAAGAGGAAGAAATGCTGAAACCAGAAACCATTTCTGATTGCTTTCATCCTTCAGACTGTTTTCAAACCTGTCCAGTATGTCAGGGATATATTCGACAGTCTTTATTAAGGCTTCAACAACAAGCTTACAGTTTTCCCCTTAACCCAAATGACCTGTTAAGACTGAGCTTTGCTTCTTTACATTTACTTTTGTGGCATTTGGCAAACGCTCTTGTGATACATAGATGTTTCGTAGTCTACAAAGGAAACTTTCTTCATACAAGTAAACCCAGACTTGGATTAAGAGCTGCTGGCATACTAAGATTCTACCAGAGATTAAGTTAAACCTCTGCCAGGACCCTCTCAGATCACACAGAGAGGAACCATCAAGACCCTTTCAGATACACAAAGAGGAACCACCAGGACCTTCTCAGATCACACAGAGGGGAACCACCACAGCCCTGTCAGATACAAAGAGAGGAACCACCAGGACCCTCTAAGATAAACAGGGGAACCACCACTACCTTCTCAGATCACACAGAGGGGAACCACCACAGCCCTGTCAGATACAAAAAGAGGAACCACCAGGACCTTTTCAGAAGACTTGAACATGTAGTTGGTATCCTAAATGCTTGTTGAAGAGGTGGGCCTTCAGTCTCTGAGGACAGTGAGGGTCTCAGCAGTTCTGATGGTCGGGGCAGTTTGTTCTACCACTTAGGAGCCAAAACCGAGGAGAGTCCTGATGCATGTCTTGAAGTGTTTGATGCCTTAAGAGGACGAGCTATGATCCGTGGTCTGATTATTCTTTAGTTACTCGACTGGAACTAGCAAAGGAAGCTTATACCCCACCAGTTAACATTTAACATTTAACATGCCCAAATGACTCGGCCAATCAGTGCTGAGTTAATCATCTGTCATACAGTCTCAGAAACTACAGAGTCCGAGATTATTTGTGTATGAAAGGGACAAAAATGCTGAAAAAAATAAAACTTAGTGCTTGTGGACATTTTTTTGTTGTTTTGGAGTTAAAATATTTGTCAATTGTAAAAATTAAATCCCCTTGTCTCTTTGTGTGTCTCCAGGCTGGTGCTGGTTCGCAGAGAGAAGCTGGTGGTGTCCCACATGACGCGGCTTCATGCTCGGCCGCGACAGCTGGAGGTCGACCCGGACTGCTTACGCTGGACGCCGGTCATCGTCACCAACACAGTAGTGTCCGAGGGGGAAGGGGAGGAAGACGACGACGACGATGATGAGGAAGAAGAACGAGAGCAGGAAAACAGCAAAGAGGTGTGTGATTGTGTGTGATTGTGTGTGATTGTGTTTGATTGTGTTATCAATACAGTGTTCCACAGATTATATAATTAGAACACTTAGTTAGGTGTGTACTTAAGATCTTTGTGTTAGAAATCTGTACAAACTGTTGAGAAACTATGAAACACTGAAATCTTAGATCTAGGTAATATTTTGAATTTCTCATTATGGAATACATTGATTGTAACATTTACTCAGAGTCTAAGATTGTTCTTTTAACTTTTAATTTTACTAAAAATTAATTCAAGTTCCTGTAAGCTTTATTTCTACATTTTTAACACACCTATTGTGGTTATTATTATTATTATTAGTAGTAGTAGTAGTAGTAGTACCAGTAATAGTAGTATTCTTTTCAAATGAAAGGATAGTTAATATAAAACTATGAATTTTCAAAAAATGTAAATGCTCAATTTAGTGTTAAATCTCTTGGATTGAATGTACTTTGGTCTTGGGGTACACATGGTGAATTGTCCGTCTAGCATAGATTCAGGAATGGCTGTAGTCATTTGGGTCAGTCATTTTTTGTAACTATGTGCTAGAGAGGGTCTACTGCAGTGTCAGTACTACAACTCTGACTCACCCTTGATATCATTCAAAGGTACATATACGGTGCTTTGAACTCATAACCAGATCTGATAACTTGACTCTATACCTTTTGTGCATTGTAGGTGAAGCCCAGTCATAAAAGTCCTCCACTACCCTGGAATGTAAGAGCAGAGAGGGAGGAAGATGAAGACAAAAAGTGCTTCCCATCGTTCCCCAACAGCCAAAGCTCTCCAGCATCATCCCCCCTACACAACAGCCTCCCGAGCCCTGAGTGCTCACCTGTTCAGACCAACGGAGAGCGCAGGGGGCGTGGCCGCCCTCCCAAAAACTGGCCTTGGGGTAAAGTCAAGGACCGGCCTCGGCCAGGTCCCGGGCGGCCCCGGAAAAGCAGGCCCGAGGAGGATGAGGATGAAGAGTACCGATCTCCAGCAAACAAGGTGACCGCATCATCTGCCTCTCCACCCAACCTGTTCACCTCAGAAAATGAGCCAAACTCTGCATCGGTCCCTCCAACGGAACTCCCTCGGCACCCCACCATTCCCCCTCAGCGCAGCAGAGGGCGCCCTCCACGGAAAAAGCGGGGCCCCAAACGCAGATTGAGTGATGAGGCGGAGGAAGGCATGCCCTCTTTGCCCACGGCAACCAGGCTGAGTGATCCTATGCCAGACCGAGAGTCCTGTTCCAGCGAGAGCAGTGAGGAGGAGGAGGAAGATGATGATGATTACGATGAAGAGATGGGCGCTCGTTCCCCTCCTGTCCTAACAAAGCCAACATTAGGGCTCAAATGCAAGGTGAGTAAAAAGGGATTGTCTTCAGTAGTCCTCAGAATTGGTACCTTATACTATTGCTGAAACCTTTAGGTAACAAATCACCCAATTCATCATCATCAAAGTGGAGATGTCATGTGACATTGATGATGCATGGACATTTTAAAACTCTAAAATCCAAAGAATTGCTTAATAGGTTAATTGATTTAGTTTGCAGCCCTACCTTGTACCGGTTAAGTGGTTTGTAATGATAAAAATGGAGCTGATTCCAAAATTAACCTGTGGAAGCTTAGAAATATCTTTTGTTTTTGTATACTTTTGATGTCCACCTTGCAACTGAATAAGCTTTGTGAATAAGCTTAAATTTGCACCTCTTTTCCTAGAAGCCCCTACGGAAGCGACGCATAAGGCAGCGCAGTCATCCACACAGCAGTGTGGTGACAGAAACCATCTCGGAGACAACGGAGGTCCTCGATGAGCCCTTTGTAGACTCAGACACCGAGAGGCCCATGCCCCGGCTAGAGGAAGAGACTCCGTTTGGAAACACCCTTCGCTGTTACCCACCTGCGCGCAAACACTTAGACCCTGCGGCAAAAAGAGTCCGCCCAGCCAACCTCTCAGAGTCGGAGGAAGATGGTTAGTAACGGCCGTTTCTTTTTCAGTCCTTGTGTTGTGAAATGTTGAAGGTCTATGAAGACAAAGAGACTATCATTTTTGTTGTGCCAGTCACAGTTTTTACATCCTGAAATACATATACAGGTGTGGGAAAACCAATTCAGTTTGGGATTATTCGATGTTATGCATGAATGATTCCTAAATATTGGTGTCATGGTTCAGAGATGTCACATTTTTTATGGCTATAGCTTCCTTTTGAATGGTTTGAACAGTCAAGGTGAAAAACATTTTTAACCAGAGTCGGGTATTCCTGTCAGTTCAAGTGTGTGAAAGACTTGCATTGCTATATTGAAAAATACACAATTGTTGTTACCTGCTTTTCAGTTGAGAATTCTGTTCCATTGAAAAAGGATTTCTGGGGAGTGTAGCAGAAATGTTGTTGCAGCTCATGAGACTGGAAGGGACTTCAGAAGAAATTCTTCAGTTCAGAGCCAAACAGTTTACAAACATATAAAAAATTCAGCACCTACAAGAAGGCGCCATAAAAAGATCGGTGCAAGGACTTATTGTAAAAGATTCAAAGAAGTAAGGTAGAACCCTAGAGTGAGTTGAGGTTTGCAGCGGTTTCTTTCACTTAACACTCAAGTGTTTTTCTTATATTAAACTCACGAATGATCATGAGTAATTTTGTTTGGAGAAAATAAAAAGGCATAACATAACCTCCCTGCTGCGTGGCTTATGTAGGAGTATAATGGTATGTGGCTGATTTTCTGCTTTATTGCAGGAACTATCAATTCTACAGGATTTATTTTTTAAATTTACTTTTATTTAGGTTTGATCATGCATTGCAGTCCAAGACAGGAGTAAATCAAGACTTTTCTTTCCAGTCTTGACCTCAGTCTCACCAGAATGCTGTTACTTTATGTGAAAGAGGTTGTTCATGCAGGGTCAATAAAATGTACAGTTGTCAGTATTTGCTGTTTAGTACTGTATTTATTTTAACTTGGATGAAGATCATATTAGGTGTTTAGGAACCATTCATGCACCTGTCACAAAACAAACTATAAATGGCTTTGAAAAGTTGCAAATTTTTGATTGAATGTGTAATGTTTAAGGCCACAGTCATACTCTTACTGATGATTTATTTATTCGTCTTCCCCACCAGATCCCACTCCTGTGCTGAAGCCTGTGGCTGGACTGAGGAGGCCAGAGCAGACAGAGACAGGAGAGATAGTGGAAGCCCCTGTTGTCACAGCAGAGGCCCCAGTAAAGAAGAAAAAAGGCTGGCCTAAGGGCAAGAGCCGCAAGCCACCACACTGGACAAAGCGTCCTGGGAGGAAGCCTGGTAGTGAGGCCGACCAGGTAGCTGACACCAGCCTGACAGCCCAGTCCTCTGAGGATCCTCCACCTCAAAAGATAAAAGGGAAACCTGGCAGGAAGCCTCGAAGCTACTACCTGCAGCAGGCCCAGGAAGAGGCAGCCAGGCAAGAGTCAGAGAGAAGTCGATTGGCTCAGCTACAGTTGGAAAAACCTCCACTGGAGGACCGGTCCTGCAAGAGGAGAACCTTAACCTCTGACCTGGACTGTGAGAAGCGTAAAGACTCAGACGAGGAAGATGATTTCCTCCAAAAGATGACAGAACCACCCAAACCCAGGAGAAGAGGAAGGCCACCAAAAAATCTCAACCTTCAGCCGCCAGTTCCCAAACCTCCTCCGATGTCTGAGCCAGATGAAGAAGAGGAAGCGGAAGATCAAGATCAAGCCTGGGATGAAGAAAAGCCCAGCCGTCCTCCCTCTCGCACGTTGTCCCAGTCTTCCAACTCCAGAGTCCCTCAGAGCAGGGAAGAGGACATGGCTGATCCAGAAGAGGATGAGGAGAGAGAAGAAGAGGATCACAGTGACCCAGGCAGCAGAAGAACGGCTGCTGCGTCCGGCAGCCGAAGGAGTGATGATCATGATGCGGATGACGAAGGTGACGGCAGGCTGGAGGAGAAAAGTGATGGCGGCAAACCGCGAAAGAGCCAGGAGTCTGAGGACGATGATGATGAAGAGCTAGAGGATGAGGAAGAGGAGGAACAGTCGTCCCCTGCTCGATCGCCACCCGTCAAAGAGGAACCCCAGACAAGCGGGGAAGGTTTTTTAGACATGCAGACGAGCACAGCACAAGAATACGTGAGTAAGCAGGAAGAGGAGGAAGAAGAGGAGGAGGAAGAAGAACCAGAGGAGGTGCAGGGGGTGAAGACCCTGTCTGTTGACTCCCAGGATGAAAGGCGGCGGCGGGAACAGGAGGAATCTGCTGCAGCTGCTGCCGCTGTGGAAACAGTAACCTCCATTGCGGTCCCTTCCGAGCCACCGGACATTCAGGCGCTAGAAGACAAATCCGTCGTGATGATGGAGACAGAACATTCGCACACCAGTACTGAGTTCAAGGATGAGCTTGGTAGCCACCATCAGCATGACCACCACAGCAGTGAGCTGGACCTGGAGACTGTTCAGGCTGTACAGTCGCTCACGCAAGGAGAGGCCCAGGATGACGAAGGCGAGCAACACGACGCCTACCAGGACTGTGAGGAGACTTTAGTTGCCTGTCGTACTTTGCAGAACTACAGCCATGGGGAAGGAGAAGAGGAAACTCTTGCAATGGTAGAGGACTGCAGTGCTTCACAGCATAACAGCCCCATGCCTAACCCGCCCATGCCCCCTTTAGCTAGTCAGTCCGTACGGTCAGTAAACAGCCCTGGGATGACCCCCGGACCTATTGAGACAGGGACCGGTGTGCCTGGACCTGCAGGGACTGGCGGGGGTACTGGTGGAGGATACACCCAGATAACCCCGGAACACCCTAGCTCACTTTCAGCACCATCTTTGCAGAACATGGAGACTTCTCCCATGATGGATGTCCCTTCTGTATCAGATCACTCCCAGCAGGTGGTAGACAGTGGTTTCAGTGATCTAGGCAGCATTGAGAGCACCACAGAGAACTACGATAACCCCAGCAGCTATGACTCCACCATGGGCAGCGGTGGTAGTGGAGGCAATGGAGGTGGCATGTCTGTATCTGTGGCGGCTGCTTCCTCATCTGCTTCGTCTTCGTCCTCTACTCCATCTTCCTCTTCTTCTCAAGGCAACAGCTGTTCTTTCGTCTCCACCCCAGGACTGTCGTCTTCCAGCGCCGCTGTGAGCTCTCAGTTAGCCATGGGCAGTTGTGGTTTGATTCAGCAGGCTGCTCCTGGCCCAAACAGTGGCAGTTCTGGCTCCAATGCTGGTGCTGCTGTCCCACAGCCTCCACCCCCACCTCCTCCACCCACAGCGAACACCCCAAGCTGTGGCATCAAATCCCCCCAGAGCTGCGTTATTGAAAGACCCCCAAGTGCCAGCCAGCAACAGCAGCAACAACAGCAGCAGCAGCAGCAAAAGAAGGTTCCACAGCAACAGCAGCAGCAACAACCAAACCCTCAGCCGCAACCTCCACCTTCAGCAGCACCTCCCCCACCCCCTCAACAGCAGCCTTTGCCTCAGTGCAGCATGGGAAACGGTTTTGCCTCCACACCAATGATCATGGAGATCCCTGAAAGTGCAGGGAGTGGCGGAAGTGGTCGGAGCCTCTACGACCGCATGGGGCAGGACTTTGGTGCTGGAGGCTATGCCCAGCCATCAGCCACTTTCAGCCTGGCCAAGCTCCAGCAGCTCACCAACACAATCATGGACCCCCACGCCATGCCTTACTCCCATTCGGCTGCTGTTACCTCCTATGCCACCAGTGTCTCCCTGTCCAGCCCCGGTTTGGCTCAGCTTGCTTCTTCCCCTCACCCCCCACTCCCCCAGGCCCAGGCCACCATGACCCCACCTCCCAACCTCAGCTCTGGGTCCATGAACCTTGGCTCTCCTCTAATTCAGTGCAACATGCCAGGGGCAAATATCGGCCTTCCACCGCCGCCCCACACCCAGCGTCTGCAGGGTCAAATGGCCACAGTAAAAGGCCACATCTCCATCCGCTCCAAAGCCTCTCAAATCCCTGCTGGCTCCCCGCACCAGCAACAGCTTTATGGCCGTAGTTCCGGCCCAGTGGCCATGCAGGGCTCCCCCAGAACTCTAGCCGTCCAGCGTGGCATGATGACCAACCTCATGCCCACTCCGGCTGCCTACAACTCCATGAACATGAACCCCTTGAACGCGGCCATGTCAGCCGGCTACCGCATGCCCCAGCCCATGATGAACAGCGGTTACCACGGCAACCCACCCTACATGAACCAGCCGGCCCAGTACCCCATGCAGATGCAGATGGGTATGATGGGAGGCCAGGCTTACCCCCAGCAGCCTATGCAGCCCAACCACCACGGCAACATGATGTACGCGGGGCCCTCGCATCACAGCTACGCTGGGGTCCCCAAACAGTCGCCTTACATGAGTAGATGAGTGGGAGAGAATAAAAAGACATGCAGAGAGAGGGAGAGAGGAGTGTGTTACAAAAAATAAAAAAGAAAAGACATTGAACTCCCCCCAAGAACTGGACTTGTATACTCTCTGCATTGTTTTCGGAGTGCACCTGCCTTCCCGAGACCTTGGCGACGGGAGCCAGCGGGTTAATGTGTGGGCGTGGCGGGACAGGAAGGTGCAGCAGCTGTGGAGGTTTTACGTTTTAAACTTCTCTTGTACGTTGTGGTCATTAAATTCTGTCCCGCGAGTTTGGCTCCCTCAGAGCCCGTGCCGTGCAGCTGTCGTTGAGACGACCGAGCCAGGGGAGCGGCAAGAAAGAGATGCGAACATGCATGTGTCGCGACGTGCCAGTGGCGGGGGTGCACTCTCCCCTCCAACGGCATCCACTCGTTCATCCGTGATGTTCGGAGTAAGCAACAAAGCAGCTGCAAGGAGGAAGAGGACCTTACCTTTCCAAAACTGAGAAACAAATTTTACATTTTGACGTTGTACCGAAACCATGCACACAGTGTTTGGAATTGACATAGGAAGCCTTACCTGAAAAAAAAAAAAGACAAAACAGTTGTAGATGGACTTTACTCTTTTATTGTTATTATTAATTATTAATTATTATTATTACCGCCTTTGTTTATTTTTAAATACGTTCTCGTTTTTTTGGATGACAGTTGAACTGCTTGTGTTTCAGTCTAGCCTCATGCTTAGTTTAAATATATATAAATATATATATATATATGTATGTGTGTGGCTATACTTTGGGGGGTGGGGACGAGCGATCCACGCATTTTTTGCTCTTATAAACATTCTCACAGACGCATACGCACCCACACACCGACACAAAACATACATGCACACGTTTCTATAGCCACTTAGAGTCGAGGTGGAGGCACTTCCGTGTGTGTGTGTGAGATATAGAGCCGTCACGGAGACACCATGAAAAGTATCCCATAATCCGTGTCTTCCCAGTCTGCAGTATAGGACCGCATGTATTCCGAGTCAGCGAGGGCAGGCGGAGGAAGAGAAACGGAGACTCCGTACGTAGTCGTATGTCCATAAGTAGCGAGAAGGTCCGGGCGGAGCGAGAGCGCCTGTGAAACTCTTAGATGTAAATATTCCGGTACTTCCCCATCCGCAGCACAGACTCCCGAACTGTAAGTTGAGCACCCTTCTTTGTCACAGACACTCCACTAGAGGGTGGTAGAATCAAGGGAAAAATACACTTTTTTAGTTCTTTTTCATTTTAAAACACAGAACAGTGGAAGTTTTCTTTCATGACAAAAAAATAAATAAAACAAAACAAAAAAAAAAACAACCACGCTAGAGTGACCGCTACGTTGTCCCATCTGTTCAGTGCTGAGAACACTGTGTGTTTAACCCACTGCAATGAATCATGGCTTGCACCACAAATCATAACGTCGATATTTCTGCCGGTGATACGCCTTTAGCGATGAAGGAGTGTGTGGGTAACTGGTGGCGACCCGAAAACGCGCCCGGACGACCCGCTAAGTCAAAGTGCATGTCGGGACGGTTACCATTGTAGGGTGGGGGGGTTGTTTGGGGTGGGGTTGGGATGGAGGGGGGGCAGCAAATCTCCAGTGTATTCAATGTCAATATGAGGATTCTTTCTTAAGATCTGATGTTTTTCATATGTTATTTGTGTGGGGTATTTTGTTTTGTTTGTTTTGTTTGTTTTTTGTTTTTGTTTTTTGTTTGTTTTTCTTTTAATTTTCTGAATTTTATCAGACCGGGCAGCTTTCTTTTATGACACAAGCTGACTCTTTTTGACTTTAGCGAACTTATTGTAGAGAAAAATGGTTTTTTCTATAATATAAAACAAAAATTCTGACATGGATATTGGTACTGTCATTTTTTTCACTTCTGTTTCAGGATAAAAAAAACAACAAAAAAATACATATTTTTTAGCTCAACTCTTGGGGTAATATTATTATTATTATTATTATTATTATTATTATTATAATTATTAAAAAAATGACAGCTCACTTCTAGTGAATAAGATGCCTTTAACCTTTCCATTCCATCTCATCTCTAGAGTTTTCTATCTTTGTGTAGTATATTAATGCTATTTTAAAACAAAACAGAAACAACAAATATCTAAAAGGTCATTTTTGCCGTTAATTTTCTTTATCCCCCTATTTTTTTTTTTCTTTTGTTTTGGGTTTTTTTGTGTATAGGACGACTTCCTTACATCTAAGAGGCATGTAAAATTGAGCTCAGTCTGTTTGTCTGTTTATATTGCTTCCCTCTTTTTTGTATCCTTTGTAATTGTACATGGTGAGTTGTAATCTAAGAGAGTGCGCGGTTAGACGCGGAGGGAACGCGGAGCTGTGGCCGGGACGCCCCGTTCACAGTCGGTGGCGCCCGCCTTCCCCTCCCTCCTCTCTATTTCGTCCCTGTATGTATTTCCATTTATTTGTTCCTTTTCTTTTCTTAGCAAGTACTTTCGAAGAACTCTGTACATTTTAACATGAAAATGAAAATAAATTATGTTGAGCCATTTCATTTGTTTCTGTCGTCTTCTCCTGACAGCAGGGGGCGCCACTTACCTCGTCATCCTTTTGGGCTTCATTTGTTTTGTATCGAATCAAAATAAGTTTGATTTTGTAGAAGCAGAAACTTACGTTTTTTATGGCCTCAGATTTGCCATGCGGATCATTTTTAGGGTAAAATTTCCGGTGTTAATCTTCTTCTATTATGGGTGTAGCAATTTTCAGTTCAGTATCAAAAACCAGAATGAATAAATAAAGCCGACCCCGCCCCTCATTCTCTTCAGAGCCTTCCCAGAGGTGTTATAAAGGAAGAAACCAGTTCAAAAATGGATTTCAAAGTTTGAAATGCCCCACCCTTTCATACAAAGAACCAACTGTCTTGCTGGTAAAGACTGAAGGGGGGCGTCAAGGCCCCGTCCTCATTTGCAGAAATGTGTGTATTTGAAAAAACGATCAGAAAAAAAAAAATTTAATGCACAGTTTGAGCCAAACACTACAAACTATGCATTTTCTTTGAATACCTATGTTTTCAAACATGTTTTTTGGGATATTTTGGGCTTATGCTTCTCTCCCTGTTCACAGAGAAAGTAACTTAGTCTTGTATCAATGACCAGAAACCACAGGGGTGTTGCTCAGATGGTCACAAAGTGGACGACTTTTCCTATGAAGACTGAGCCAGTTTATGAGGAGCCTAGCCTCTTCATATTATACCAAAAAATGACTTAAAAACACTAGAGGAGGCCAATGACCAAATCCTTATTGAGTGTGTGTGAAGGATTGGGCTAAAAAGGTTCATTTTCTAGTCTTTAGTGCAGGAATTCTCTTTAACTGGAAAGTAGAAGTAATTAGTAAATGGAAAAATGAATGCATGTTTTTATTTGGACTGAAGACCAGTGAAGAGGTCACGAGTGCTCTTTTCTAGTGACCTCTTCACTGCTTCTTTTTAAATATATATCGGGTGCTGTGCATAAGTTTTGAGCCACCCCTCATTTCTTTATATTTTGAATCACATTCCTCTGAAACTGGTCAGGTTCAGGGACTGGACTGGAAATGAGAGGCTTTGAAAGTCCTTCAGGAAGCCTG
>JBBPCZ010000042.1:3109830-3120531 GCA_037974445.1 Brycinus macrolepidotus | reverse complement strand
TCGTGTTCTGCACGTTTTCTTTAAAAGGCTGACTCCTGCGCGCACACACACACATGCACTCTTACACACACACACACACACACACACACACACACACACACACAGTAGTGTGTTAAAGCCGGGTAAAACGAGTCAGGCCGCCTCTTCTGGTTGGGCGTGTTGATGTTTTGGTAGTGTTGGAGTGTGGAAGAGCTACGGCAAGCCGCAAAGAGTTGAGCATGAGCACGTGGTTGTTTTTTCTTTTTCTTTTTTTTTTCTCTCGCTGTCATCATCAGTGGTGGCGGCAAGGTGTGTGTGTAGCTGTGTGTAGGTGATGCGGGGCGAGAGAATGAAAAGAAACCGGCGTGTTTGTAGTAACCGACCTACGTTTCTGATTCACTACGGCGTATTTTTGCATGGCTTTCCGTCGCAGAAAAGAGGAAAGCGAAACAAAAAAAAAAGTCTGTTGTAAGACTTGCGCGGTCTAGCTGTTTCAAAAGCGCCACAGACTCGTGACCACAGGGGTTCCAGTCTGCAAGCCACGCTCTGTGTCTGTCACACGGCCGTCACATGGCCCCCCGTGCACAGAAAGTGAATTCAAAGAGCAGAATACGGAGCACGTCTTGAGCAGGGCTCGTGTGCATTGTCATATTCACTTAGCCTCTTTGTTGCATTGGTGGGACGTTCTCGAAGCTGGAAAGCCATCAGTGTGCTGTTAAACGGACTTTGCATTAAGAATATCCCATATAAAACGTTGTAGATTACCCCAATTGATCTTTTGGGCAAGGAATAAAAGACCATGTTTCTTATACTCACGAGTATCTACTACACTAGTCGGTCCTGACTTGAACCACTGCCATTAAACGTCAGCTGAAGTGCACGACTCACTTGTGTGTTGTGAAAACTGAGAGAAACTGCTTGGTAAACACTCTGAAACCCTCAAAGCCCAGCCACAGGATCCTCCCTCATGAAGCACTTCTTCAATAATACAGACAAAAGGCTTTCTCAGAATCCCCCTCCACCTCTGCAGCTCAGTTGGACGTGTCTTGGGCCCCGTGCATTCGCATTATGAAGGTATTGAAGGGGAACACCGGTGTTCTTTTGAGTCACAGTTCAGTATCGTTACGCTGCGTCCCTCCTTGCTAACAACGTTGCTAAGAAACCACTGCTGCTTGTATAAACAATGTCTAATGTAATGCTACAGATTGCATAAATATATTGTTTCACATGTTCACAAAAAAAGTAGACTGAGCAAGCAAAGCATGAGGTAAAGAAAAAACAGAAGTCTTTTGACCAGAAAGCCACATGCCATCTGACTCCCACTGACCGGTTAATTTCTCAAGGACAAGAAGTTCATTTACAGAAGCACAGACTGAGCCTCTCGAACTGACACCAGTGAATATAAGGTGCAGTAGTACACTTTGGCACTAATTTAGGGCAAGTTTACCATTCCCCTCAATTGAGTAACCTTGGGTATAAGCTATGAACTTGACTAAATATAGCACAGTCAGATGTTCCTGCTGAAAACCCAAGATTTTTTTTTCTTAATATCCAGTGGAACATGCCAGTCCAAAACCAGTCCAATAAAGGCTGAGAGTTCATATCTGATCATTTTTCACTGCCAATTCAGAAGTCTTTAAAGAAATTAAAGTAAGAAGGTATGCATTTTTTGGTGTGGCTTCATTTCATTTCAGTGAACAAGCATGAAGAATAAAATCAAAAATGCAAATCGATGAGGAAAGTAGATATGGACATAAAGACCCTGACATCAGTTTTCTATGAACAATAATTCTCATTGAGTTTTTGTTTTTGGGGACATTTTCTAGAGACATCAGAATGAGAATGTAGGGAGATACTCAAGACACATGCTATTTAAATGCTGTTAGAGAGTGTCAGGGTGAGATGAGATACGCAAAGCTCATTAATGTTGTCCATCTCAGTTTCCCAGGCAGCTGCCAGAGAATGGATGCCAGTATGACAGGGTGAAAAGAACAGAGTAGGTAAACTATCCTATAATGACAGCATTGGTATTTCTGGGTCTGGGTTATCAAAGTTGGATCCTAGAGGGCCATATTGTCCTCTGTGGCCTTGAACGCTACAGGACTGAGGACTTATAATGCTTTATTGCATAATATTAACTGTATGAGCATGTGTATATTCCTAATTACTCTTGGGTTTTTAATGTTCTAATTCTTTGATCTGTTTCTATGTTTTACAGACTGTTTCAGGGGTGGGTTCAGTGGATGGCCCCAGAGGAAGTGGCCAGATGGAAATTGACCATGACCGCCTGGAGAAAGGCGTGTTGAACCAGGAACCGTCCAATGGGCTGAACCAGCATGCAGGAAATGGAGAGAAGGCAAATGGCATTGAAGGTGGAATTTTGGCAAGAGAGCAGCATGAGGAAAACCACCGCCACCAGGACACATTAGCGTGTCTTCCCCAGACACAGGGATGGGGACGTGGGCATCATATAGGGGCCTCTAACCCCCAGCAGCAACAGGCTGGATGGACCGACCAAATCCCCGGTAGTTCAGTGAACAGTGTGGACATGGAGGATGCTAGGACCCTGGTGGCCTTCTCAGCTAGTGCGAGCTCTCTACCCACTTGCAGTGTTTCTCAGCCTTCACAGAACCCCACTGCACAGCTGTATGAGAAGTTCATCCAGGAGATGGGTGGCCGCAGGGATGATGCTAAGCAGAAAGGATGGAGTGGTGATGATGAACACTTCACTCCAGAGGATCTGAACATCCTCCAGACAGCACTGAGTCAGGCCCGTCATGGTCAGAAGCCACCAAACTGTGACTGTGATGGACCGGACTGTCCTGATTACCTGGAGTGGCTGGAGAAGAAAATCAAAATGGCAGTCAACAGCCAGGACAAGGGTCTTTGCAAGATGTCAGGTGCTCCTCAAACACAGCAACAGCACTACCAGTCTCGGCCCCAGCCTCAACCCACTGACGCTAATGCCTCTTGTGGATCAGAGTCACAGGATCCAGTTACCCAGCCCCCAATTCCAAGACCTTATGGCCCCCCAGCACCCATTCCCTGTTCCCCTAGTGTATTATCCATTGCTAAAGAGAGGAATGTCAGTCTACAGACAGCTATCGCCATTGAGGCACTGACCCAGCTTTCTGGCACAGGTGGGATGCTTGGTGAATCAGTCAGTGGAAGCTCCCTCCAGCATGCCTCTCCTCAAACTCCCTCTCAGCCCCAAAATGGGATGCAATTGGTTTCTGCCCCACACTCATTACCTCCAGGGCATTTCCCTAAACAAGACCCTCCTTCATGGGAGCAGCACAGACCTCAGTCACAAGGTCCTACTCCCCACTCCTCCCAGTATGGGTCCTCCCCTTTTCCTAGCTCACATCCATCCAGTGGTACCCCCTTTCCCCAGCAGTGGCAGACAGGCACTGGAGAAAGCTGTGATAAAAACTCTCCAAGGAACCCCTGGATGATGTTGAACTCTGAGAGCCAGGCTCATTTTCCACAACCTCCCCACAGTGGCAGTGACCCAATGTCTGAACTGAAGCAACTCCTGGGAGACACCAGCAGAAAGTACACCAACCCTGCCTTCAAATTCCCTGCCCCACATCAGAATCTGAAGGACAGCCACAAAGGTGGCCACTCATTGATGCCCTATGTTAAGCAGGAGGTAGATAATGGGGAGTACCCAGGCCAACCTTGTGCAGCAATGGGCCAATTAGAGATGGTAAATGGCCAGCAGCAGCAATTCCAGGGTCAACAACTTCCTCAGTCCATTAGGCACTCAACTCAGGCAGCACTGCAACAGCTCCTTCATCACAAACGTAACCTCTTCTCCAGTCCCCCAACCTTTAGTCCACGGACCCCCATGGCATGCCAGACCCTACGCAAGTGGTGGCCACAAACCACACCAGAGAGCACTCTAGCCATCAAACAGGAACCCAAGGAGCCCAAGAAGAAAAAGAATGCACAGAGTTCTCCTATACTCAAGCAGGCAGCAGGTGGACTGCTTGGTCACTTGGCCTCACCCCTTCCTAAACCTAAACAGATCATCATCAAAAAGCAAAAGCAGAAGGCCTCTCAGCCGGTCTTCCTACCACAGAACCAGATCACGATACAGAAACCTTCTCCAGCCATGCCAGTGAGCGTGTCATCCCTATCCCAGCTAACACCATCTTTACCAGGCATGGAGGCTGGGCTCCCCCACTGTCTACCCCCATATAACCCCTCTCAGGTGGCTACGAGCCAGGCAGCTCCAGCCCAAACTCAGGAATCCATTTTAAACAGCAGTAGTACCCCTGTCTCTGGAAACACTCCCCTAATCTCCACCCCTGTCTCCGTCCCTGTGCCCCCTGTCCAGGAAGGTCTGACTAGCTCAGGCCTGGCCGCAACAGGTGAGGCTACCACTTCCACACCTCAGACCTCCACATCTCAGCTCACTCCACCCCTAGCTGGCCTCAGCTCCCTCGACCCAAAAATTGAGGAGCTGATTCGCCAGTTTGAGGAGGAATTTGGGGAAACTTTGCCCACTGCTCCTATTGCAGATGCCCAGGAGCAGGGCCCTGCTCCATCTGTGGTGACTGAGTCACAACAAAACTCTAACTCAGGACAAGCCAGACCCATGTCACCTTCCACAGAGCAGCTCAACCATCCCCTTGTGGACACATCAAGCCAACCAGAGCCCATGCAAGAGGGAGAAAAGCAGAGAGAGCTACACATGAATCAGGCTGAAGGAGTGAAAGTAGAACCCGCAGTGTCCTCCGCTGAGCTTGCTGCCATCAAACAGGAAGTTGAAGACTGCAAGGTGGATGTCAAACCCTCAGACCAGCTCTTGTCTGAAGCGCAGGAGACCTACCTGCAGCAACAACAACACCAAATCCTGATGGATTCCTTCACACCCCCTACCAAACGCATGAAGATTGAGTCGTCGGGCAAAATAACGGTGCTCTCCACTACTGGCTGTTTCTCCACAGCAGGAGATGATTTAAATACGCCTACAAAAGATGATTTTCCCTCACACCCTTCGCTGAAAGGTTTCCTGGAGTCTCCGCAGCGCTACTTGGATACCCCAACCAAGAGCCTTCTAGACACACCTTTGAAGGACAGCCAAGCAGAATTCCCCCTCTGTGACTGTGTGGGTGAGTATCGTAGATCCCAAGTTCCAAGTTTCAGAATATACTAATCCAGTCCTCAGCCAACTTGATTTTTTCTTGATTCCCAACATCTCAGGTGGCACAAACCCATGATTCTGATCTAGGTGTGTTTGACACCAGAACAGAAGGAAAAAATTCCCTCAGGACTGAAAAGCACCTATTTTATATTATTCATAAAACACCCAACATAGTTTTGTAACCCTGTAGGTTATCATTTGCCCACATTTCTAAATAAACAAATGAGGTAGATTTTTAATCTAGTTTTATATAGTCTTGGTGCATAGTCTTCAGAAATTGCAAGACTTAATGCCACACTCCAGCTGGTTTATGATATCAGGGGAATACCTTACAGAAAATTCTAATGACTAATGAAAGCTTTATACATACTTCTCCAAAAACAACATATGGTTCATAGTAGCTTTCCTTTGTTTCTAGTCATGCTAGCTTTTTGTGTGAAGTATTCCCCCAATTGATGCCATTTTGCCAGTGCAATCATCTAAACCAGCGTGGACCTCAATCCAAACAAGTCTTTGCCTTTCACTGCCCTGTATCACTTCTGCCTCGGCACGTTTGTCCAGGCAGTGCTGGCCCACGTCTGAGAATGCATGCTCGGGGTCCCTCTCTCGTCTCTCAGTGGTCTGACCGTAGTGCCTCTCTCTGGGGGAGGCAGCAGGAACAATGGCTCTTACAGAAGGGGCCCATTGTGTCGCATTGGACCAGGGGCAGCCAGACAGTCCTGAGCCATTCTGTCTCTGTTTTACAGTCAAAGCAGCAAGCGCAGAGCCTGACTGGGCCTCCATGGGGGGCTGTGGACATGATGAAGTGGCAGCACTCATATATCATGTGATGCTGTGTGTACAGTGGTTAGATATTAAAGCTGGGAGGCAGTAGGGAGGACAGGGCAGGAGGAGATAGACCGTAACCTCCCTACACTCTACATATCTTTCGTTTGCCCTCCTCTCATTTATTTTTTCTCTCTCAAGGTAGGAGATAATGTATGAGGCACCAGATGCTCTTTACATTTTTTATTTCTTGATGAGTAGACCAATCGATATGGTCCCTGAAGCTTTATTATAATCTGAGAAGGTTTTTTCCCTTCTCCTGAGAAGTTACCATTTTTGAAGATGGTCCGCGAAACCTTTGATGAAGATGTTTTAGGTTCAGTCTACTTCTTCTTTGGTTTCTAAGAGGCAAAGACGGCTGAGGGAAACATGTCATACTGTTTCTTAAATGTCTGGACAATGCAAATCTGGACATGTGCGATTTGTGGAGGGTCTCCAGCCGTAACTGAACACTTGTTAGCTTTTAACTGTCACCAAGAGCGAAGGTCACCCAGCAAGCAGTTGCCATAGTAAAACCCCGCCACACATTCCATGGTCAACAGTACAGGACACACACGGTATAATCTGATCCTTATAGCCGGCTCGAACACACGGTAACAGATATGACGTCCTCAGCTGTTGCCTACTCTGTCTCTTTGTTTATCTGCCTCCCTCTGCCTGTCTGTGTATCTTGTATTCCTTGCTCTTTCTTCACCCAGTGGAGACACTCAGCGTTGATTTCCACATGAGTTCCACATGCCTCTATTTGGCTTCATTTTTTTTATCACTTCCTTCCACTCGCCCCGCCTATATCCCTACTTACACCCAGAGTGGAACATGACCTTACATTCCCTCTTCTCCACACAAATATTCCCTCTCTCTCTCTCTCACACACATACGCATTCTGACTCACTCGTGCTCTCTTGAGCGCTCCCTACCAAACAACACAGCCATCTGTTTTTTTTTTGTTTTTTTTTCCTTCTCCCATGTCATCACAAACCAACATTGGCACCAGGGTGTGTCTAGGTGGTTCTCATGCTTAAAATATCTTTCTAGCTTTTCTGAAAGCTGAACGTCTCTGTCGATTAAAGTCATATTTTATTAGGTTATTTTATTAGGAGGGTACAGAAAAAACTGAAATGGTGAAAAAGTGTCCTAGTAATGATTCAGCTGGTGTCTCTCTCTCTCTCACACAACTGGTCTCACTCTCTTTCTTTCTTGCTTTCTCTCTCTCTCTCCTTTTTCTTGCCCTACTCCTTCCCCAGAGCACATCCTGGAGAAAGATGAAGGACCGTACTACAATCATTTGGGATCAGGCCCCACTGTGGCTTCGATAAGAGAGCTGATGGAGAGCAGGTAAGAAACTCTGCTCTGGTCTCGTTCACATTCATACGCCCTTCCTAGTGTTTCATCTGTTTCTTCTTTTGTTTTCTGTGGGAACCTTTTTATAGACCACATCAATAGATACGGATATGAGACGGATTGTGTGTCATGTACTAGATATAGGACAGCTGGATACTGAGAGAGTGTTGCGGCATGTAAGGGGCCTTTTGCTGTTTTGAAAGAAATACACAGTACTGTGCAAAGGTCTTGAGCCAGCCTTCATTTCACTGTATTTTGCTTTGAATCACCTTGTTGGAGCAAAAATATTATTTCATGCCCGTCAAACTGTCTCATCTTTGGCAACTGAGTAGATTAAATGAAAGAAATGGGCGGCTGAAGGCTTTTGCATAGTATTTTATGTCATAAACGACCAGAATCAGCCAAGACTGGAATCAATTTGTGCTCCAAACAAGCGATCGGCCACTTGATAATTTGATAAATTGATTTTGTTCGATCTTTGTTGTAATTGCTGATGTAAAAAATGCAAGGCAGGTAAGTGCTATATTTGAACGCTGCTGTTGCACCTTTACCATCATTTCGTAACATACTTATACACGACTCATAACCCCTTTTGCCACATTTAGCTCTTGGAGCACTTTTCGATATCATGTTATTGAAATAGGCGATATATATATATATATATATATTTTTTTTTTAAAGTTTAAAATGCTTGTTTGGCCTGCTAAAGTGCAAATATATGTTGCGGTTTTTGGCAAATTCGCATTACTGGTACTAGTGTGAGTATTTAAAAAATAAAGAAATAAATAAATGTAAAAATTCATTTTGACTGTACAGATATCAGAATCATAAAATTCATGGTTACTCCACCTGTAATTCTAAACAGCAATAATAAATGATGTACTGATTCTCCATTCAAAGTGATGTCAGTTCAGATTCAGTGCAGCAACGTTGAAATTCAACACATTTGATACGTTTTTGTATTTTTCTAATAATTGCTTCAGTTCACTCTGAATTGGATCTCGAATTGATGGGCCAGTTGCTGCCGTGCTCTTATATTACTGAAGGTCATTTTTGCATGTGCAACTTCACACCTTGGCAGCCCAGAGGATCACGTTACGACTCGCTTGTTATTGCTGGCGATAAATGTGACTTTTAAGGGGGTAAAGAAAGACTTGGCGGTGCCCAGTTTCCTGTAACAGCCCCCCTTGCCCCTTTGCTTGTTCTGCTGAGGGTTATGGTGAAGCCGTATCCAGAGGATCCTGGCACGAGGCATTTGCACAGCTGCGGATAAGCATCTCTCTTCTCCTCCACTGTTTACTCTACTTCTTTTCTGCTCCTTCCCTCGTTCTGTGGCCTTCTGCTTCTCCTCTGTAATCCCAGGCCTGACTCACAATACAGGGTTCAGTAAGATCCACACAGGAGAGAAGAAGGGGGGGAGGGGGGGTGTGTTAGGAGAGCCAGAGTAATGGAGAAGGAGACTGAAAAAGATTGCATAGCAGTTTTTAAAGAATGGCTAATGGATTATTATTGGCCCGGTGATGCTCGAGGTTTCAATATTGGTATCAGAAAAGATCAAGGTGCATCAAAAGTACATTATTCTGTTCACAAGACTGCCGCAACATTATTTAAAGAATGTAATCAAATTATCACTATTTTCCGCTGACCCCAGATGAGCCAAGACATGTTTGGAGTACAGATTTTGCGTCTTTAATTTAGCTGCCAACAAACACAGTCAGCAGTCACCCAGATCTTCTCTGTAAACACATCCCCAAACCTTCAACCCACTCAAACCTCAACCAGCTGTTTAAGGTGTATTGGACTCGTGGATGTGGTTTGGTACACAGAATGACTTATTGTGAGCTGTAAAAATGAAAAAAGCTTCACTGTATGGCCACAGTCGTTACAGATAACAGGTAGAAAACATTTTTGTAGCTCACAGCAAGTCATACTGTGTCCTAAACCACATTAACAGGGTCTGTTTTCACAAACCATCTCAGATCTAGAATCAGTTTTTGTGTCAGCTGCTTTCGTAAATACAGAGGAATCTGATCCGAGATCAGTCTTGGTGTTGTCTGAAATGGTGACTTTAATTTCTTGATGACAGTATGACAAGAAGTCAATTTATATGTGTATATATACATATATATATATATATGCAAAATTCTGTTGTCAGTAAGAGAGGTGGATATAAATACAACAGATAAATAAAATTCCTGCTGAAGTAGTTTACTAGTAACACAAATAGTGGTTTGGAGTTGTTCTTTATACCGATTATTATTGCACATAATAGTGACATGAGTAGTGAAATAGCACGTAATAAGACTATTCCACATAATAAAGGTATTGCATGTAATGATTTACAGTAAAGTGTTTACAGTATTTGCAGAAAAGATTTGGGTGACTGTTGACTTCTAGTGTTTAGCAGTGTTTAATAGCTCCATTTCTAAGCTAAAGAAGCACATTTTGGACTCCAACCATATTTCACATGATGATTTACAGAAAAACATATTTACAAAAACCATTGACTTCTAGTGTTTAGAAACGTAGCTCCAGCTCTGAACTCAAGAAGGAAAATTTGGACTCCAAACATGGAACGATTGACTACATTTGGGGTAAAATTGTATAAATTCGCTCCTTGACCCGTGTCTCATTATGTATTCTCCGGTACTGCAAGGTGCATGGCACTCACAATATGCAGCAATAAAATCACAGTACTGGAATTTTGTCCATTTTGTCCCAGTTGTGTAGCATCTGCAAGACTTTAGGCTGGTTTGACACACCCACCTCCGTCAGCGCCGCGCTCCTCCGCTCTCTCCCGCTCTTTCTGATTGCTTGGAGGAGAGTGATTGACCACATTGTGAGTGTATTTTCTAAAGCCTCCATACAGAGCTGAGTCATCCCAGCATCCCGGGGCAGAGGGGTCAGAGGTGGGGGACACATCCCTTTTGTTTGTGTTTTGGAGAGTGACGTAGGAACTAAAACTTTCTGAATCTTAAGCCTCATCCTAATATGACCTCTGACCCTGGCCGGGCCACCCTGCGGAGAGGGATGCTTCTCCGCTGAAGTGTGTGATTGCGGCTGAATGGGAGGTTTATGGTGGGCTTGGGGGGGGGTTGGGGTGTTCACTTCCACGGTTTCTATGCTCTGACCACCGACCAATAAGGAGAGGGAGGTTGGGGGGGCTATTACAATGACACGTGCTGATTGTCTCAGCTAAATAAATAGGAGTACTCAACAACAAAATTACCTTGGTACCTTAATAATAGAAGGAAAACCAGTGTATGTTAATGTAATGTGAATGTACAGTCTTCAGACACCCCTCATTTCTTCATATTTTGCTTCCAGAGATCCAGACTTCCTTGTATTTTAATGTAGTCTTGAGGAACAGTTCTCCAGGCTTCCTGAAGGACTTTCAAAGACTC
>JBBPCZ010000042.1:3097438-3109605 GCA_037974445.1 Brycinus macrolepidotus | reverse complement strand
ACTATGTACATATACACATTGTTTATACTTATATTTTTGTACTATTTGTATTGTGTACGTTTTATATTATACTGTTGTACTGTTGCTTAATTCTATTGTTTTGCTGCTCTTACCTTTGTTCTGTCCACTTTCTGCCGTAACAATGCAAATTTCCCACGGTGGGACTAATAAAGGTTTATCTTATCTTGTCTCTCTTAGTCTGTTATCAGTGTTTATTGTCAGTGCATCAGTCTACAATCAGTCTGTTATTGGGCTATGTCTGCTATTAGTGTATTATTAATGTGTCAGACTAACAGTCTTCAGTTATTAGTGTTAATTATTAGTACATCAGTAAACAATTAGTGCAATATTAGCCTCATTATTAGTCTGATAGTCTACTGTTTGGTGTTTAAATTTATGTGTCTATCAAAGTCTATCAGTCTACTATTAGTGTATCAGTCTATAATGACCAGTGCCAGTCTGATATTAGTGATTATTTTTAATCACTGAGTCTTCTGTTAGTATTATAGTGATGGTTATTGGTCCTTTGCTGCCGAATGTGATCCCTGGTTAAGAGGACGAGCGGTGAAATTTTGTTCATTCCGGGCGTTTGAATGAGCCCTCAGGCCGTAAATCGGTCTCTAATTAAAAAATGACGTTATGAATGTAATTGCTGTGGTAAATCGCTAGCACTTATTCCTCTTTTTTTGGAAAAGAAGAGCAGATTTAGTCGTAGCCGCGCGCCAAATTGACCCGCTTCAGCCCAGCCGGGAAAACGTGAACATTAAAGCGATTATTCTGGGGCAGTAATCATGAGGTGGTGGAAAAGGAGCGCAGAAACGGATCTGTTCTGGGGCGGCCCTCCCCCTCCCCCTCCCCCACACTCTGTAACAGTGGGCGAAATTTTACTGCGTAATAAACAGATTAAACAATTAGTGGAGCGACCAGACAGGACAGTAAACAGAGTTTTATTATTGGGCTGCGGCTGCTGGGATTGCTGGTAACACCTCTGGCGAGAGGAGCTCATTTGGCTGCGTGTGTGTATGTGTGTGTGTGTGTATGTGTGTGTATATGTATGTGTGTGTGTGTGTGTGTGTGTGTGTATATGTATGTGTGTGTGTGTATGTGTGTGTGTGTATATATGTATGTGTGTGTGTGTGTGTATGTGTGTGTGTGTGTGTGTGTGTGTGTGTGTGTGTCTCACCTGTCATTTACCTTCAGCTGAAGCAAAGCTGAGATGATTCACTGATGCAGAAATGCCACTGCAGGAAATTAGCATGAGGGAGAGAGAGAGAGAGATAGAAAGAGAAAGAGAGAGAGTGAGGTAGGTGGTGGTGACGTAGTGGGTAGGATACTTGCCTCTGGACCAAGAGGTCTTGGGTTCGAATCCTGCCTTCAACACCACCACTGTGTTCCTGAGCAAGACCCTTAACCCCAAGTTGCTCCAGGGAGACTGCCCCCTGTAGTTAGGGAATGGAAGTCGCTTTGGATAAAAGCGTCTGCTAAATGCCATAAATGTAAATATGGGTTGGGATACACCATACCTGATGGACAGATCTCCCCCCGGGTGTCCCCTCACCCCATGTCCTGTGTTCTCATCGACCGGGTCTGTTCACTAGGATCTGGACTCGCCGACAGGTAGATATCTGTCAGGCGCCTTTAAGTCCTCTAGATAGCATCTTTGAACAACCAATGCCAGTTTGCCCAAGAAACCATGTAGTGCGAACCATGTAGCCTAGCTCCTAAAGGGCAACAAAACCACAGAGTTTAATATTTCCCAGTTCTAACACAAAAGACTTGAACCCTCAGCTGATGAGCTGATCAGAAGAATTACAGCAGGATAACCGTTAAAAATCATGACTCTATATTTGTCACATACATAGTTCATTTCATTACATTACATTACATTCATTTGGCAGATGCTTTTAACCTTTTAGAGACTAACAATATGAGGAAACACTCAAGTTTTAGGACAGTGTGAAAACCAAATAGGTCATCAGGAGGGGAGATGCTCTCTGAACAGATGAGTCTTCAGGAGGTTTTTGAAGATGGAGATGGATTCTCCTGCTCTGGTCGGCTTAGGCAGCTCATTCCACCAGCGGGGAACCAGAATGAGACCAGTCTGGACTGGGTTTACCTTGTGTGTAGGGATGGCAGAGCCAGACGATGTTCCTTGGAGGAGTGGAGGGAGTACAACATGTAGTGAAATTTTCCCCTGAATCGACCCTAAAGACTGTGCAATAAAATTATCAAATAATTTCAGTTAAAGAGAAAGTTGGAAAGGCTAAAGTAAGGTAATAAAAGTAAGCAGAAAAAAGTATATTCCAACTAAACAAATATTACAAACATTACAAACAGAAGCAAGATCCAAATCACGCTTCCTGGGTCTGCAGAACCAAAGCTAGGTAATTTCCTAGATCTTCAATCATTTGAGGTTTTCAGAGGTGTTCAGATCCACCCTTGGAGAACCAGTGTCCAGCACACGTTTGGTGATTTCTTCTGCACAAAAAGCCCCCATTAAACCTGGCGAGTAACAGCTGTGTGAGTGGGGAAACCGCCCAGACTGCGCTGGACATGAGCCATCCAGGACCTCGAGCCTTGAGAGTGATAAGCTGGATAATTTCATTTTTGTGTTCTCCTCCTCTTCGTGTGGTTCGAAGCAGATCTTTCCAAACCGTGGCCCACCAGGCAGCACTGTCCAGCGAATGGTTTTCATTTGGGCTGCCAGACAACATCTGCTTCGACAGTAATGCACATTTTGCGGAGCCAAAACAAACCAAGCAAAATTATGCGAATTAAATCATATTTTTTGTGGTATGCACCGCTCATTCCAGCCCACTGGCTCTTCAGGACTCATAAACCCGGGGTTTACAGCAGTGCAGAGTTTGGGGTTGGGCTTAAACTAAACAGTGTAACACTTGTATACACGCAGTCATGAAAATATTTGGCCTCACCATTTATGTTCACTTCTGACACTGATATTGATACGGTAAGTGGCGGCTAATGCTAAATCTGCTGATTTACAGCTTATGATCGAACGACGAATTTTATTGCATGGCGAGAAAAATAATGCATTTCACTAAAAAAAAAAAAAAAAATCAACATTACAGAGGTGGCTAGACAATAACATTAAGCAGACAGTGCTTAAAGCTTTGAGAAAAGCTGCATTTGCATTGGTTTTATACTTTTTTTGCTGTTTAGTCTTCAGTGATATGTCCTTTAATCTGGGTTGGGAAAATCTAGGCTAATATTTCCAAAAATATTTCATGAACTTAAAAAGGTAGCCATGATTTTTAAACCCTTTTTCATGTATGAAGTGACGTAATTATACTTTTCATATTAGATTATACTCTCACGTTTAATTTTATTCATGAAGGTTTTGGTAATTTGCCGTTTGGATGGATGGAGTGTGTGTGATCTTGTGTTTAGTCCCATTATTCTGTATTAAAATGCTGTTTTTGTGTGTGTGTTTGTGTTTTTTCCCCCGCAGTCGTACATGTGCATGCCAGGGGAAAGACTCCGAGACCAGTGGTGCTTCCTTCTCTTTCGGGTGTTCCTGGAGCATGTACTTCAATGGGTGCAAATACGCCCGCAGTAAAGCGCCCCGCAAGTTCAGACTGCAGGGAGAACACCCCAAAGAGGTGTGTGACTCAGGGACGATGGCTGTTTAATTCATACAGATAGAAATTAGACACTTAATGGTCTGTTTAAATAGGAAATAGTTATATATCAGCATGAACCGAGTAATTCCAATCTAAGTGAAAATAAGTGTACACTCTCTCTGGATCTATAATAATAATAATAATAATAGTAATAATAATAATAATAACTTCACAGTCCTTTTATGTCAAAAGAAACTTAAAAAAATTAACGAAACATGTAATTTGTCTAGGAGTGCACTAACTTTTTCACACACCTGGATGTACAATATTTCGGCCTTCTATTATAGAACCTTAAAAAATTAACAAAGCATGTAATTTGACCAGGGGTACACTAACTTTTTCACACAACTGTATGTATGTCCAATATTATGGCAATCAATAAGAGTCTGGCTAAATAACAAAACATTAAATTGTATCTGATATGTCTTATCAATATTTTCAAGAAGATACGATTAATAGCTATGGCTATTTGGAGCTAAATTTACCAAATGTGAAAGACAGCATGGAACTGAATGCTAATGGCCTTCTCCTCACGCAGGAGGAACTTCTCAGGGATAACTTCCAGGATCTGGCCACCAAAGTTGCACCTGTGTATAAGAAACTGGCCCCTCAGGCATACAGCAACCAGGTAAGACCAGCAGAAACTAAAGGAATAGCTTTGTCAAAGTGGTGATACTGAAGATCACCAGTTCTCATTTAAAGTGATATTTGGGCAAACAAGCAAAAAACCCCAAAAGTGTCGGAGTTTGCCTATAAAAACTTGATCAGTGATTGCATGTTTGGTGTTTGAACCTTCGAGGCTCATGTAGTCGATAAAGTAAAGTAATGTAAGCTTATAGCCATCAGTTAGTATTGGGTTAACCGCACAGTGTACAAAGGAACTCAAAAAGCCACGGACGCATTACATGACTTCCAGAGTGGTCAGATCTCTTGCGTAAACCACATGTCTACATCATCACACACTTTCTTCAAACCATGTCAAGGTGTTGAGTAATCTGTTACAGACTTGCTTATGTGGTTTCTGACCCTGTCCCACTCACTGTTATCTCTACAAATGAGTAAGTACATTGCATAGCTGAAAACAGTAGCAGCCGTCAAGCCTGCATTGTGTCTGTACTTGTTTTCATTTGTATAGATTTAGGGTGAGGGGAAATTTATGTATCCATTATTTTTATTTTTTGCCAAACCATCAAGAAAATGTGCAGTTCATACACAATTGTGGGTCATGGGAATGTTGAATGTGTGGCCCGTGATCCAGAAACTATGCACAGCTGTTAAAATGATACTACAGAGGAGAGCTAGGTGAACCACAACAGCAGGGACTGTTGTATCCTCAGGGCTATTTTGCGGGTGGTTAGGCCGGCCACCCAGTCAGCTAAAAGAGAAAATGAACAGCCAAAAGGCAGAAAAGACTGCCAATGTCTAATTTATTGATCAATGCTGACCATGAAAGAACTGCCCCGTTTCATCGTCATTTCTAATGTAGTCTGGTCTATGTTTTGCCTCTTCTTACAACAGTGTACGAATGAAAATGTGGCAACGGACTGCCGGCTGGGTCTGAAGGAAGGACGGCCCTTTTCAGGCATTACTGCTTGCATGGACTTCTGTGCCCACGCTCACAAAGACCAGCATAACCTCCACAACGGCTGCACTGTGGTATGGTGTGTGTGTGTGTGTGCGTGAAAGTGGATGTGTGCATGTTCTTAAGTCAGTTATATACAATTTTGCGGGATTAGGCTTGTATATAGTTCCGAATATGTAGTTGCAGAACTGTAAACCAAACAGTTATCAAACAGACTGCATTTTACAACAAACCAGAGCTTCTAGCAGTCACAGTTTTTACACTGATTACTACCAGTTAGCACATTCTCAGTATTGTTAACTCGTTTCCAGCTATTAATGAAATCCCGTATTCTTGTTTTCAGGTCTGCACTCTCACAAAAGAGGACAATCGGCAGGTGGGGATGATCCCAGACGATGAGCAGCTTCATGTGCTTCCGCTTTATAAGGTCTCCCTGACGGATGAGTTTGGCAGCGAGGAGATGCAGCGCCTCAAAATGCAGACAGGTGCCATCCAGGTACTAAACAGCTTTCGCCGAGAGGTCCGTAAGCTTCCGGAACCTGCCAAGTCCTGCCGGCAGCGACGTTTGGAGGCCAAGAAGGCAGCATCGGAGAAGAAGAACAAGAAACAGCAGTTGGCAGAGACACCAGAGAAGACGATCAAGAAGGAGGTCCGGCTTGCAGTTTCACCACACCCGCAGCAAGGCAATAAAGGTATACGTTGCACAAGCAAGAGCATAGTAATAGGGGATTGTTAAGTGAAGTTTCACCTGAGTGCATCTTAAAGATCAGTAACGTAGTGAGAAACTAAATGCCTCTGTGAGTCTAGGACAACATAACAATGAATAATTTTGTCACTATTTTGTTGCTCTACAACCCCCCTGATTGGAGACTTAAATACCTGTTTCTTTTTTTGATAACAGTTGCCAGTGTCATGTCCTCAGCATCTTCTTAATAATATTTTTGCACTAATATTGTCCTTTTATATGTTCTTTTAGCAATTCCAAAACAAGAGGTGAAGCCCACCATCAAAAAAGAGCTGGCTGACTGCTTTCGTGCCATGAATGGCGACTTGGACGGCTACTCAGCCCTTGTGAATGGCAAGATGCGTCCTGATCCCTACGGGATGAATGGTGCCTACCCCTATCCTGGTCCCTATGCAAGAGGTGGCCTGCCTTCCAATGGCCAGTCGTCTGCACCAAGTCCCATTAATGGCTTCCATCCTAACCTCCAAGGTATGCCCTACAATTACTACAACTACCCCCCCAATGCACTTTTGCCCCCTGAGGTCTGCGATGGCCGAAATGGATCCTGGCCCAAGATTGCTGCAGCAGAGCAGAAACCCGATGTTCAGGGTCTTCAGGCCAGGCTGGCCCAAGCATATGCCAACTGCTCTGATCAACAGCGTCAGCAAGTGGCTGACTTGGCCAACCCTGGGTATCGGCACCAGTCTCCAAATCCCAGCCTATCTCAGTCTCCAGCTCCATCTAATCGCACCCCGTCAGCACCCCCGGATCAACACCGTGTAACACCAGTCATCAAGCAGGAGCCTGTGGAGGTGCCACTGTACGACAGCAGGACGGATGGCCAAGTCCGAAGTTGCCCCAATACCCCCAGTGTCACCCCGCAACCTGACGCCTGGCCCGGGCACAAGCCAAATGGCAGCTTGGCATCCAAAGGCTGGGATGGAAATCTCAGACCAGGACTGGCCCATTCACCCTTCACTCCAGATAAGCAACGGCTCCACCAGCAGCACCATACCCAGCCTCAGCATCCCCAGTTTGCCCAACCACAGCAGCAGTGGAGCTCCTATCCTGGTACACCAATGGCCTCCCCTGCTCACTCTCCCTCCCCAGCTTTGAAAGCAGTCCCATCTCCAGCTCCTTCCCCTCACCTGGGTACTCCACGCCACTGGGACAGCCCTGCTCCTAGTCCCCAGCCCAAGGCTTGGGGTCCTATAGGGTCTTCAGGCTATGGTCCTGGGGTTCTTAGACAGGGAACCCCAGTTGGAGCATTCCCAGACAAGATGCTGTCCCAGGCTGAAGAGTGTCGAGGCTCCACACCCCTGGGGCTCCAGGAGAAGGCCTGGAAATCTGGTGGCGCTTCTGCAGCGGGAAGCACTCCATCTCTGGCTCCAGAGGGCCGCCTGTTTCCAGATGCATTGCAGAAGGCAGATGGACAAGCTTGCTGGGAGAGTGAGGCGGAAAGTCAGAGTGAACGAGAGCCTGAAGAGGAGGAGGTGTGGTCAGACAGCGAGCACAACTTCCTGGACCCCAACATCGGAGGAGTAGCGGTAGCTCCAGGCCATTGCTCCATTCTTATTGAATGTGCCCGCCGGGAGCTACATGCTACTACGCCCTTGAAGAAACCAGACCGCAGTCATCCGACCCGCATCTCCCTGGTGTTCTACCAGCACAAGAATTTGAACCAGCCCTGCCATGGCCTAGCGCTGTGGGAGGCCAAGATGAAGCTGCTGGCTGAGCGGGCGAGGCAGAGGCAGCAGGAGGCAGCTCTTCTGGGCCTCTCACAGGAAGAAATCAAGGCCTATGGCAAGAAGCGCAAGTGGGCCGACGGAGACTCAAGTCTTTCCTTGGGGCCCACCAAGGACAAGAGGGAAGGGGTGGTGACACGGATGGCCCCCACACAGCACACCACCACCATGGTCACTGTGTCACCCTACGCCTTCACCCAGCTCACAGGGCCCTACAGTCGCTTTATGTAAGCTCTTGCAGACTGGTGCCCCCTGTGGCTGGGAGTGGAAATGCAGGGTTCAAAAATTACAAAGGAATTCTCACCCTTTCCTTTAGACCCTGAACCTCTCCCAGCTCTGTATCTCCTCTCAGACCACCGGGAGAGGGGCACTTTTCTCTTTTTTTCATTTTCTTTTTTTTTTACCTCAAGTTTTGGTGGCAGTTTGGGAGTCCCCCAAACGGACACGCTGCCTATGGTGCTCTTGTTCTCTCCAACGTGGGAGGGATTCCATAGTTTACCCTCCCTAAGTGAATTTAATGATTCTAATTATTATTGCTATTATTATCAATATTATTATGATTGCTATTGTTACTGTTGACGTTGATATTACAGGTATTGTTATTATATTATGAAGATGACTATTTTTTATTTTAATCGTATTGTTTTTCATCAATGTTGTTATTAATATTATGATTGTTTTGAGGGCTTTTATCTTTTATTTTCCTCTCTTGAGGGCAAGGGACTCCCTTGTCTCCGTCACTCTTGCTTGTTCAATATGAATGTGAGAACAAGCTAATCATTGTTTTTGCTTTTGTTGAGTGTTGTCGTTTTTCTTTCTCTTTGCTTCCCCAACCCCACCCCACCCCACATTAACCTCTGCATAATATATGGCGCCTTCACGTCACTGCGAGCCATGCCTGTGTCTACAACCTTCACAAGACACTCTGGAGAAAGAACAGCGTTCATAAGAGGGCTAGTTCCATGCCGTAATCATAGAGTATGCGACCAAAATAAGCAAAGGAAGATCTTGGCATCAGTGGGGGCCTTTCTGTTTTTGTGCCACTCTTACATATGGAGGTCTTTCCTGGTCCTTCCAATGGTGCTTTTTTTCTGTCTTAGCTGTCTCAGATGTTTTGCCCACTTCATCCTGGTGGCAGACGCTGAACCGAGGTGCTTTTAAAACAGGAGATAAATGTCAGGTCAAGCTGCCCCAGATTAGGTGTGGTTGCCTCTCCTGAGGCACCAATGTCATCATTCAGTCGGTGCTGACTCATTAACACGGTGCAGTATCCATTTCTACCCATGAGACAGTGGTAAGACAGAGTTCTCTGAGGTGCTATTGCGGTTTGGTCCACTTTTACAATGCCCTAAAGTTGACCCACAGTGGGTCCGAGCCTGCGCCTTCCGGCAAGATCCAGCAGTTCTACTCTGTCCCTGGAGCTCGAGCGTTCTCTGAATGTGAGCCAACTGAGCCGAGAAATCACGAGCTCCGGGTGATAAGGGCTCTGGAATTGTTTGGCCAGGCTGAAGCTACAGTTACCAGCCTGAGCGCAGAGAGATAGAGAGAGAAAGAGAGGACACTGAAGGAGGTTGGTGCTACTAACAGTCTTTCCATGCCTCTTTTTATTACTCCATGGCTCCTCTTCGTCTCCTCTTGCCCTAAGAGTTGACCCCCCCCCCCAGGTTTGAGGTGCTTCTCAGCATTTCAGCACTATTTAGCACTTCGGCTGCATGACGGGCCGAAGCGTACGGTGCACGTTATGTGTGATTGTCGCTTGACTGTGTGTATGGGTGTGTGTGTGTGTGTGTGTGTGTGTGTGTGTGTGTGTGTGTGTGTATATGTTCCATGGGGGAGCTCAAGGGCTGCCGTTGGTTTACACAGGGCAGTAGACTTGTTCGGTGCTCACAGATGCGAGAGAGTCTGGTGCTTACGGAGCCGTCCTCTTGTCCTTTACCTCATGTTGAGACGACGATCCCAGTCACAACATGCTACTAATACACGGGCGCTACAGACTGCAGGCCTTGGGGCCTGCAACCACATACTTATCTACTTCTTTTTTTTTTTTCATTTTTTAATATTATTTATTACATGATGATGATGATGATGATGATGAAGATTATTGTTATTGTGCTTGCTGTCATTTTTTTGTTTGTTTTGTTTTTATTGTTTCATTTTAGACAAATTGTAAATATAGAAGAAAAGATTTTATAAAAGCACTTTTAATCTTGATTTTAACGAGGAAGAAAGAAAAAAAAACAATGACGAGAACGGAATATCGACAACTTGAATCCTAGTCTCTTTTTTTTTTTTTTTGGTTGGTTGTTTGTTTTTTGTTTTTTTTTAATGGAATTTTATTGGGAGAGATAGAAATGTAAATAGTTAAATATTTAGGTAAGATTATTTAAACTGGTGAGGAATAAATCATGAACGATTCCTTTGGCTCTTTTTTATTTTTTAAGTCCGCAGTTGTCAAGCCCTCAACATTAAAGCGGCGCCGGGATCCGTGCACGTGCCTGATGACTCGGAGCCGCGAGGGCGTCTGGGGTCAGCTTTCGGCTCCCGGTCCCCTAACGAATACAGTGGCGCGGGCAGGGGGGAGCTGATCCTGGGTCAGTTCCTTCCTTTGTTGAGGTGCACGGGCCTGAGTGCATGCTCTGTACTCACTATACTGCTGTTCTTATTATTTTTTTTTTAACAAGTACTGTACTTAGACCGATACCTCTGAACAACCTCCGATACAGGCTTCCTCTCCCGGCCGACGATACGGAACAAAGTGCAGAGCGACGGCGTGCGGTCGGAGTCGGGAAGGTTCCGGCGCGATCCGACGCACCCTGAACGACACACACACACAGCGGGTGTGAGGTTTGAGCTAGCCACTGAAGTGATTTTCCAATTGGATGGGGTTTTCTTATTTTCGCTTTTAAAACATTGTCCTGTTTATGGAAAGGATGGGCGTGCGTGTTTTTTGCGGGGACTCCGAATGCGACGTCGGGTCCGGGGAATCGCCGCAGTAGAGCGGTTCTCAGACGGGACGGTGTTTTCTCGAAGCCGACGCCGGTGAAACTTTTAAACCCATGGTGCTACCCGTAGAGGTCACTGTAGAGACGACCCGCCCAGCAAAGGAGCTGTTGCTGTGCTGTTTCTTTTTTATTTTTATTTTTTTCGGAAACCGATACTATGATCTACGAACCGATAGTTTTAAACGTATAGGAAAAAAAAAAACTTCTGTGGTGCTGATTTCTTTTATTTAAATTTTAATTCATGATATGAGACATATACGATCATCATGATTTGAAGCGAAGCACTCAAATTTCTTGAACAGTTCTCTTTTTTTTTTTTTTTTTAAACCCTCACCCCAAATAACTGAAAATGGTACTTGAAGCAGATATCTAGAATCAATGATATTATACAGGTAGAAAAAAAAAAAAAAAAAAAATGAAACGTTTATGCTATGGAGATGAATAGACTGTTAACTTAATAGATGTTCTGGCGCTTCACCGCAAAGCCCAGAAATGCGCTTTTACCCGTTTTAAAAATATTTTCTATAAATTCCTTTCTTTTTCTTTTTTTTTTCACTCTCTCAGAATGACTCGACCTCTTGATTACACCCATGCATTCCTTTCTCACTCTCACTTACTCACACACACACACACACACACACACACACACACCCCACACACACACCAACACCCCAACACAAGCACCCACTCCCACACACTTGCTCGAACACCCCCCCCCCCCCCCCAACATACACACTTTCTGTTAGCACTCAGTGTGGAAACATCGATCATGCCCAGTTTTACATCGTGAAAAAAAAAAAACTACAAAAGACAAAAAAGTAAAGGACAAAAAAAAAAAACAAACAAAAAAATGAAGAACTGGCAGCTACATTCCTATATGAGTTCAAGATTGCTCTTGGTTCTATTTTTTCATGTCAAGTATGCAGTATGTAAAAAAGTGTTTTCTTTTTGTTCGGTCTCTCTCCTTGTAGCTGTTTGGTGTATTATGTGAATACATAGTGTATGTGGTAAAAAAAAAAAAAACCCACAATACTGTTTTATGTTCTGCAAAAGTAAAAAAAAAAAACATAATAAAAATCCTGATTTAAAAAAAAAAAAAAAGACTATCTACTTTATTCTATTGTGCTCTGTTCTACTCTGTTATATTCTGTCCTATTCTATTATATTCTTATTTATTCCACGTTATTCTGCACTTTATTCTACTCTGTCTTATTCTATTCTATTCTATTCTAATTTACTGTATTATACTCTTTTCTATCCTACCTTATCCTACTCTACTCTATATTGTACTCTGTTCTACTATATTTACTCTATTCTGTTTTCCTCTACTTTATTCTATCTATCTATCTATCTATGTGTCTATATATGTGTGTGTATATATATGTAATGAGCTTATATATACATATATATACAGCTCCTGAAAAAAATGAGACCGCTGCAAAAATGTTGTTTCTCAGGTTTTGTCTTTTATAG
>JBBPCZ010000042.1:3070948-3080948 GCA_037974445.1 Brycinus macrolepidotus | reverse complement strand
ACTTTGCTTTTAAATCTTCATTTTATTGAGATCCCTGTACATTTAAAGACTCCCCTCAGATTTCTCTCTATTTCTGTGTAAATGGAACAAATCTTGGATAGATTTGATTCGAGGGTCAACGAAACCTGTTCCTCTGGAGGTGAGAACATCTCTGGAACAGGGAGATTCTGATTGGCTATCACTGATCCAGAACG
The DNA here is from genome assembly GCA_037974445.1 of Brycinus macrolepidotus. Taxonomy (NCBI): domain Eukaryota; kingdom Metazoa; phylum Chordata; class Actinopteri; order Characiformes; family Alestidae; genus Brycinus; species Brycinus macrolepidotus. Next base: position 3,080,754 of record JBBPCZ010000042.1, on the reverse strand, counting down.
CTGCTCATTTGCATATATTAAAGTTTGTCCACTCTTCGCTGTCTTGGCAACCACTTGAGCGGTTATTTTCGGTCAAACAAGACTAAACTGACCTCTCTCTCTCTCTGGGTGGGTTGGATGGGTCGGTGGGTTGGATGGGTCGGTGGGTTTTTCTCCTCAACAAGCTTTTCAGAATCAGAAAACTTTATTGATCCCAGAGAAAATTGTTTAGTTAGGACTGCACAGACACACCGAGACACAAAGACAAGAACAATGTTAAATATAGTATAGGTCAAAAATGAAACTCTTCAGAAATACTCTGAAAATACTCTGTACTAAATACACTATGCTCTGTACACAACATGCTGTGGTCAGTTAGAGAGGCGGATATAAATACCATAGATAAATAAAACTACTGCTGAAGTAACACAAATAGTGGTTTGGAGTTGTTCTCTACTCTGAGTCTGTTATTGCACTTAGTGATGACATAACTATTGAAATTGCACATGATAAGACTATTGTACATAAACCATTACACATCATGCACATAAGTAATGATCTAAGTAATGATTTTGGACATAAGACTGTTGCACATAAGAGACTGGACATAATAATAAAGATTTAGCACAACAGAAGAAATTACACATGAGTAGCAGCAGGTTTTTGCACAGATTATTGTAAGGGTGTTTGACAGGGGAAGGAGTTATAGAGTATGATGGCATGGGAGGAAGGATTTTCTGTGGAGTTCAGTGGCCTTTCTGGCTTTCCAGCAACCCCGTGCCATCACGCAGGGTATTATTATTTATATTATAACCTGTTTATGTGCCTTTTTGTGTTACAGAAGAGCTAGATGTGGATGTAGAAGGTACGGACTACCTGTTGGGGGACCTGGAGTGGAGCACCAGCAGCGTGAGCGACTCAGACGAGCGAGGCAGTCTGCGGAGCAGCTGCAGCGACGAGGGCTACTCCAGCGCCAGCCTCCGCCGCCTCGGCTTCACTCAGGAGAAGAACCCAATGCTGGGCTGCAGTCTATAAGAGCACATCCTCTCCTCCCCCAACCCCCCCCACCCCCCCCAAAGCCTCCACCTGCCCACCTTCTCTCCAACCCAACTCAATACACTCCACTTAGCTTCCAGCCTTCTGCAGCCATGTCCTGGGTCACTACCTTCAATAAGCAGTCTGGAAGGGTGGAAACAAGAACTGTTCCCGTCTCTGCAGGCTGGGAGCCTTTCTGATGTAAGAACACTGATCTGGGTTCAGTTCAGCTCTTTTTATCTTTATCAGTACAGGCCGAAAAGGGCATCACTCTTACTCTGAGAAGCCTGAAGCACGTGACACCCAGAACCTGGCTTGAAATTTTCAAATGAAGACTGGAAGGGTAAAAGCAGGGCTCCTCCACTGCAGTCTCTTTAGAGGAGCATGAAGAACAGAAGTCATGGGAGCACAGTCATGCCTCATCGATCCCATGCAAAATTTGACCAGTCAAACCAGTTTCCCTCCACCTGCGTCTTCTCATACCATCCTCTGCCTCGTCCAATCAGCAGCAGAGGGGCAGAGGATAACTGCCTGCCGTCGTCCAATCAGATCCTCCTTTCCCTTCCCTTTGCCGCTCCCCTACCTCGCCATCGTCCCGTCCAGTGACGGAGAGAGGCTCTCGCTCTTAAAAAGCTCTGAAAGAGCTGAACCTTTGAACACCCCTGAAAGTGGTGTGCATCATACCAGAGAATGTGTATCATAAACCACACCCACTGCCTACTCGACTTCTCTCTGGGCCAATCGTACGCAGTCCGTCTGTCACCGCCTTCCATCCTCCTCCAATCAGACTGGACCGTCCAGACACAGGGCTAGGTCACCTGACCGGTCAGCTGACCTATCAGAGCATGGAATTTTGCACTTATAAAAGAGTAACCCGATTGGTGCAAGCTGCCTCTTGCCGCAGATCTGAGAGCAGTATTATCGTTGTTTTGCGTCCGACAATTTCCACCGTTCTGAGATCCGTGAGAAAAGGGCTGCTTCTACCAAGAGCTCAGATCACACAGCAGGAACGTTTTTTGGATTTTTTTTGGGGTCAAAAAACAAAAACAAAACAAAAAAAAAAAGGTGTGTGGGCATGTCATCGTTCTCGTTCTCGTCATCGTCGTCGGTTTCATTTTTATTTGATTTCGACTCCCTCTTCTGAGGGACTGCAGCTACTCTAGTAATGTGTCAGGTGTAGTCTTTTAGCTAGTCTTAAGAAAAATCTTCCTGCACTGTCCAACATCCACCCCCACCTCACCGTTCTGGGAGCCATGGGACAATTACCAAGCACTGGTGTGATGTCATTCTTCTCAGCAACTACTTCTACTACCCTGAGGAATTTGTGGAAGATGCCCTTTATAGGCATTTTGTTGTTGTTGTTTTTTTGTTTTTTTTAACTTTTCATAGCTTGGTTTAATCAAGCACTGCTGATGTGGCTTACTGTGAGCAGTGACTGATGCTGTTACTCACTCATGGGTAGAGAAGTTAGCATTGTTTGGTTGAACTGGGCCATGAGTATTCAATTCCACCGTCCGTCACGGTTTTCTAATTTAATCGGGCAAACACACTTAGCACTAAAATCACCAACCTGTTCTGACCCTCCTGGACCTGGAATGGCCCTGGTCTGGTCACATGAGGTCAGGCTAGGTGATGTGAGAAATTTACACACTTTTCCACAATAGTCCTTCAGCCAAGACAAGTTTAGAGTCCAAAATTTGCTTCTGTAGTTTAGTGCTGGAACAATATTGTTGCTACCAACCTCTAGATGTCAACAGTCATCCAGATATGCCCTCAAAATTTCTCAAACCCAGATCTTAATAGGCTCAGTATGGTTTAATTTACATCTTAAAGCTCACAGTAAGTCATACTGTGTCCCGAACCACACCCACAAGTCTAATACACCTTAAGGAAACAGTTCAGTTCATTTTTACAGCTCACAATAAGTCATACTGAGTCCTGAACCACATCCACAAGTCTAATACACCTTAATAAAGAGCTGAGAGGAGTTCTGGGCTCTTTGGGTGTCTGTTCAGTTCTAGTGTTTGTTAGCAACATTAGCCTCCCAGCTGCGATTCTAAGCTAAAGAAGCAACACTTGTGCACTAAAAATCCTTTTATTGTTCATATAAATGAGCATCTTCTACCTGGAATGTTATTAAAGTGTCAGGCAGAGGGGCGGCAGTGAAACATCCTTCAGCCGGACTTTGTGGCAGACGCCCTCAAATGAAATGACCATCGGGCGTCCGGCGGAGGGCGTTTTTTTTTTTCCGTTTTTTTGTTTTTTTCCCCTCACCCTGACTTGGTGCTTTTAACGCCCTCAACATTTGCCACCTTTTTAATTTTTTTGTTTATTTTATTACTATTTTTTTTTGTTTCTTTCTCCACCAAGGGCAGTAAAAGGACTGAAAATGTGTCGTCGTCATGAGGAACGTACTGCAGCATGAGATTGTGCGGGTGGGGGTGGGAACCGGGGGGGGGGGGCGGTGTTTTCAGGTGGGTGAAATTTGGAATTCAGGTTGATCCATCTCTTGCTCTCTCTCTAAGGACAGTGGCGTTTGATGCACTCTCGCGCGTGTGGGCGTTTGCGTTCCTTCTGCTCGGTCCGAACCCTCCGGAAAAAATAAAAAGGAGGAGGATCTAAAGGCATAGGTGAGTAATAATAAAGGCAGCGAGCACATTCCACAGCAGAGCAGTGAGGAGGGCCTGGGGCTTTGGAGGAGAGGCTCTCTCTCCCTCTACGCCATGTAGAGCGTCGTGCCCCTCGCAGCCGTCACGCCGCGAGTGCACGGCCGCTTCTCCTTCGGGCTGGACATCCTCATCCCGTGTACATAGTTTACAGAAAGAAATCTATAACGTATAAGAAGAAGAATTTATTTAATCGAAATATATGTCAAAGCATAGTTATATACAGAGGAGAATATATTTACGTAGTACTTTTCCTTAGTGGCTTCAGTTTTCCCCTGTGGGTTTCCTTAACATAGTCGTTCATTTGCACACTATAGTGTTATCGACATGGTTTTAGAGATATATCGTACCTTTTAGGCTATTTGTGGACATCCTTAAATACGTTGTGCTCTTAGAGCTGTTTGACTTTATTGGATAATTTCACTAATTTATTTGCAACTGTGGGAAAAAAATGCATAATATATAAATATATATTAACAAAAAAACATAAACAGGTGAGAAAAAAAGTGCAGAAAAGTGTATGACGGTGGAAAGGGAGGTTGTAATTTGTGCTCGTGGAGTCGTAGCGGTTACGGAACGGTAGTTTAGAGACAAAAGCCTGTGCCTATAAGCTCCGAAGCGGGGCGTCTTTCGTATCGTAGGGTTTACGGAAGAAACGGCAGAGATTCGGAGTCTGAATGTAGTTTTTTTAGGGAGGTTTTAGTCTATTTTATTAGCGCAGCTCGAAGACGAGGCCACCTCAGAGCCTCAGAGGCTTCGAATTACTTGAAATGCACCAAAAAAAGAGAAAAGAATGAATGAAATGCACCAAAAAAATGAAATGTAAAAGAAGAAAATAAAATAAAAAAGTAGGAGTATTCATCTTTAATATGTGGAATGCTGCTCCTGATATTTGTTCGTTTCCGGCCCTCGTCCAGCCCTCCCCCTCCCCCATTAAATAAAAAAAAGAAAAGAAAAAAAAGGTAGCATGAAAATGTAGCTGTGAGAGAAATGAAGGGGTTGTTAATGGAGTTCGAGGGAAGAGTTTCGGGGGTGTGTGTGTGTGTGTGTGTGTGTGTGTGTGTGTGTGTGTGTGTGTGTGTGTGTGTGTGTGTTCGGTTCGTGTCGTCACTGTCCACAGACAGAGAGAAAGGGTGCAGACCAGTGGGGGCTTTTTTTGGGGGGGGGTGAACGGAAGGGGGTGGCGGTGTTGGTTTATTTCAAGCTATTTGTATGGATATGCTTTTGTCTTGTTTTTATTTGTAATAAGTAAAAAAAAGGTGCAAACTAAAAGTCTATTTCCTTCACAAGATTGTCTTGTTAAGAACTGATGTAATGGTGGTTCTCCACAAAACACACACACACACTCACACACACATTTTTCCTTTAACGGGTGAACGTGGCCATTCTCTCCGCCTTCTTTAAAGGAAAACTCCAGTGTTTCTTATTATCTGCCACATCTGGAACATAGTCCATTTCTGTGGACCATAATTTCACTGTACTTACAGAGGAAAAGAATAAAATGTTCAGAAGCCAGTGTGAAGCCAACTGAAGCATCTGCCCATTCACTTCTGTTAAAACTGTAGAAGTGTTAAAGTATATAGAAGTCAATGGGCTAAAGCAATTGATAACATCTGCCCATTGACTTCCATTGTTACTGTAGAAGTGTATCGAAACCAATGGGCAGAGGCATCTCATACATCTGCCCACTGACTTCCATTATAACTGTATAAATGATTAAGTATACAGAAACCAAAGGGCTGAAGCAACTTGTGCGTCTGCCTATTGACTTCCATTATAACTGTGGAAGTGTAAAAGTGTATAGAAACCACTGGGCAAAAGCAACTGATGCATCTCCCCATTGACTTCTGTTATAACTATGGAAGTGTACCAGTATATAGAAGCCAATAGGCAAAGGCAGCTGATACATCTGCTCATTGACTTCCATTATAACTGTAGAAGTGTATTGAAGCCAGTAGGCGAAAGCAATCGATACTTCTGCCCATTGATCTCTGTTAAAAATGTGTTTATAAGTATATAATAGAAACCAGTTGGCAGTTGCAACTGAACCTTCTCATTGACTTCTGTTATAATTGTGATATTGGGGTGGGGGGGGTTCCCCATTTTTATTTGACTTTTGTTGTGTTTCATTTTTTTATTTGTTTTTGTTTTGATAGTTTTTTTTTTTGTTTTTTTTTACAGACAAACACCAAAACATTCTTGTCCATGATCAACTGTTTGCTACCATATACTGTGGCCTCAGTCGGACAAAGTGTCAGTCACATCAATTTGACATTTACAATTTAACTAGGACCCAAACACTCAAGTGTGTTGGACCCCATTATACGTGTGCAGGCTTTTCTCATGTGACGCAATCACAGTACTGTTTTATTTTTCTATTAATTTTTATTTTTATGTGTGCTTTCAGCCATCCTTACCCATAAATGGCTTGGTAAGAGCCGACAAATTCCTGCCCCTCCTTGGTTTTATTCCACTTCAACACCTCACTGGGACTGTTTAGCCCTAAAACTGTGAGAAATTGTTGAATGCTGTTAAATTTCAGTTAAATATGGCAGATTTACCTAAAGAGCACTGGAGTATTGCTGTTAACAGCGGTGATGAGAGAAGGCCAAATTGGTGCACCCTGGAACATCCTGTGAAAGACTAAAGGAGGGGCGCGTTCCAGTAACACAGGTTTCACACCCATCTGTGCAGATTTGCGAGTCATAAAATTGCCATTTGCCTGAGATGCACAGGATTTGCACAACGTCTGTGGTACTGGAGCGCTCCTCCGGGTGCTGTCACACACTCTCGCGGAGTTGTTCTCGAGAACGAAAACCCCTTAATTAAACCCTGTGCCACCTTCAGCGCCGCAGCTCGTGTCAGGGGCCGTGGTGGGATGTCGTATGGCTGTATACGTGCATAGAAGCCAGTCTGGAAATCAACTGATGCATCTGCCCATTGACTTATATTATAATTGTAGATGTGTATAGAGGTCAATGGACTGAAGCAACTGATGCAACTGCCCATTGACTTCCATTATAGCTCTGTAATTGTTCAAGTGTATCAAAGCCAAGCAACTGATGCATCTGCCCATTGACTTCTATAGTAACTATAGAAGTGTAGAAGTGTACAGACATCAGTGAGCTGAAGCAACTGATACATTTTCCCATTGACTTCTGTTATAATTATTGAAGTTTAAAAATGTATAGAAGCCAATTGGCAACAGCAACTGATATATCTGCCCATTGGCTTCCATTATAACTGCAAAAGTGTATAGATGTCAATAGACTGAAGCAACTGATGCATCTGCCCATTGACTTCCACTATAACTATAGAAGTGTAGAAGTGTATAGAAGTCAAGGGGCAGATGCATCAGTTGTTCCAGCCCATTGATGTCTATACATTTCTACACTTCTGTAGTCACAATGGAAGTCAATGGGCAGATGTATCAGTTGCTCATTGACTTCCATTATAACTGTAATAGTGTATAGATGTCAATAGACTGAAGCAACTGATCTATCTACCCTTTGACTCCTGTTATAAACTGGAAGTGTGTAGACGTCAATGGGCTGTAACAACTGATGCATCTGCCCATTGACTTCCATTGTGACTGTAGAAGTGTATAGACGTGAAGGGGCAAAAGCAACTGATCCATCTGACTTCTGTTAAAAATGTGTTTATCATTTGTTCTCGAGAACTAAAACCTCTTAACTAAACTCTGTGCCACCTTCATCGCCGCAGCTCATGTGGTGGGATGTGCTTGGATGTGTTCGAACTGTGGAGAAAACCAAACGGCTGAAGCCTTAAAGACATACTGATGTATGGACATAACAGATCCTACATTATAAAATGTGTACCAACTATAATGATCTGTTTAAAAAAAAAAATTGCAAATCATTCCCACTGATTGTGACTTGTGTCTCGAGTGTGTTATCTCCACCACACACACACACACACACATACATATATACACTTTCAAACCTGCTGCCTCTAGGAGAGGCCTTGTCTGTTTTACATTTAATGGACATTTTTATGCTGTTACTTTGTTTAGAAATTGGGCTACCAAATTCTGGTTTAAAGGAATGGATTTCGAAAACATGAAAGTCTGTAAATCTGTCCGGTTTGTTACTATTTGCTAGTAACATCTGAAATAAAAAAAAATCCAGCAAAAACAAAAAAGAAATGCAGTAATTTTCAGGACCCATTTTTGGCTTTGCTTTAGTGTAACAGGTGCTAGAAATGAAACGTGGCGGCGTCAGTTTCGCTGTTTTGCATGCGAGACGCCGCCGGGCCCTCGGAGCCCGGAGCTCGCTGGATTTGAAGCACCATCCACAGCGCTTCCTTTCATCTTATGCTAAACACGAGGCCGACCGTGGAGCGATAGATTGGGCTTGGCAGCGCAATCTGAACACGCCGATACTGCGAACATGCTGAGCCTTAATCACGGCCGTCGCTCAGGCAATAACCGCAAATCCCTCAACAACCGACGATCTTGGCCTGCACAATATACAGGCTGTATATATGCAGTTTAATTTATATGCAGTTTATATACATATATAGTATATGCAATATTGCTTTACGTACAGTACTGTGCACAGTTCTACTTAAACGCTGTTTAGTACTGGGCAGTAGTGTTAAGTGTGGGTTAAAACACTAATATTACAATAAATACACATGACATGAATACAGTAAAGACTGGTTTTATCTATAGTAAAGAGTTTCTTAACCATTTCCAGACCTCTTTTCTCACGGAAGCCCAGTGTTACTTGTCGCTCCATCAGATACCTGGTTCGGCTCTTTTTACTTCAGTAGATTAAATTAGGTGTGTTGATTATGGTATTTTATAAATCCACACAATGACTGGAGGAACAGAGCAGAAATCTGGAAACATTTATAAGGCTAAACATACACTTTTCAAGACGAAACCTACAGTACTGTGCAAAAGTCTTAGCCACCTGTGAAAATATTTAAAACTGTTCAGATCAGCAGGTTTTTACGACGGCGTATTAGGGCCATTGTACAAAAAAAAAAAAAAACAGGGTTGGGGAGGGGGGTAAAATTACAAGAGAAAAGTCAGAAATTCTGAGATTAATGTCATATATTTGCATGAAAAAACTCGGATATTATCTGATATTGTAAAGTCATAAATTTGCGAAAATAAAGTCCAAATTTTCTAGATTAAAGACACAAATTTGCGACTTTCTTATCTCAAGGAATCTGACTTTTTTCTCACAAATTTGCGACTTTAAAATCTCAGAGAATCTCTGACTTTTTTCTCGTAAATTTGTGATATTTTCTCGTATATTTACTACTTTCAACTCAGAGAATATCCGACTTTGTCATCTCGTAAATTTGCTACTTACATCTCGGAGGATTTTGGAGTTTTCTTTCTCGCAAATTTATGATTTTACAATATCAGAGGATCTCCGACTTTTTTTTTTTTTTTTTTTTACACAATGGCCCTAATATGCCATCGTAGGTTTTTCACATTAATATTACTAAATATACTAAATAAAACTAAAAAGAATAAATACAGGTAACATTCTACAGTAAACAGTGATTTTATGTGACAGTATATCAGTGTGTTCTTACCAGCTCATAAAATATCAACTACTTTTTGGACAAAACAAATCTTGACACTGTTTAAACCTTTCTTGTTTGTTTGTATTTATTCCATTTTACCTAAAGGAAGTATTTATAAGGCTTTATGGTTCGTATATAAGCATTTCATGATTGCTACACATTTTAATATTCATAAGGAAATTTAAAATGAGCATTTATGAATAGCTTATTACCTGAAACTTTACTTTAAAACAGCATGTGTAAGTCTACACAAAACCTACATAAACTGTTCATGACAAATGACATAAAGCTACAGTACTGTGCAGAAGTCTTGGTCACCTGCAAAAATCATATTTAAAACGTGAAAATAATATTTAAAAACTGAGGAGTGAGTGCTTTATTTTTTCACATTAATATTACCGAATATACTAAATAAAACTAATAAGAATAAATACAAATATCATTCTACAGTAAATAGTGATGTTGTGTTCAGTATATCAGTGTGTTCTTGAGGAAGTCCAGTATTACTGTAGTTTCATCAGAAACCTGGTTTGACTCGATCAGTCCTTCATTAAATTAAAT
>JBBPCZ010000042.1:2911642-2929441 GCA_037974445.1 Brycinus macrolepidotus | reverse complement strand
TAATTCAAAGAATACAAATCTCTTGTTCACTCTTAAACAAAATGGCAAAAATTACCATTGACATACTTCTAGTAGTGTTTTGCCATCCAACTGGTCATATTGCAAGAGGAAAGTTGATCACAGCAGTGTTTTTTATACTTTTCCTCATTAAATAAGATTTGATTCAGGTGATCACCTAATCAGTAACTCTTAAAGCAGAATGAGGTGTGCTTGTGTAGGAATTTAACAGACACTGGCATGGAATGGCTTTCATACTCATAGAGATGCTGATTTAAAAATAAACTGCAGTGATCTCTTATTTTTTCCGGAGCTGTATGTCCAAATTCACGCTGTAGTTCACTGACTGTAGAACTACTGACATGACCATCCCAGTCCCTTGACTCGAGCCTAACTGAAAACATATGAGGTGTGCTGAAGAGGAGAGTCCAAAAGAAAGGACCTAGAACCCTGGAGTTTCTGGAGAGATTATGTAATTATGTAGGAATAGTGTCAGATTGTCAATTAATTATTTATGTGTGTTTTTGGCACATTTCACAGTTAAACAGATCTCTTAGATAAGTCGCTTAGAAAACTTTTTAAAAGCCTCAAAGCTGCCTCTGCCTTCTCTGGAGATTCACCCACTCCCACCGTGTCCCCGCTGGAGCCACACTTGCTGCATAACAGGAATGATCCCGCTAGATCACAGCGTCGTATTCTCACCTAATTTGTGAGGTTTTTTTTGTTTGTTTGTATTTTCTTCTTCTTACTATAAGCACAAGAGAAGGCACTAAAGTTAGCCAAACTTGGATTGCTACTACCTTCTTACTGTTTCGTAGGTACAGCTTTCAGGGTACAACCAGTGGCATGCCCAGACCAGGTTTAAAAGGGGGCCACAGTAGAGCACAGTATCCGACTGGAGGCAAGGGTGGTTAATTATATGATATAGCTAAAACATCTTTCTGCATTTAAGAAAAATACAAAACTATTTTTGGTATCCAGTGCCTTGCGAAAGTATGCAAAACAATTTTATTAATGTCAGTATATCATTAAAAAATGTACATTTTTCCTTGCATAAGTGTTCATCCCCTTCAGATTATTGGGAGTGGTTTATACCTGTTCTTCATTGCAGATTTTCTCCGTGTTGCTCAGATGGGATGATCCTGGTGGACTTTGTATCTCTTTGCATTCATCATCAATTTTCCACCTTTAATCATAACCACCCATCTGACCGGTTTTAACAAGATCATTCCCACAACATGATGCTGCCACTCGTATACTTGACTGTCAGGAAGGTGTTTGATGAGGAATGGACAGTAATAGGTTTATCCCATATACAGTGTTTTGATTTTTGGCCAGAAAGCCCCATTTTTGTCCCCTCTTTATCCCGCATTATAGATTGGGCGGCATTGAAGGGGTTTGACTGAAGGAGTCTTCAAAACAGAGCTGTGGATAAGATGTTTTATTGCTTAGATATAGTTTAGATGTAATATATATTTAGTTAAACAACAAAATTACATTTTTTTCACAGTGCGTGCAGTGAATTTAGTCTTTCATTCCAACTGTGGGTGGTGCACACACAAAACACTCCTGCGGCTTTCACAAAAACTTTGTACTGCGTAAAAACAACACCCCCCCCCCCCCGCCAAGAAAAAAGACTGTGCAGTGTAGCTCTGAACCCCTGTACTGCTTACATTTCATTGCCAATCTAGTCAAAACAGTCTTTAACCAGGGCTGCTAAGGGAAGGGACATGCAAAGTCGTCCAGCTGACCTTAGGCAAACATCAAGAAATTATACACTTTAGGTTATGCTAAAAAGAATGGAAGTGGTGAAGTTGTTGATATGTTTATATCTTTGTTAGCAGGACTAGTGTTAAGAGTGTTGTGTTGCTGGAAAATGCAGTCTGTGGACCAAAACTGCTACAATAGTCTACAAGTTGTGCATCTTCTTAGCAACAATTGGACGTTTATTTTTAATGTTGATGATCGAAAGCATCTTAAATGTTTAAAGTAAAGTGGCCCCTTATAGTCACGTGTGAACACACCACAGCACACAGTGTGAACAATGTGAAATTCTTTCTCTGCATTTAACCCATTCACCAAGTGAAGCAGGGGGCTGCCGCCAACGAGGGGCGCCCGGTGAGCAGTGTGTGGGGACGGTACCTTGCTCAAGGGTACCTCAGTGATGACGCTAGCAGTTGGAATCGAACCCAGAACCTTCTGATTGCAGGGCGAATGCCCTAACCACTATGCCACCAGCTGCCCCTTTACTTATATTTTTAAAAACACTATAAATAGGAAATTAAGGAAGGATTAATTAATTAAGGAAATTAATTTTCAACACATTGAGTGATACATGAGTGACACTATAACGAAGCAGTGCATTTAAGATCCTTTATGCAGCGCTCATTAATTTACTTATGTGAACTAAATTCATTCTTAAAGGATCATATCTTTTCAACCGGACAATATCCTTGATTCTCTTCTACATTGCTACTCTTAGGTGACTGATGAGGCTGAGCTGGAGGCACTGTGTGCAGAGATATCATCGCAGAACCACTCAGGTGAGAGCCCTGACTCTCCCAGCCGCCCATGCTGTACCTTCACTTACATCACCATGTCAGGCGAGGAGGCGGAACTATGCCAGGGTGGACACAACCTTCTTGTCAGGTAGGGCCCAAAACATATCAGTGGGAAAGTGGATGGTGACAAACATGCAGATAGATGGTGACAAACATGCAGGATCAGAATGGGTTGTTTAATGGGGAAAGGGAAATTTATGTAGCTAGTGTGATTGTCCAGTCACAGCTGTCCTAAACAAATCTCAGAAAACGCCCCCTTTGTCCTGTGTATTTACAGTTGGGAGAACAAGGACATTTATGCACAATCAATACGTGCTCTTCGTCTGCGAGAGCTGCAAAATGTAGACTGCATGAATGCTGTTCGTGCAGGCCTGGGCTCTATCATTCCTCTGCAACTCCTTACCATGCTCAGCCACTTAGAGTTGGAACTACGCACCTGTGGCATCCCCTACATCAACCTTGAATTTCTTAAGGTGAGTGTGACTTCCTTCTTTTAATATAAATACCAAGGTGTATTCATATTAACACTCAGCACCCAAATGATGCTTCGAAAGTGCGTCATGTAGAATTAAGGTATCAAACATTTTAAATAAATAAACTTTACAGTGTTTGGAATTTTAAAACATGATGCCATTAAAGAGTCAAAATAACCATATATATTTTTTAACTGTAAAAACAAGTAGAAATAAAAGTGATATGGGAACCCTAATCACTTCAGTGAGTGTTGGGGTGTGCAGAAGCAGTATGTGGGGTTGTGCAGACGTTTAGCGGAGTTGGAGAGAGCCGGTCTTTTTTTCATGTAATTTCGTTTTCATGTAATTTTGACAATTTTATTGAAAATAAAGAAAGGGACAAATACTCTCAGGGTTCTTAGGGTCAAAAAAAATAATTTATGTTTAACATTCCTATATTTTGTCCAGAACTAAGCCCACCTATCTGCTGTATAAGAAATAGAAGTTACAGCTAGACATGCTGCATAACCCTGCATAATATGGCCACTGCAGACGTTGGAAAAGCAAGTGGCAATCAGAGGGGTCCAAGCAGAATGTGCAAACTAGTAATGACAGGTTGAATGATTCAAATGGTCAAAAAATACAAAATTCAAATGGTCCTCTTTGACCTGTTGAAGAAGAAAAATGTTGTGTAAGGATTTAAGGACATAAATACGTTTGAAAATAGACTAAACCATGTCAGAAGAACAGAGGAAAACATGTAGCTTGTTGATAGCTTAGGCAAATTAGTTTGATCCTACAGAATTTCATTAAAACATTCCATTCACACAAGCTTGTATTGACTGCTGGATTTTGTTGGCCATTTTACTGAGTGAGCCAAATAGAACCTTAGATATGAGCAGCTGTAGCCAGATGTTTAAAATAAATTCAAAATATTAGCTTAAACAACTCTTGAAATAATATGTCTCAGTACCAGTGCCACCATGGATGAAATTTCACAAAATTTGGCATGCGTCCAAAGAAGATGGTCGAGATGCAGGGTGTATATTTTCATGTTTGAACCTGTATATCACTAGATATTGGATGATGAAGCACTGGGTTTTTGCACTTACTAGGTGCTGTTACTCCACAAATCGATCCTGATGAGCTAGGGTCATGTGCCTCATAAAGCCCCGCTTGCCATGCAAATTTCATAATTTTTTGCCAAAACAGTTGTTGAGCTATTGCCCAAAAAGTAATTTGTGTATACCCCAAGGAGCACTTGCATGAAGGGACAGGTCCACATGGGGAGACAGTCTAAGTATGTGAAAACATCAGAACAATATACAACAATATACATTGGAACACTATATAACTGCTGCTGGGCATTCATAATAAGGGAACAGAAAGGAAATTGTTGCTTGCACATCATAGCAAAATAAAGCACATAGTCATGCACGTAATGATAGTTATTTAAACCTGGTAAGAAATTGCACAACAAAGTAGCAAGGGAGAGGAGTTACATACTGCACGCTGTAACCATAAGTTCATGGTACTTATGGCAGCTAAATGAAGACAGAATCTTCCCAGCTAAATGAAGACAGTTATCTAATCCCAGGATCACAACTGAACAGGTACTGTTTGGGTGATGAATCATTGTCAGCACAGCAATGACATTGACATGGCACTGGAAAGTTAGTGTGTTCATGTATGACAAATGGACACTTTACACTTAATCAGCTCATTAACAACCGCTTACTGAGCTGAATTGGGTAGCACTCTCCTTCCAGAACCAGGACTGGAAACTCTGGTATACTTTGCTATTTTGCTTGGCCCTGGGATTAATGGGTACAGTATTTTTGAAAGTAGCCCAGCATGCAGCTGGGTGGCCTAGTGGTTAGGGTGTTGCCCCTGCAATCAGAAGGTTGTGGGTTCATATTCCAACTACTAGTGTCATCACTGAGTTAGCCTTGAGCAAGGTACCGTCCCCACACACTGCTCTCCGGCCGCCCCTCATTAGTGGCAGCCCACTGCTACACTTGGTGAATCGGTTAAATGCATTGTGCATGCGTGACTATAAGGTGCCACTTTACTTTACTTTACTTTAGTCTTTATACAAATATTCTGAAGTAACACCATACACCCCCTTGCACGTCAAGGTTACATTCTAATATCTTCTCTGCTAATCACATGTCTTTTCTTTAGGCTCATACTATGTATCAGGTGGGGCTTATGGAGACAGATCAGCACATTGAGTTCTTCTGGACAGCACTGGAGATGTTCACACAGGAAGAACTTTGTAAGTTTATTAAATTTGCCTGCAATCAGGAGCGCATCCCCTTCACCTGCCCCTGCAAGGATGGTGGGCCAGACACTGCTCATGTTCCGCCCTATCCAATGAAGATTGCCCCACCAGACGGGGCTGTAGGTATGTGCTATTTGTTGACATTTTATACCTTTTGTGTTCCCACAGAAAAGATACAGAGTGTGTCACACAAATTTTATCCACAGGCTTATGAATGACACAATTGAGCTGTTCTCTCCTCTAAGCATATACACTGCATGAGCAGCCGCTCAGTAAAATGCTTTGGCTGTCTACACGTCACAGAGGACGTACACATTAGCCACATTGATGGTCAGCCTGATCTTTGTAAAGTTCATCCACACATCTTTATGGTTGTTCTTAATTTATTTTCTTCACAGTGATTTCCTGAACTGCTTCTATTTTAGCAACTGAGGCTTGCCTCCTTCTTCAAAACTTTCAGGACTTATAGAGGGATTTTCTGTTTTCCTCTGTCTACAGCTGATCAACATTAACTTACTGATAATGTGTCAAAGACAAAGACAAAATCACATCAAAAGCAAAGTTACTGATGGTGGTTTCAGTAACTGCCATAGACTTGACCAATGAACTGTGCAGTCAAATATTAACAGGGCTAAATTGCTTAAATCTTATGTAAATACAGTAGATGGAGTTGCAGTTTCATAAGAAATTGGGGTATTAGGTAAGAGGTATTAGGTTTTCTAGACCTTTGTTGGCTGGTAATGCTATACATGCAATGGAAAAGACAGGCATTTAAATGAATTAGTTGATGTCATGCAGTCAGTTCAGTTCTAATTTATTTGTTTAACACTTTTACCTTAGATGTCATTACATAGCAACTTTGTAAAAATCACATTAAGAAACTATTTTTAAGAACATGACGAAGAAACATTGATAGGTACCAAGACTCAGAAATTAAGTTCCTCTCGTTGACACCACATTTACAACAACGAGAGTTCTGAAAGTTAATTGTCGACAAACATTTCCCTGCTCTCTAGATGTTCCAGCCATAAGATTTTACAATCCAAGGTTTTACCACATCTGTCCAGCCTATGAACACTAATTTGGCTGCCAGTTAAATGCATTATGCAAGTTCTGTCATTGACATGTAAAGCTCTGAATGGCCTTGTCCTTCAGTACATGAGTGAACATTACTATTATGAACCGTCACAGCTACTAGTAACTACAGTTCTTAAAGCTACAGCATAGGGTAGCTTTCTATTGAGTGATCAGGGTTTAGACACAGTCCAGGCTTTAAGTCTAGACTAAGAACCTACTTATTTAGTCAAGCCTTTGATAATTAATTTTCCTGTTTGACAAAACATGCCGATCTGTGCATTTCATGAAAGTAGAAAATTAAGGTGCCTAGTGCCTTTGTGTTCAAAGCTCATGCCACCATCTCAACACTGTGTGTGCTGCCATTGTTCAAGGACATCTCTCAACAACATGTCTTTTGAGACCATAACACAGATTTATACATGGATTTAAAAGGCAGAGTAAATTCAATGCAAAACTATGAGCTGTGTAGTAACTGATAGTTAAACAGAAACAAATGGCTATTTCGTAGACATTTAATGCATTGTAATAAATTGTGTACCAACCCTCTGGCTCTACATACTTAACATTGTTCGTTTTCATAAAAGAAAAAAAAAATTGCAGGTTATTGCTCTGAATATGGCTTCACAGCAGTGGTTAGTTTATCCTCCACTTTGTTAAAAATCAATGTGTCAGATAACACCTCTCCTTTTGACTGGTGCATGGTATGCTCCATAAAAACTTTTCAACAGACAATGGGACATAATTTCCAAGCTCTTGTTGTCCATCAACACATACTTTTAATTGAAAATACTAAGAATGGACACAAAAAACGTGAATGCTGCCTTTTTGACACAATGAGTTTGTTGTGACAGTAGCCTTTACTGCTTCATACATTTTATACACAACACTTATCCATTTAATACCTTTACATTGTTTGTGTACTATCATCGGACAGTCAGGTGGATTTTGTCACTCATAATAGCCATGTGATGTATGCTTATGTATATATTTAGCTTTTCAATGAGCAAGCATGTGTCAGTTTGAAAAGACTTGGTTGGCTAGCATGGGAAGCATGTGATTGTCTGCACCCTCCTTAGACAGTATCTATTGTACAACAAGGGAGAATTTACTGGAAGGTAGAACTGGCTAATTAGAGAGAACATTTTAAAGAAACTTAAAATAACTGCTTGTGCAAGTAGTTACCAGAAGTGATTAACATATTTTTGTGTGTTTTAGGTTCACCAGACTCACGTTACATTCGAGTGGAAACCTGCATGTTCATGGTGAAGCTGCCTCAATACTCTTCCCTTGATGTGATGCTGGAGAAGTTACGCTATGCTATACACTACCGTGAGGATCCCCTAAGTGGATAGATAGAAAATTCTTTTTGGCACACCACATACTCATCACACAACACTCATCTAAGTCCACAGTCACCCAGGATTTATATTAGACTGATTTCCACTGATTTTTTTTAGCGCTTGTTTGCTTGTTTTGGATCAAGACGGACTGAAGGGGCCCCAGACCACTTGCCTTTATAAAACCCGGAGTTTTGTTTTCTGTATTGCACTGAGTTGAATTATTCAAAAGTACTTGGTGGTATTGGCACATTAACTTGTTTGCCAAGAAAGAAGAATGTGGCATTTACGCTCTATTTTTCTTCTCTCCCCAATCTCCATTCATTCTACTTGAATTCTTCTCTGTGATTGATCTCAAATTTATCCATTTTCAGTCTTTTCCCTTACTGATCCATTAGTATTGCCTTTTTCTCTTCAGCCTTGTTGATGCTTGTTTGCATACTTTCATTTACAGCGGTTATGCTTGAGTTTTGAAGATGAATTTAGAGATGTAGATAAAAATAGACAAGCGTATTTACATACAGGCTTGAAAGTATAGGAATGAATCAAAAAAAGGACTACCTCTAACTTCATTGATTATTAAAGACTCATAGCAAGAAATGACATCTTTTAGCATTAATATCAAAATAAAACTGATGCTACTAGTTCGTCCCTAAAACTTAGCATGTGTTATGGACAAGCATATATGAATATATGACTCTGTATAGTAACAGCAAGATGGACTACTTTGAGCATACTTGAGGAATTATCTGCCTATATCAATAAAGGTGCATATATTTTATCTGTAAACATGTACAAACTTAAGCTATAATATATTAAGTTGTGAAGTTATGTTTTTTTTATTTGTTTGCCGCAATGGGAAAGATATGGTTCATGAATTGGTTTCTTTGCCGAACATGCAAATGTGATTTGGTTCAGCCTATCTGTGGTCATGGCACTGTTGCACCCTACCAGAAGTGTTTTCTTTCTGAGACGTAGCCTTTGACATTTCTCCCTCACAGGTTGTTTGCAGTTAAGTCTCATCCTCTGCCATTCTGGTAGTGAGAGCCCTCCATACACCATTCATTTTAACACATCACCAGGGTTTAGGGAATCACTTTTAGGTTTGCCTTTTCTGAAATTGCCTGCTAAAACTTTTATAGGGAATCTGCGGAGTCCCCCCCTCCAAAACCAAAATGCTATAAGTGTGTAAAAGTACATGTGCTTTATAGATATATACATAGCCTTCTGTGTTGAGTATGGAAGCTTTTTTTCTCTATACACCAAATATTTCACCATTTTCACTTCCAAAGTGGATACAGAAAAACTTTAACTTGAAACATGGAATTGGATGTTCTGTGGGATTTGCAGTTGTCCTTCTTTAACTTTGAAAGAAGTAGTAATTCCATTCATACCTGAATTGTAACTCAAATGGATTTTACTGTTCACTTATGCATATGGTGAAGTATTTTGTGTAACTTGAATGGAGCCTATGTAACATAGATGCCACTTGAAAATTCCATCAGAGATTTGCCCCCCCCAGTGTTCGAAATAAACATAGTTTGGGGTGCATTTATGCAGTGCATTTTGATGGTGGTTGCTGCTATAAAGGATATTCCCTCTCTCTCTGTCTCTGTCTTTCAGAGGAAGAATAATGGGTTTGTCAAAGGGTATCTGCATAAAGAGAACAAAGATCTGTGCTGTACATTTACCTGATATTTATTAAAATTATTTATGGTTGCATTAACTTCTGCTGTCTTACCTTACATCTGGAACAAAATACAGATGTGTGAATGGATTCTACTGAGGTGATATTCAAGATTTGTGTCACAAATAAAATATAATAAATGTACTGTATTTCTTGTTTATATATGGAGGTTACTGCATGAACATTTTATAATTGCTCATTCATGTTGTAAGTTCTTTATTGTAGACTTCTCCCTTTTAACCTTTTGTGCCAGAGTGTACACTCATACAAGAATTTTCCTCCCGATACGTAGACAAGCAACATTTTTTAATTTCAGGGTTTAGGGAAAAGATCAATTTTACATTTCCACTGAACATAACTTGAGGGGAGTAAAGATGTAGTAGCAGTATGAATGAGAAGTAGTCCATGTGAAGATCTATCAGAAAGATTTTTATTTTGGGGAGTTGTGTCCATCGTCCAGGGATCCCATTACATTTGTGTTCACAAAACATACTTCGTCATTTAATGACTCATTCGTAGCTATTGACTTTTTTCTGATCTTAATTAAAGCTTAAGTGTCAAAGTATGTGTGAAAAGTTAACAAATTGTTATGCTGGTGGCCTGGTGGTTAGGGAGTTGCCCCTGTGATCGGAAGGTTGTGGGTTCGAATCCCAGGACTGCCAGTGGCACTACTAAGGTGTCCTTGAGCAAAGTACCATCCCCACACACTGCTCCCCAGGTCCCCTGTTGGTGGCTGCCCACTGCTTTAGTTGGTTAATGGGTTAAATGCAATACCAAATGGAATAATTGACAAGCTTGTGGATGTCATGCTTGGGAGGTGAGAGGCAGGAGGCATGTACAAGTTAAGTTTTATTGAAGTCCAAAGTTTATAGTATCTATAAATGCGATAGCTGATAAGAGTGAATAGAATAGGAAAAGAAATTATGAAGAACTAAAGGAAAAACAAAAAACTTCCAAGTTGTGAAGAGGAACCTCAAAAAAAGGCTCCTATGACGATGCCATTTCTGACTGCACAGAGAAATAAACTCCATAATGGTCAAATCCACTGTGGCCAGCTTGGCCATGTTTCCCAGATAAAGGAAACTGTCTCACAAAACAGTCATATCTCTGCTGGGCTGCAATCATTTGCCTTTGCAGACACACAATTCCAAAACAGTATGTTGACCCGATCAATGTATCGGCCTAAGTATGTATCCCACATTTCAACGCATTGTTGTTGGGCCGTCAGAAAGAGGTGCATTTGTTGTGGCCTTGTTGCATTGCACTTATGCCCATTTGAGAAAAGGGACACATTATTAATAAATTATAAATTATAACTTAGCATGCCAGTACACAAAACCATAAGAGTGAACTTTGGGATGACCCATAATGGGGAAGGGAGAAAGAACACAATCCACAACAACCAAACCAGACAACACAGAAGTTTTTAATACTCTGAGTACAAAGCTGAAACACCAAAGGTAGCCTACAGCGCACAGGTGGGAGTATTAACAAAAAGGCGGGACTAGGGTAGAGACGGGAACTAAAACAAAAAGAAAAGAATATGTGGCTAGGAGACATGACATGGCATGGAGGATGAGACAATGGACAATGGAAACACTTTTTCTAAGATACAGTGGGGTCCAAAAGCCTGAGACTGCCAGTGAAAATGTTTCTCTTTTGCATTTGTCTTGAATTTTATTCAGAATCAGGAAATTGTTTAAATTACAACTGCACAGTCACACAAAGACATAAACAGGATAAATTATATATGTAAAGTCAATATACTCTACTGTATACAAGTACAGTGTGTCTGTATATAGAACAGCTGATAAAATGTTTTTCATTTAATGAGCATAATTTAAATGAAAAATTATGGGCAGCTGGTTGGCCTAGTGGTTTGGGCTTTGTTTCTGTGATCAGAAGGTTGTGGGTTCGAATCCTAGGACTGCTAGTGTCGTCACTGAACTACCCTTAAGCAAGGTACCGTCCCCACACACTGCTCCCTGGGTGCCCCTTATTGGTGGAAAAAAAATTCACATTGTTCACACAGTGGGCTGTGCTGTGGCATCTTCACGTGTGACTATAAGGGGCCACTTTACTTTATTAGTAAGCACATTTGTGAAACTGACTGTCAACTTGACATGTATAAAAGGACATATTTCCTTGAGTCTTATCTTAGAAGGATTCTTACTGCATCAAGATAACAACCCAAAACAGACCATAGCTGAACAACTACAACAAGATGCAGATATTTCTGTAAATGGAAGTGTGGACCATGTTGTTTCAAACAAACTACATTGTTCACACTGATACAAAAGATACAAAATGTGGGTGCACTTTAATATTTGTAAACATGAAAAGTTTTGTAAATTATACAAACAGTGTTTTACATATACCACAAACTGAATACAATTTAGGTGTAAGTGTACAAGGCTAAAACCTGGATCAAAGGGCATAGGAATAGGTAAGTGAGCCTATTGGGCCTGCAATGTGAAGTGGGAATTTAAAGCATTTTGTATAATTCCACAAATAAAAGTAAATATACTTCGTGTAAAAGTAATTTGCTCAGATATAACTTTAGGGGCATAATTTGAATAATTAATGTTAACATTTATTTCCTGAACAAATGCAACATTTAAAAGACCACCAATAACCAACAACCTTACAATACTTAGTCCAATCATGTATGTGATTGTCTAAAAAGAGTTAACCTTAATTTGTATGATATCCTCTTTGTCACCCTTTTAACAGTAGTAGCTGAAAACACTTTACAAAAACACCTGAGCTTTAGCACTGAATCTAGACAAACTATTCAGACTAAATCTACCTAGACTGGACCCACTGTCTCTTTTGAAAATCTGATGTATGCTTGCCTAGCAGGTAATTCCCAAATGCTTCTTCAGCCTCTGTAACTCCTCCATGCTGATGTTGTTGCCACCACACACAACAACCACCACAGGACCCAACTTCTGAGCCAGCTTACATTCCTTCTGAAGCCGGCTGATGATGTTGCAGTAGATGGCTGCAAGAGTTGCACCACATGCTGGTTCAACTAGAATCTTCTCATCATCTGCAGGGAGAAGGTAAAAAGGACAGTGAAATGTTAATTAATATAAGATGAAAAATAATTGTTAATACATTTATTACAGATCTTGTGAAGTAAAATAGATTTTTATTTGGTTAGTAATTCTATAGATGAATATATGATGCTCTTTTGGCCACATAATGAAAGTGTAAAGTGGCCATTTGTCACCTGTGAACACACCAAAGCACACAGTGTGAACATCATGAAATTTGTTCTCTGCATTTAACCTGACAATACAGCACCCAGGGAGCAGTGTGTGGGGATGGTATCTTACTCAAAGGTACCTCAGTGGTGCCCCTGGCAGCCCTGGGATTTGAACCCATAACCCATGAATCCCTAAGCACCAGGCCACCAGCTTCCCCCATGACAACTTACATGACAACATTAGGATCTCCCGCTAATGTTCTGGTGCCAAATGCCGCAGCACACCTGCAGATGTCTTGTTTTGGTTGCACAACATTAGAATGGTGGTTTTTATATTCTGGCCGACTGGTGTATGTCATTGTGATGGTGATGCTAACATTAGTCAAACAGAAAACACCAATCTTTCTGTGCAGCCTCTAACAACCCTGATGTTTGGAGCATGTAGATACTGCCTTTTGGACACCAAATCCTCGCTTTCTGAGATCCCTTACATTGGTACTGCCAAAGTGAATTGAAGTGACATGACGTGACGTGATGTTACGTGCCCCGCCCCACCCACTGGAGAGTTTCAGTGTTCTAGGAATGTTCAGAGAGAACATTCTCACAACCAAAGTGGAAAATTAAGGGAACGTATTAAAAACAAAAATTTTTACTACTGTTTACTACTAACCTATGAAACGCTCAGCAGCCCATACCGCTTCCTTATCTGTGACCAGCTCTGAATAGACAGTGTGTTCACCAACTAACTTCATAGTTTGAGATGACACCTGCGAAATTCCCAATGTGGCTGCAATACTAAAAGGACATGAAAACACATTCAACTCAAAGTCCTTTCCCCTTTAAGTCATTGTTTTTGTCATAAAGTTACATGCATATATAGAATCTTCAATGACTGTTGTGACTGTACAATACCTGGTAATGGCTGGTAGTGTAACCAGCTTTCCAACTTTCATGGCCTCATTGAGGCTGTGAGCACCCACTGTTTCCATAGCAATGATGGGAACATCTTCCCAACCAGCACGGCGGAGACCTTCAACAACTCCATTTAAGAGGCCACCACCACCTACTGATAAGACCACCGCTCCTGGCTTCTCATCCAGCTGGGACTCCAGCTCTTTAACCAATGAGGTGTGACCTTCCCTGCAAATTCAAACCCATGTTTATACTGTACTTTTCTCATAAGGAATCAGAGTGTTCTTGGGTTAGTAAGATGACTCTGAGTTCCCTCATGACTGCACCAAATTGAGGCTGAAATCCAGACTATTTTAATTCAAAATTAGATTAAACCATATACCTGGAAACCATGTAGCTACTGATAATTATGGTTTAAGTAATTGTAAGTGATAATAATTATAACTTTATATATAAATTGTATTTACTTGTGCACAAGTACTTGTTAATAAGCCCACACACTTATAGCTTTTTTTAGGAATCTAGTTAATTAGTTAATACTTTCGATCTTATGCATGACAAGTTATGTCTCTGCATACAGTGTCAGTTAAAGACGAACATTTATCTGTTATCTGTGTAAAAACAGTAACACTCCTTTACTGCACTTTACAAGTTTAATGTACACCTGCTTCTAAGTAAGTTTTTCTTTACATGGCACTTTGCCTGCATAGAGGGAATCAAATATTACAGTCAAGTGCTAACTTAATAAACAAATACTAGAACATTCGAATTATTTGATCATGCGTTGGTAATCACTGATCCATTTTTGTGTAGTTAAGGATATATGTTTTGGATTGTTGTATTGCTGGACGGTCCAACCATGACCCACTTTTAACTTTTTCTTAAGGCAACCAGATTTTCTTAAAATCCCTATACAACTATATTTGATAGCGGGCATGGTGTTCTTTCTATATAACTATATTTCATTTTAGGTCAAACCCACCCTGAGTGTTCATAACTAAAAAGTTCTATTTAATCTTATCTGATCATAAAACACAGTTCAACCATCTTTTGTAAATCACTAACTGTGATCCTAGAAATTAATTTCCAAAAGTTTGGCTCTCTAATCATCTTCAAAGACATGTGTCCTCCTCTATGCAAGCTCACTCCAGATCAATATTATTTTTCAGACTTCTAAACAACTGACCAAACAGTGAATATACGAGTGTAACTATTTTATGAATTACTTTTGTAATATATAATTTGTGTATTCTCTAATCTTCCCCTAAGGGAATCTTTTGTTTGCAGACTAGTTTTGTTTTTAGAATAATTTAATTTACAGAATAACTTATTACTGTTTCTTTCAATGTCTGCTGCTACCAGGCACCTGAAGATACTCCAGTGTGTACATATATATATCTACTGTGTACATCCATACAAACGTCTATATTTAAATTTTTGTAATATTTGTTGGTGTACCTTTTATATTATACTGTTGAGTTGTATAGCTTTTATTCTATTGGTTATGCTGCTTCTACATTCTTCTTTTGTACTGTCCACGTTGCTGTTGTAACAATGCGAATTTCCCGTCTGCGGTACTAATAAAGGGTTGTCATCTTATCTTAACTGTTTCTCATATTTTAGTATGTTTTTAAGCTGATTAACCACATACATTTTATAACCCTTTTTGCTCACTTTTTCCAAAGGTACTAGTAGTCGTGCAACTGACTGTCTTTTGTGTATTGTAAAAGGCAAAGCTATGATATGGCCTTTCATGAATCCTTGCTATCTATCTATCTATCTGTGTAATCTATCTAATCTCTCGAAATCTCTTTGCAGTCTGGTTAGGAGTGTCTAACAAAAATGAAGAAATGCTTGCTCACCAAATCAGGGGATCATCAAAGGGAGAGATAAATACCCATCCAAAGTTCTCAGACACTAGCTGCTGACCATATTCAATGCTTTCATTCAGTGACTGTAAAAATAAAAACAATCACATATTTTGTATTTTGTATGTCTTAATATCAGTTTATAATGAATATTGTGTATATATTTGTAAACTAACAAATTGTGACATTTCACACAAACTTCTTATACTGGTTTATTTGTCCTGTCATAAAAATTAAGCTTTGGTTTCTGAGAAATGTTGAAGAAGACAAAAATGTTATCCACCTTCCCATAAATTACCACTTCTGCCCCTTCATCATGAAGTCTCTGCACAGTGCCAGAAGGAGTGACACTGGGCACCACTATGGTGGCAGGCACACCCAACTTCCGTGCAGAATAGGCAGTTGCCATGCCAGCATTGCCCCCTAGCATTAAAATGCAGACAATATTAAGACATGGTTTTAATCAGTGTTTTTTTTATTATTATTACTCATATGACTAATTCTACCATACCAACCATTGTCCCACGGTAGCATTTTAGTCAAATAATTATTTTAATGAAGAAACACTAACAATTCAAAGTAAACAGTTTGAATTTGGCACATAATACTACTACTACTACTACTACTACTACTACTAATAATAATAATAATAACAATAATAATAATAATAATTGTTGTTGTGTTTTTGTTGTTTTTTTGTTGTTGTTGTCATTGTTATTATTGTTATCATTATTATATATTCAAAGTTCACTGTTTGTAATCTTGCTATATTATGTTTTTGTGTTTTAGCTTTACATTAATGCTTTGTTTTTTGGTTAACATCTCACCAGAACAGCAGACAAATCTAGTGCAACCAGTGGCTGCCCGCTGTAGGAACAGAGAACAATGTGTCAACCCACTCAACAACAGAAAAGTTACTGTAATGAGATCTGACATGCTGTTTTCACAAGTATAAAGGTAAAAAAAACCCAACTTTAATAGCTTGTTGCCCAACTGAAACCACTCTTGCCTCATTCTGACTGAAACTATTACCAAATATTTGGGTTTTGAGCCTTCGTATACATCCATAAGGTGGTAGTATAAACACATTTGGGCAAACTCTGCCACTGATTCAGAAAACAATACAAATTATGACTAAAAAATATAGTGGTCATCAGTATAACTAACATGATTAACTCACCATTTTACATAAGTGACCAATGCCTCGAATTTTAAAGGAGCCTGTAGGCTGGCAGGAGTCCAGCTTCAGGTACACTGAGGTACCTGCTACATTTGACAGAGGTACACTCTCTCTTAATGGAGTAACACTGTGAAGTGGACGCATGTTCTTCATGGTGTGATCAAGAGTAAATCTAAAGCATAAATTTACCAGAAGAAAAAACAATAACTGTTACCATTCTATGTTTTAAAAGTATTAGTGTTTGATTTCCAGATAAACATTTTAATGTCTCATTCAAACTGTAATTGTAATAGAACATTTAAAACACATTTTAAAACTCTTTAAAAATACATAAACACAAAAACAATGTAATATTCTACTTACTACTGAATTCAATAATAATAATAATAATAATAATAATAATAATAATAATAATAATAATAACAATAATAATTTAGCAACAAAGCTTTACAATCTTACCTCAATAAATGGAGAAAAAAGTTACTTTGGTTTTGGGCAAACACGGTTTCTGCCTCCCTCCATGTGCCCCTTTTAACCCGTCATCTTTAAGTTAGTCTGTCCAGCCGTGGGTGTTAAGAGCCAGTTCGTCTCTGTCTCAGCCCTAATTATAGGGACATGTAACTGTGGAAAAAATGGGCAGAACAGCAGTCTGTAAGGTGAAGGGGAACGAGTTTAGTTTCAGAAACTTTTTTTCTCTGTTTCTTTCGCTGAAAAGGCTATTCCAAGAGTCCCGAGGCTCGGAATGGCTTCTAAAGTGCTAGATATGCTTGTTGAGTGAAGTTTCTTTACTGAAAGTTCAACAAAGGTGACAAAACTCTTTGGACATCAACATGATATTTCTGACCTTAAACAAGACTAAAATACTTGCTTTTCGTTTCAGAAACTTGTTTTTTATGGAAGATTATAAGCACAAAAATTCAAATGGCAATTCATTTTGCAATTGGCAATTCAATATTCAGTCTCAGCATGTTATTTGCATTTCGTATTGCATTTCGCATTGCATTTCGCATTGCATTTCGCATTGCATTTCGCATTGCATTTCGCATTGCATTTTGTATTGCCATGGGTTTTGTGCACAAAAATTCAAATGCAAGAGCGCCCCCGGCATTGAATTGCATTTTGTATTGCCATGGGTTTTGTGCACAAAAATTCAAAGTTGCAATGCAAACTGTCAGACCGCTCATCAAGGCGGGCCTTCACTAACAACGTCACTTCCTTGTTCATGGCCTCACC
>JBBPCZ010000042.1:2846957-2875906 GCA_037974445.1 Brycinus macrolepidotus | reverse complement strand
AGCTCGCTGTTGTTTCATTTTCGGCCTGAAAATATCGCCACACGGCGCTCCGCTTCCTCTCCGCCATTCCTCTGCTCCGTCTCTGCCTGTGTGTGTGTGTGTGTGTGTGTGTGTGTGTGTGTGTGTGGGCGCGCTACTGAGTCACGTGACATTATTTCATCAAAATACAAGTGAGGGGAGAAAGAGCAGAGTGTGCCGCTCCGTGCTGTGACTGGAGAGACACTTGAAAGCATCGGCACTAAAGTATCGATATTTTTACACTGGTATCGATCAATATCAATACCAACGTCGGTATCGATATTATCGATATTTGGATGGATCCGCCCACCACTACTTTCCATACATGTAAATGAGATGAATGAAGAACTTTTTTGTTCTTTGAAGAATGCCCTTTATATTTTATTTTATAACAATTTTTCCAGATGTTATACCAATTAATTTACAGTTGCAGGTTTTTCTTAAGTATTTACATTCAAACCCAGAAACTTTGTTAAAGAGTGTACCTAATATTAGTACTATTAATCTCTTATTGGATTAACTGGGACACTGCAGACACTCTGGATGGTTGACATGCTCTGCATTGAGCTGCTAGCGAGCAACGAGGCGTGAAAAGGGAAAAACGAGAAAGCTCTTTCGTGAACAGTTAACACCTCTTGGCAAAGTTCTCCACATTTTCCCTCAGCGTTACTGAAGAACAAAAATACATCTTGGGGGACTTGGGGAAGTTGGGGGAGGCTCGCTTTGGAAAGTGAATAATCTCGAACGATACTGAAATTTGGAAGCGCAGCCCTGAACGTGCTGATCTCTGTTTCTGACCGTGAGTTGATGTTTATCTCCAGCAGGGTTTTACTCATTTTGATGTGTTGTATTTTCTCAGCGAGATCAACCGTTTAGATCTTGGGCTAGTGGTGGAGCTCTGGAATAAAGGCCTGATCTGGGACACCTTGGTGGGAACAGCCTGGATCCCCCTTGACACCGTCCGCCAGTCAGACGAGGTGAGAACATCATCACCTTCTCACCTGGAGCCTTTAGAGGGTCACATTCTCTGTGTATGGAACACAGTACAGCAGGCAATAGAGTGATGGTGTGTGTGTGTGTGTGTGTGTGTGTGTATTCTGCTGTAGCTGAATGGGTTTTTACTTTAAAATCTCCGGAGTGTGCCCCGTCTTCATTAATAATGCATCTGTACGTGTTTAATTTATTGTAAGGTCTTTATCTCTTTCTCTTTTTCTCTTCTGCTTTCCACCTCTCTCCCTCTCTTTCTGTTTTTTCCTGCCCACTCCCTTCTCCTTTCCCTTTCTTGTTGTTTCTCTCATGCTTCCTTTTACTGTCCTTTACCTTTTTAAAAAGCGTGAACTGTAATTAACCTTCGGCAATGTGGAGTGTGCAGTGTTGGCTATTAGTGCTAATAATCTTTAAGAAAAAGAAAAGAGACAATAAATAAAGCCTTCTTTTCCCATCACTCTGCACCTGTAGGAGGGTCCCGGGGAGTGGATCTCATTGGACTCGGAGGTCCTGATGAAAGCAGATGAAATTTATGGCACTAAAAACCCAACGCCTCACCAGGTTCTGCTGGACACTCGTTTCGAGCTTCCGTTCGGTAGGAAATCTGCTAATTCAGCCAAACCTTCAAGTTCAGAAATGAAAGGTGCAGTAGTTCATGACACCCCATCTTTAAGAGTTGTTTGTGTTAGAAGTTGACCAAGCATTTCCCAGTAGCTGTTGAGCCATTGTTCAGCACTTTGTTTCATATAGGTCTATTTTTGTTGCAGCACCATCATAACAGTTGCCTGCCGCTACACTTCAAACATTTTTCCCACTGTTCATTTTTCCCACTTTCTCCCCAATATAGTTGCTCTGAATGAGAGAGTCATGCTCTCTTGCACTCCTAGACACAGATGGCTGGCTTTTCACTGGGACTTGATCTCACCATCTCCCGATGGGGCAACAGACGGTTAGACAGTTAGCGCCACTCTGGATGTTTAGCCTCTAAACCTGGAAACCTGAAAGTCTGAACCAAACAATAAATAACACTATATATTTCCCACTTGTGGGACTAATAAAAGTTTATCTTATCTTATCTTATCTTATATACCTGGTACTGGTGAAGTAGGAGCTGCGGTTGAGCAACAATATGGATCATCTAGTGGGACTGGGCTGAGAAACAATGCTAAGACGAATGGTTAAAGGAAGATCTCAAGATCAAATAGTAGAGAACCAAATAATATCATTTTTACTGTTGATGACATGCATCATCTGGTCACAGAAGTACCACAGGAGTGCTTCACAGATTTCATAGATTAGCCGTGACTCAGGTAAACTGTCCAATAGGAGGTCAGGAACATTTTCAGCTTTCTGAGAAATCCAGGACAGTTTCCTGCGATTTAGAGGAACATCTGGAAGGCTTGCAGGTTCACATGTAGACCTTGTCCCTTCTGTGAATGTGGAAAACATTTTCGCTTAGAAAAAGGCCAAGTGTGTGTGTCTGTGTGTGTGAGTGTGTTGGGGGGCTGTAAAGCTTTTTGTGCAGAAATGCCTTGAAGCTCATGGCATATTTAAGAGTTTGAATGGGGAATGTTATAGCCGTGTGGCCGGAGCGGGACGGGTGAGGCTGTGTGGAGCGTGGGAACATTAGAGAGGAGGAGAACAGGAATCGAGGGACGTAGCAACTGCTGGAGGAGCAGTTTCTGCACGTATTTTTCTACATTCTGCCATCTTCTGTTGCTCCTGTAGACATTCCAGACGACGAGGCCCAGTACTGGACGAGAAAGCTGGAGCGCATCAACGCAATGAGGATACACGATGAGGTAAATAACTTATGAATCATTTATTTTAATGGCTTTCGGGGAGACTTCTTCTCTCTTTCCTCCCCCTGGACATCTACCTACCAGTTTAAACCAAACCATGCCACACCCCAGAGGTTTCTCAAAGCTGAACTGGGTGTTATATTTGAATTATAGCCACACTTTTCGAAAAGATGCTGCACGAAACTGCAATATTCATGAGCACAAGCAAAGAACCACTGCAGTTTTAATGGGACATTAATGTCAATGTGAAAATATTTGTTTTTTTATGGTGAATCAATTGTTTCGCACCTTGTGGTGCTGAAGTGTTTTAGAATATTTACATTTCCTAAGTGTAATGTAATTAAAAACTCATTCCTGTGCACTTTTTAATGCAGTTTGGCTGCAGGTTCATCACCAAAGCGTTTGAAGTGGTAAATCATGCGGAGACCTCTTTGTCTTTGTCCCCTCCTGCTGGGGATTCTTAGTGAGTGCACATAAAGAGAGTAATAACATGATTTAGTGATTCGTTTAAGAAAACAAAGCGCATACGTAAATATGAATCTGATTGGGAAAAATCTATATTTCTTAGTAATGAGTTTTTGTCTTTGTGTTTATGTAGTATCCACTGCAAGATGAAGCCCAAAGGATGCCAATAACCTCCGTTCCCTCTCAGTGCTGTGAGTATTATGCTATTCCATCATTTCTTTGTGCAGAAGAGTGGCTATAGTGAAGTATATGTCCAGGATATATCATTAGAATGACCACATATGGGTTGCTTTAATTGTTTTATTTAGTCTTTCTTGCTCTTTTGAGGAGGGGCTTCACACAGATCTTTTAGAAGTGTCTGCATCCCTTTTCCTTTTTGAAGCTGAATTTGCCAGTAGATCTATGTGGAACAGGCCCACATGGCTAATGTTTTATTTATTTATTTATTTATTTATTCTTGTAATAAGAGTAAAGATCACTATGTTCACACTGAAATATTTACGTAGGAAATCTAGTGGAAGTGCTTCTATTCTCCACTGGAGGGCAGCATTTGGCTGTTAGTCCTAAAGTCCATGAGACACTGAATTATAGATATTTTAAATGACTCTTTTCAAAGAGACTTCACTTTAATTCCTGATCACATCTCTGTTTTGTTTGTTTATTCTGTACACTATCTATTCTCTCTTTCTTAGCCGTGTCTCTGCATCCAGAACGCCCTTGAACATTTGTGAGCTTTTGGATTGAATATTTTTGGCCATTGTGGAGTATTTTCAGTTAGATGTTGAGGCCCAGAATGTTTTACCTGTTGAATGCTTTGTGTGGAAATGCAGATCCTTTTGTTTTGAAAAGACGAGGCTTTTCCGAAAGCCTTTACAGTAAGCTTCTGCACTAATGTGATTTCGCAGTGATCTGAACATTCAACAGATACACTACCAGCTATTTTGTTTATTTTCTCAAAGATATTTTTTATTGAATTTAACCAAGAGAGACAAATGCACACAAGATTATAAAGTACATAAAAAATAGGACAGCTCTGTAAGGATTGCATAGAAAAATAGAATCCTTTGTTTTAATCCATGCAACCTCCTTTCACACACCCAGGCAGCTGGACTTACTTTGGATGGAGTGAACAGCAGAGTATGTACTTTTACACAGTGTGTCCCTTAGTCGATTCATCCAAGGCCACTGTCAGTGTACCATCTGTGACTACTGCATACGCCACCTATAACCGTCAAGAGACGAGTGTTTCACTTTTGCTTTCACCCATTTACTACATTACTAACAGCTCTGCATGACTGTGTTTGACTAACCAATCACTCGTTTTAGTCCCCTGGCTTCATCAGTAAGATGATGCTTCATCCAGAAATGCTAACATGACTGATATTGCTTAAAGCAGATCAGGTCCCGCTACCTTCATCCATTCATGTTAGCATTTCGGATGGCACATTCACTTTTTCTGAGCAAGGAGAAAGGGCAACCGAAAGCTCTGTCATCATTAGAAGATAATTACTCATATTCTGTATATTAGAAAATACAGTATGTAGATAGGACAGCCAGCGACCATCAAACGTCAGCATGAACCTAAGCATGGAAGCACATCTGAAATTTAGATTAAAAAATAGATAACATCTCATGCTCATCCGTGACACCTGTGGTTTACATTTTAGGATATTGTGACAGTAAACATGTAACATAATTATAAATATTGCAGTGTTCAATTGTCCACATAAGACAAATGTTAGTAAGTCTTGTTTCTCTGTGTGATTTTAGCTCTGGATGATCAAGATAGTGCAGTGGATGACAGAGACAGCGACTGCCGCAGTGAGACTAACATGCGTCCTCCGCGGTACCACACCACAGCCCAGCCCAACTCTTCGGTACACCAGTACCCTATGGGTCGATGTTCGGATCACCAAGCTGTTTCCATGGAGTCTGGACCCAACTCAATGCACAACTATGACCTGGACTACAGGGAAGGAAGGGGACCTAGGTAGAGACAGCATGCAAATACCTTACAAATGTATACCTCTATATATTTCCTCCACTCAGTTCTCCCTGTGGTTACATGTGCTTTTACTTTTATTTATGTACTTTCTTAACATTTCACAAGTTCAAGGTTTATTTAAATATTTTCTTGCTTTATAGAATTGTTTTGTCTGTTTCTTACTTTGTTTCTTTTCTCCTCATTTTCTTCTGTTCTTCACTGCATTACATTTTTACAACATGAACAAAAGACATTCAAACAATAGAGGTGGTGTGAGGATTATACCAGTTGATTCGGGCATGGGGGTTGAGGACTGGGAGACTAAATACAAGCTCAATGACAACATTTTGGATGACTATCTTGAACCAGAACAGAAAACCTGGGATGACGATGATGAGTCAAAGAGTGAAATTTATCGCATCGTAAGCAGTCCTGGTGACTCCAAAGGGAGCCGGTTTTATCAGACAGTGGAGTGTGATGTGGTGTCCCCAGAAACGGAAGATTATGATGAAGCAGGGAATTGTATCAAGAGATCTGGTCTGGGAAGTGGAGATGTTCGTCTGGTTTATAAAGAAGCAGGGAGCTTTGAGGATGAAACTTCTCCCCCTGAAATATCAATCATTCCTTCTGTCAGGAAGGTTCGCCAGCAAGAGGGAGATAGAGAGACATATGAAGAGGGTCTCCTGTATAAGACAAGAATGTGGGCTAAAAACTCATTTGAGGACACCCTGGAGAACTACACAATTTATCGGGAAGAAGAGGAAGCCAGGATGAGGGCAAGAAGTGAATATGGGTCAGTAGGGTCAGATGAGATGCAGTTTTCCCTTGGATCTGAGGAGGAGTTGGACGACATGGCATTTGTTGAAGAGGATGTACAATATGAATATGATAGTTATTACAATAGTGGAAGATATATTTCTTCCTATGGTGAATGGTCACACAGTTATTATGAGAGAAAGGGCGTAGTTAGTGCTCGAGGTCCAGATAGTATGTTGTCGCCGGTGAGGGAACCAAGTGAGGAATATATCGATACAATGAATGAACTCCAGAAAATTGTCGATACAGTATCTGAATATCTTGCTGGGAGAGAGGAAGAGATTAGTAAGTATGAGGAGATGCAAAAAAGTGGCATGGAAACAGAAACTGGTGACAAGAGTAAGGACAAAGAGGCCAAGTCAGGAGAAGTAAAGGAAGACAATGCAGTGGAGCAGGGTATCACTGGAGTGAAAAATGCTATGAACTCCTTGATTAGCTCAATTACAGGCTCGAAGTCAACAGGTGAAACCACAGAAACTACTGAAACAACAAGCACAACAACAACAACAACAACAACAACAACAACTACAGCACACTCTCCTGCTCCATCTCAGCCAGAATCAGGCATTTCTAAACTGTTGTCCTTCATACCAAAATCAAGTGGCAGTCCGACTCCTGTTGCAGTCGTTCCACCAGCTCATCAGGAGCCTAGTGCAGATAAGAAGTTCTCACTGCAGTCACTACTGCCTTTTCAATCATCAGAACCCAGCCGTCCAGCAAGTGCAGCATCAGGGCCAGATGGTACAGGGAATTTGTCCAGTGATACTGAGCCTCAGGGATCCTCTATAAGTCAGCCACAAACAGTGGTTGATTCTGTCTTGGGAAGACTGAGTCCCTTCAGACTTTTTGAAAAACCTGCTGGTGAAACAACTTCCCAGCCATCATCGCCAAACAGATCTCAGGGAAGCACTGAGACTAAAGAGAAACTTATCGATAAATCTAAAAGTTTGTCTAAAGAACAATCTGGCTCACAACCTGAGCTGCAGTCCTCCCTGGGAGGTTCAGGCAGTGGATCAGTGGAACTATTACCAGAATCAGAGTCATCAGGAGAAGTCCTTGATGTCCTTCCTAGAGAAGCCTCTCCTAAACCAGGAGAAAGTCACATCGAGTCAAGTCCATCCACTCAGACACCGGCTGATGACAGTGGATTTTTCAGTCCTTTCAAAAAGTCACTTACCTCTTTGATATCAGCAACACCTGCCTCTGCTGATAAACCATCTGATGGTACGTCTGCCCCGTCAGTTTTTTCCATATTTAAACCTGCTGAGGCCCCTAAAACAGAGGATGGAGCAGCCACTACTGGCAATAAACTGAAGCTTCCCTTTTTTTCCGACACTCCTGCTACTTCTCAAGCTCCAAAGCAAGAGAGTGGGATGCTGTCTGGGTTCCTGAAATTGGCAACTGGCGAAGATCCAACCACTTCAAAAAAGGGTGCTACCCAAACAGCTCCTACATCACCACTGCCAAGTCGTGCTGCACTGCTGGAGAGTGTACCAAAGGGAAATACAGATACAGGATGGTTTTCAAATCTTTTCAGAGCAGCTCCAGCTGAATCACCAAAACCGCAGACAGTAAAACCAGCCCCATCAAAACCAACAGTCACCACAAAAAAAATACCTACTGTTGTAGTGGCACCTGAAAAACCTGAAGGAATTGAAGATCCTTCTGCAATGTCAAGGGATGTAGCACAAGAAGAACCGCAAGAGACCCCAACCCTAGAAGTTACAATAGTAAAGCCTGAAACTGATATCCAATCTGATACACAACCTCATAGTGAGTCAACCACTGAGAATCAGGCAAAAGATGCAGTACGTAGTGAGATTCAGGCGGAGTCTGAATCCTTTACTGAAGCCAAGCCTCAAGACCAGACCCCGGCAAAGCCTCAGGAACAAACAAAAGCTCAAACAGAGCAAACATCATCTAAGCCCCATGGGTTATTATCAGGACTGTTGTCTGGTACTGGCAAACCTGATCAGCCTCAACAAGGTGGGCTGCTTTCAGGGCTGCATTCATCTGTCACTACAAATGAGAGTCAGTCTCAACAAAGCACCACATCTCAGTCAGTAGGGTTGTTTTCTGGGCTTTTGAAGAAGGCTACCTCCGAAAATGTTGGAACAAGTAACCAACCAGCAGGTGTACAAGAAAAGGATGCCACTTCTGGAACCCAACCCAGCAAAACACCTCCAGTAGGTGCTGAAAAACAACCTCAGACTACTGCTCCTCCACAAGGTGGTGGTCTTTTATCTGGACTATTTAAATTGGCCTCTGATACTATTTCAGCCCCCCCAACTGCTGCTGCCCAGCAAGCACCAGGACCTCCCAGTAGTCATCCTGTCCCAAAGTCATCAACCACTGAAGGACTCACCCAAGCAGCAGCTGAAGGTGCTGCACTACCTTCAAAACCAGGAGGTCTGTTGTCTGGACTTTTTAAGTTGGGAGACACTGAAAATGCCCAGGGTCCACAACAGCAACAGCCACAGCCACAGCCAGGATCCTGCGATGGGCAGCAACCAAATCAACAACAACAACAATTAAATATTCAGACTGAGCCACCACAACAGCAAGGAGCTCAAACTCAATCTGGAGGATTACTTGGGGGCCTTCTAAAATTAACAGAAAGTGCACTTGTACCATCAGGGACACAGCAGCAAAGTGGCACAAACAGTCAGGCTAATCAGCAACCACCACCTGCTGCTCCGTCAGGTGGAATGCTGTCAGGATTTCTGAACAAGATAGCTGCAACTGAGAACACTCCTCAGCAGCAACAACCTCCAGCTGAGGGTCAGATGCCAAACCAAGGTGCTAAGGCATCACAACAGACTGGCCCTTCTCAGCAAGGAGGGTTTCTTTCAGGTTTATTCGGCATCAGCAGTCCAGAGGTCAATACTGCTAATCAGAGTGGTAAACAAACTGGGCCTATTGCCCCTGGTAGTCAGCCTAATGCACAACAAGTCAATAGGCAAAATCTGCAGCAGCAGCAAAAACAGGTTCCACCTCAACAGGCCCAGGCAAGTGGCCCTGGTGGAATGCTTTCAGGTCTTTTTAATAAGATTGCAGACACAGCTGCTGCCACCTCTCCATCTGGTCAGACTGGTCAAAATCAGACTGCACCCCAACAGTCTCCCTCTGGTCAGCAAGGAGGCTTTTTATCTGGATTGTTTTCTGGTAATAATCCCTCAGCACAGCAGCAGCATGGTCCTCCTGGAACACGAATAAATCAACACCAGCAGCAACAGGGCAACAGACAGCCCTTGCAGAGACAGACTCAGATCCCTCCACAGCAATCTGCAACACCTGAGCCACAACAAGGGGGTCTGCTTTCTGGTCTTTTTAACAAGTTAGCATCGGTGGACGCCCCAACTCAACAGTCTGGGCCGGGTCTGCGAAGCCAACAGGCAAATAAACCTGAACCTCCAGGGCAAAGTCCAGGTCCAAACCAGCAGCCTCCTCCACCAGAGCAGTCTGGGGGAATTCTTTCTGGCCTTTTAAAGATAGGAGCAGAACCTACACCTTCTAAACAACCATCTGTTGGACAGCAACAGCAGCATTCTGTTGGAGTACAGCAGTTGAAGAGACATGGTCCACAAGGACCAAATGCATTACAAGGATCAGCACAACAGCAAGGTCAATCTGCAGGTCTGTTCTCCAGTCTTTTCAAAGTGACTACCTCAGATGAATCCCAAGAGCAGCAGGATCAAGCAAATATTCAACCATATAACAAATCTACCCAAGGTAATAATCCTACACAAAATGAGTCTGGTGGCATTTTATCTGGATTTTTGAGCAAACTTTCCTCATCCACTGACGAACACAATACTAGCCAAGTCCCCTTGAGTCAAAAGCCACAGCAGCAACAACAAGAGCGACCTAGTGCTAAAACTGGTCAAAATCGTCCACAGATTCAAAGAGCAAAGCCAGTTGAACAAGAGTCCACTCAGGATGGGGGCAATGAGAGGGAACAAAAAGTGCCACAGAAAGGATTTCTGTCAGGATTATTCAGTAAGGGCACAGAAGAGGATGGTGTATCTAGGCTAAAGGAAACAACTACATCTTCTCAGATCAAGGATGAACCAAAAACTAATCCTAGTGTTGGAACTGGTATGCTTTCTGGCATTTTCAAATCAGGCTCCAATGACACTTGTAGTCCAGAAACAAATAAGGAATCAGAAAAGGGCTTCCTTGATCGACTCATTCCTAAACAGATTAAAGATGAAGCAGTTTCTGTTGTCACCAACATTTCTGGAATGGAACCAAGCACATCGGTTAGTCAGACTGAACAACCTGTCCAACTGCATCCAGCAGTGAAGTCTACACAACAGTACATGGAGGAGGTCCACAGACTCTTATATGGTACTGCTAATGAGTATGGATATCAGGATTTATTATATTCATTTGCTCAACATGGTGTAATTCCAGCAGAGCTCTTTGAACACCAGTGTCTCATAGAAGCCCTTCTTTGGCAGCAGCTGAATGACTATTCTTTATCAGAGGCCTTGGCTGTACAAACTCAAGACTGTTATGCAAGTAGTCAAGAAGGTGTGTCATTAAATACTGAAGCAGTCAGGGAGGAGCCTGGATGGCGGAACCTGAAAAATATGGACCCCAGACAGTTCCACATACCTTCGCATCCCTGGCGTGATGTAACGGGTGCATCATTTCAAAGTGGCCTTCCACTAGCAAATGAAGAGGATATTGTTATATTTGATATGAGCGGTAGAAACGGAAAACCCTGGAGCAGTTGTGATAATCTGGATAGCTTAAATAGCCAAAGAAGTAGAAAGCCATGGATTGAGAGTGAATCTGTCATTAACCTGTCAAAAGAGAGGCCAGCGAAATTAAGTCGTTGCCATTCACTATCTGACTGTAGCATATATGGAAAACCTGCTGTGAGTAAAACAGAAAGGCCACAGTTTGACTCAAAGTTTGCCTCAGAAATGATTAAACGACTCACGGCCAAAAAAGGTCCTGTAGATTTGACATCAGGTGCTGTTGACCTCAGCCGCAGTGCTAGCCCCATTGGAGATTCAGAAGATGACAGGTTTTTTGGAGATTCAGAATGGTACCAGCAATGGCTCTCACTTTTAGAGCAAGGAATGTGGTGGCCAGCTGAGGCGGGTGATTGTGGATATTACATTTATGCCGATGAGGAATATATATACTCATTGTTAACTGACCGGACTGGCAAGCACCTTTATGCATATGCTACCCCAGAGGATAGCCGTGTTCTGAAACAGATCACTGAGAATATCTCCAATTTGCTGCAGAAAAATGAAAAACCAAAAGTAACACTTTGCGGATTTAAAATTCCATTAGTTAACGAGGATGAAATGCTTAGTTTTCCAGATCAACATCAAGCATGTTCTTCTGTTCCTAGTGCTCCTGTTGATCTGTCTTCAGTTCTTCAAAAAGGTGACAGAATTATGAACATGAATCTTGAGCGATTTTCTCAAATGTTTCAGGAGTCGATAGGTGCACAAACAGATCAGCCTGTGGACTTTAGTGTGTACAAGCTGAAAAAAGTAAATGTAAGTGTAAATGAGCCAAATGAGATGTATCCAGAAGAGCAACCTGAAGCATCTGATCTTACAAACAGAATTGAAAAAACAAGTCATGGTGGGCCATACTGGAAAAAACAGGCAATCAAGGATCTTTTCCCTGATGTGTCTGTTACAGGTGCATCTTCTTTAATAGTGGCTAATAGGCAAACTACAACCATGCGTCATTCTCCAGTCCCTGAGATTAAGATTGCTCATGTGGATGATACAGATGTTCAGCTACTGCGAAGTGAGGCTAATCAAAAAGTAAGCTCTGTTGGCAAGTCAAAAGATTCTGAATCAGCTAAAGTAAATCTGACCTCAGCATTCCCAAGTGCACCACAACTTCAGACTTCCGGCAGAAAACTTCCCAATGCCCCAGTGTCTTCTGGAGCATCAACTACTTCAGTTAGATCACTTCCTACAACATCAAAGAATATGGTGTCTCAGGTAAATGCTGCTCAGGTTGTAACAACCACCTCTGAAGTGATAAAGCCTTTTCCACAAGTGTCTGCATCAGGTTTGCAGTCTTCTTCTGGTCTAGCACATGCTTCTTCATCCTCTCCTGATTTGTCTAGACCAAAATTGGGAAGACAGCCATCAATATCAGTACAGTCCTCCACATTATCAAAGCCATCTAAAGGTGAAGGGAAACAGAGTTCAGCATCTTGGGGATTACCACAACCTCCAGAAGTAGTTATACCAAATGAAAGGAGACCCTTGCCACCTCCTCAGAATTTACTATATAATAGACCTGAGCAAGCAATTGATTCTCTTCTTTCTAGTAAGCCAGTTGATTTTTCTGGAGCCTTAAAGATACAAGAGAAAAGTCAAGATATGGAAACTGATCCTCATTCACCAGATGTGTGTGATGGCATGCCAGTTGAGAATATACTTGACTTTACCAAAACAAAATTGAAGAAAGTTAGGAAACAACAGCAAATACGGGAGGATACAGGTGTTGATCTGACAGTAGAGATGGAAGAGAAAATTAAGGAGATTAATATGACATTCCCAGCACTGGAGGTTACTATTCCCTGTCCAAGAGTGTCTGAGGTAGCTTTGACAACTGTTTCTGCACCTCCTTCCCCCAGTCACTGGATCCGATACTATCCCCCAGATAGTGGACTGCCAAGCCCTAATAACAAGACTGAGCAACAGACCACATCACAAGCTAAGGGATCTCAGCCTGTCCGTCAAGCCTCGGTGGAATTGCCTCAGACAAGCCCAGCACATAAAATCTCTGGCACAGGACCCATAAATACCTCTCCAAAATGTTCACCCAAAGCAGCTTTAGCCTCAGCCCCTGTTCAGTCTAGTGAATCCAAAGCAGGTAGCAGGAAACCTCAGCATGCATTAGTTGGGTTACCTTTAAAAACTGCAGCTACAGATCAAGTGGCTTTATCATCACAGCCCACAAGCCCTGAAATGAAGAGATCATCAACAGTAAACTCAACAAATCAAATATCTGCTCAAAATAAACAGACTTGTCTAATACCTCAGTCCTCTTTTATGGCTGAATCCATGAGAACAGTTAAAAGAACTACCCAGGAATATCCTGAAAGTACTGCTCCAGCAAACTCAGTCCAAGGAACAATAGATATGTCATCAAAGTCCATATTTAGGCCTTTGGACAAGCCAACTGATGAAACTGGTGCTATGTCACTTGTGAGGAGGAGACGAAGTTCAGTTGCAGATGTCACTGGTGAATCTTTTGGAGTACCTTTGATTGTAGAACCTACTACACCAGAAGTAAAACGAACATTAATAAAACTTCAGTCACAATCAGAGACGATTACTAGTGAAAATCCATCACTTACAATGTATCACATAAATTCTATGCAAACCACATTGGATATGTCTTCGAAAACTGCTGAGGAAAAAGTAGCCCTTCCGAATGAAGCAGTGTCACTTGTAAGGAGAAGATCAGTATCTTCTGCAGGTGTCAATGAAGAGTTGAGTGGAGTATCTCTGGTTGTAGACACCCTGAGATCCAAAGTAAAACCACCTATTAGAAGATATCAGTCGCTACATCAACCTGCTGTCACTGAGTGTCTGCCTGAAGCTGTGAACATAAATTCAGCAGTGAGTCCTGTCTCACGTTGTCAAACTGCTCATTACAGCAGGGCTACAAGTCTTCCTGTACAGTCTTCTCAGACTCATGAAACAGCAACAGCTCCTGCAAATACCATTAAGGCCACATTAGATATGTCTGTAAAATCAGTATCTGAGATAGCTGAAGTTGCCTCCAACTATGAAGCATTACCACTTGTAAGGGTTAGGTCAACATCTGTCTCAGATGCCACAAAACCAACTACTGGACTTTCCTTAGTTATGGAACCTCGTACATCACAAGCTAAGCCACCCTTCAGAAGGCATCAGTCACTGCCTGTAGAAACAGCTAACCAAGATCCACTACAAAAAACAGGCATAAAAACACCTGCCAAAAGCCCAGTCTTAAAAAGGCAAACCCTTGTTGGCAGGGAGTCCAGCATTGTTAGACTCCCTGCCAGTACCACTGTAGTGCAGAAAGTATCCACAGCACCAGCTAACTCTGTCAAAGACACACTCGACATGTCACCCAAGTCCATGTCAAAGCCATTAGCTAAGTTTTCAGAGGATATCATTGAACCTACACACCCTGGTGTGATACCGCTTATAAGGACCAAGTCAAACACTGATGCTCGAACATTTGTTGGTGTACCATTAATTGTACAGCCTGAACAGCCTGCCCCACCAAAACAGCCTCTTCAAGCTAAACTGGTTCCTGATACTTTTCAGAACAACTTAAGTGAAATTCAAGTACAAAAACAGGCCATTTCGGATCAAAACTCACCAGGGACCTCTTTGCCCTCAAGATCAGTGTCACCAAATACCCAACATTGTATTCAACCCTCAGCACCCGCTAATTCAATCAGGAGCACTCTGGATATGTCCCCAAAAGCAACCTTCAAGGGACCAGAGAAAGCAGGAGTTCCTGAAATGTCCTCTGGTGAAGTAATTGCACTTGTTAACACAAAAAGCCCTATTTGTAAAACTATTTGCAAAGACTCATTTGGTATTCCCTTAATTGTTGAACCTAGTTCAGGTTCTGAGCAAGTCCCTCAAAAGCAGTCACAGAATGTGCAATTACTGAGCAAAGGCAAACCACAGCTTATGATGAATGAACGCCACACAACCGAACCTCATTTGTATCAGCAGATAATTACCTACCACAGGAATGGACTTCTCTCCATATCAAGGGAACAACATAAAGAACCGCAGCCTCTCAACAAACCGATGGACTTTTCAGTAAAAGTATCACTTTCTCAGCACAATAATGGGTTCATTGTGCAAGATGGACAACCTATGGATTGCACCAAGACTGAGGACACTAAATTAAGGAATAAGAGCAGACATCAACAAAGTCTGAGATGCACTAAACAAAAATATAATCCTGGGGTTGTAGATTTAACAGTGGACTTAGCTGCAGATATGAATGCAAACACACGAACAAATGAGGTCAGAGATCTTTCATCTCTGAGTACTTCTTTTCTTCCTGCTCACTGTATGTCAGCGCATGCACCCTCTGTAGTGACGGATGAGAGGTTAGTCAACACTTTACCACAACATTCTCCTCAGCTTCTTGAAAGACTAAAAGTAAGCACGCCTCAGAAACAGAGGGCATATCCAGATATTCAGCCTGCTGAACAAATACAATCAACAGGTCAGCTTAGAAGAATGTCCTTGAACCTTTCAGATGCACCTCAGCAGCTAAATAATCAGTTTAACAGAGCTGATTTGCTGTCTCGTCCAGAGCGTGTCTCTGTTTCCTCTGTTCAACAAAGAAAACCTATTCAACCCAATAAAACAGTGACTCAACTGACAGATACAACACTTTGTCTTGCAAGCAATGTAGGGATTGTTTCAGATGGTTCTTGCCTCTCTAATCATATTAATAATACATTGGAGGTGGTGACAGTGGAACAACATTCTCAGTCTAAACCTCAAACCCATCATATTACTCATTCTACAAATCAAGAATCACATACCCCAGTATTTACCCATCAAGGAAGGGAGGATACCCAGCTAGGATGTAACAGACCACTGGCAGTTTCTAGACTGAAAGGTCTTGTCAAGCAGTCAACAGTGGAAAGTTTAGGAGAGGAAAGTGTTAATCAAAGTGGGTTTCCTATTCCTCAAGTCTCACATGTTCAAAACGTGACCAGAACTGAAAAACATACTCCAGTTATTACTGTAAAAGTTCAAAATGTATCCACTCAGATTCGTCAGGAACAGAAATCTAATAATATGGACAATGGTTCTACTGCTGTGCTTATACCTCTTACTTCCACTGACCAGAGATTAGTTGTGTCCCAAGATACTGTGGTGTCTCAAGTCTCCACAGCTCCAGCAAGTGCAACAAGTACTTCTCTTGAACCAGAAGAAAAGTCATCCTTGTGTATTAATATGACCAAATCTCAGGTATTGTCAAGTCCAGCATCACTTGAAACTCAAACCACTACTAGGTCAGTAAGAGGTTTGATCTCATTGTTTGGTGGTGCAAGTTCAATGGCAGCAGTGAATAATGACCCACAAAGATCTGAGGGTATTTTGCAAAGGAGAGGGCCTGTTTGCAAAACAACACTGTCACTGTATTCAGTACCAGACCAACAAGTGACCCCATCTGTAACCCGTGCTATGACCCCAAATGCAGGCACAGTTGTGAAGGATATGGTTTCAATGTTCAGTGAAGTTACTTCAACTACTACTCCAGCATGCAGAGCACAGTCCTCCATGACATTTACTTCCACAGAACATCTTCCAACTCAAGGATATACTGCCTCATCTCCCATGGTATTTCCACCACCTGTACCTTTTCTAAATCAAGTACATACAGCAGAGTCTTCTAAGGCATTTCCTTCTTTTGAGCCTCTTCCAAGTCCAGGATACACTGCCCCACCTACCATGGTATTTCCACCACCTGTACCCTTTCCACACCAAGTACATACAACAGAGTCTTCTAAGGCATTTCCTCCTGTTGAGCCTCTTCCAAGTCCAGGATATACTGCCCCACCTACCATGGTATTTCCACCACCTGTACCCTTTCCGTATCAAGTACATACAACAGAGTCTTCTAAGGCATTTCCTTCTGTTGAG
The DNA here is from genome assembly GCA_037974445.1 of Brycinus macrolepidotus. Taxonomy (NCBI): domain Eukaryota; kingdom Metazoa; phylum Chordata; class Actinopteri; order Characiformes; family Alestidae; genus Brycinus; species Brycinus macrolepidotus. The sequence continues at coordinate 2,859,161 of JBBPCZ010000042.1, read as the reverse complement.
CCTCTTCCAAGTCCAGGATACACTGCCCCACCTACCATGGTATTTCCACCATCTGTACCATTTCCAGGTCAAGTACATACAACAGAGTCTTCTAAGGCATTTCCTCCTGTTGAGCCTCTTCCAAGTCCAGGATACACTGCCCCACCTACCATGGTATTTCCACCACCTGTACCTTTTCCAAATCAAGTACACACAACAGAGTCTTCTGAGGCATTTCCTCCTGTTGAGCCTCTTCCAAGTCCAGGATATACAGCCCATGGTGTTGATACAAATACAGAACATACAGTTTTTTCAACTGAGAAATCTCTTTCAAAACCAGGAGAATATGTTTCTGAAAAGCTATCTCAAGCGTCTAAAAGTCTGGTTTCAACATGTAATGACTATAGTTCTCAGACACCTCCTGTCTTTATAACAAAAGCAGATCAGGACTATCAAGAAGGATTTGGAGTAACCCATTCAGAGCCTGCAATTCCTGAAAAGGAGGCTGCCTCACTGGTGAGCACAGTGAGCCCTTGTGCCTTTCCAAAGCTGCCTTCAAGTACTTCTCTCACAGAAACAACACTAAATGATGTGACCTCCACAGTAACTGTCACCAGCAGTCATTCATCAACTCAACCTACTGTGTCACATTCAGTTATACAAATACCAGAAGAATCATCATCTGCTTCCAGTGGAACTGATGAACATCATCCTGAAACCTGTTTACAGCCGTCTGTTTCACAACAAGCGGCACCTCATGCGTTTGCATTTACTTCAAAACCAGATATGCCTCCGGGCAAGAGTGCTGAATCAGATATTACTTCTCCAATGCAATCCACTGCTGATTCACCTGAGATGTTATTCCTTGAGGAAGTACCATCTTTTACTACAGTTTCACCTACTGAAACTTTAAGTTTTACTGGACTGGGTCCGAGAAAAATGTTAATTCCTCAGATTATTCTTTCAGAGGCAAGCAGTCCAGAGGAGGAATGTCCTGGTGAGGAAGAGAGAGTTTCAGTCAGTGAAACTGGCATACCAGAGAGAGATGATTGTGTTGTGTCTTCTCTTGAAGAAACTGCTGAGGCTGTCACTGAAACTGAAACTAAAGACATAAAACTAGATGCCGGTCTGTCTGAAGAGGGTGACACTGATGTACTTGTTTCTGAAAAGGACAAAACATCATCTTCAGACATGGTACTTTCAGCTCAAAGTTCAGAGAGTACAACTTGTGTAGAGGTTACAGAGAAAAAACAAAGTATGCCAACAGAGTCTTCTACTTCTGTCCCACCAAAATATCCAAAAACAGAGGAAGAAGTGACCCCAACTGTATCAGTCCATGATATTTCCCTTAAGGAAGAGGCATTTGCAGATCCTTTGCAAGAAAATAAATCACTCATGTCAGTGGAGTCTGATTCTGAGTCTGTTTTTCAGAAAGACAATTTGGCTTTTAGTTCCTCTCCTTCCATTACTGAAGTAGTGTGTTCACATACAGTAAAATTACCAGATGTTTCTACAACAGAATCTGAATTCAAGGATGAAATCCTCAGTTCTGAGACTTCTGACATAACAAAACCAGTGGTAGGATCCAAGGAGGATAGTGAAGTTTCCAGTGTTCCTACTCTTACAGTATTCAGTGAATCATCAAGTCCTGAGAAGGGAAGTGAAGAAAAGGAGAAAATGCCCACTGACTCTGGAGCAATACCGATCGTGTCCAAAGACCAGCCAGCAATATCAAAAGATTTAGAAAAAACCCAACCAGCAGAAACTCTAGTGGCAAGTGCAGTGACATCACCAAAAGAAGAATCTGTGAGCCATACTGAACCACCTCACAGTTCTTCTGAGGAACAGGCTAGCAAAGGTATTTTCTCCCTGTTTGGTGGTTCATCTTCTGCACCATCACAGGCTCAGAGTGGATCATCCATATTTGGTGGCATTCTTCCTGGATCCTCAGCTTCCAAAGAAACACCTAGTACAGGTTTATTCTCAGTGTTTGGTGGTAGTAGTTCTCAGTCAACTCCAGCAGCATCTGCACCTAAAGAAACACCTGGAAAAGGGATGTTTTCTATGTTTGGTGGAGGTAGTGCTCAACCACCAGCTGCCCCACATGGTCCACCAGGACCACCTGGAGCTGCCCCAAGAGGATCAGTAAAAATGGGCCCAAGAGGGACAGCAGAACTTGGTCCCAGATGTGCTCCAGGCCCTGGGCCTAGAGGTCCATTAGGACCTGGTCCAAGAGGACCCCTTGTTGGAGGCCCTACTCCCAGAGGACCTCCACCCAAAGAATCTCAAGGAAAAGGACTGTTTTCTATGTTTAGTGGGGGAAGTCCACATGCTGGAGCAGCTCCTCCTAAATCGACTGCATCTGGATCTTCACTTCTTGGCGGAATCTTGGGAGGGGCTCCTCAACAGGCAACACCTGCTGGAGGAGCTCCTCCCAAATCACCTACTTCTGGATCTTCACTTCTTGGGGGAATCTTGGGAGGAGCTCCTTCCCAGGCAACATCTGCCGGAGGAGCTCCCCCCAAATCATCTGGTTCTGGATCTTCACTTCTTGGGGGAATCTTGCCTGGATCATCCTCAACGAAAGATAATACTGGGCCTGGTTTGTTCTCCATGTTTGGTGGACCCAGTGCTCAGTCTTCCCCAACTCAAACTGCACCTGCATTAGCAGAATCTACCAACAAAGAGCAAGCAGGTAAAGGAATATTTTCTGTGTTTGGTGGGCACAGTCCTCCAGCATCTTCTGAGTCAGAAAGTGTGTTTAAAGTTCCATCTGTGTTCTCCCTTGGGGGAGCCTCAGATAAAACAAAATCTAGTGGGTTTGGCCTTTTGTCATTCATGGATGATAAGAAACCTAGTGATCCCATGTCTGAAGATACAGCCACACCAAAAGAAGATTCTGTATGCAGCGAAACCCCTTCTTCAACTGTGGCTAATACTGGGGAAGTCAGTGGTGTAATCAAAGATGAATCTGTTGTAACAGAGGACGCTATGATTGTTGAAGACAAAATCTCAGTGTCACCTGAACTTGTCCAACCTCAAATAACTAAGAAGGCAGAAAGTGGAGCTGAAGTTGTGGAAAATCCAACATATGACCGGCCTCAAGAACAAGCATCTTCAGAAACTGAAGAAACAAACGAAAAAACAATCATGGGACAAATGTTGAATACTGATCATGTTAAAAGTAAAGAATTTGAAGCAGATGCAAACCAAAACAGTGGAAAACCATTTGATTCTTCAGAATTTGAAAAAACTTCAAACTGCAGTATCAGAGAAGAACCTTCTGCATCATTACAACCTCCCCAAGAACTGGAAATGGAGAAGGTGTCAGAATTTGACAAATATTCACAATCTGAAAAAACAGTAGAGCCTGAGAAATCATCAGGGCCTGAAAAACCTTTTGTTGATTCAGAAGAACCTGTTGAAGTAGAGAAACCTCAGCAATCAGACAAACCTGTGGATACTGTGAGTTCTTCTGAAACTGATAAAATAGTAGAGGATGAGAAGCTTGAGGAACTGATGAAAAGAGAAGAGGCACAATACCAAAGACAGTCTGAGAAAAGTGGTTCTGAAACAGACAAAGAGGGTGAGCATACAAAGCTGCCTGAAAATGAACCATGTGAGGGTCTGCTGGAAGTCAAGACAGATGAAATCAAACAGCAAGATGAAAAAGAAAAGCAGTTAACAGAACTAACAGTTCAAGCAGAACCAATGTTAGAGAATAGTGACTCTGCAACAGACAAAGAGGCTGACCATGCCAAACTACCTGAAAAAGAGCCACACATGGGTGTCCTGGCGGAGAGGGCAACTGAAATCAAACAGCAAGAAAAACAGTCAGGAGAAATAACAGTTCCAGCAGGTCTAGAGTTGGAGAACAGTGACTCTACAACAGACAAAGAGACTGACCATACCAAACTACCTGAAAAAGAACCACATGAGGGTGTCATGGTGGAGAGGGCAACTGAAATCAAACAGCAAGAAAAACAGTTAGCAGAAACAATAGCTCCTGCAAGTCCGGAGCCACAGCCTGCTGCCCTTATTCAACAGCAACCACAGTCTACACCAGGAATGGTAGAGCCTCCTGGAGCTCACCCTTCCAGCCAGCCTAAACCAAGAATGGCAGGGCCTACTGGGCAACCGAGACATATAATGCAAGGCCCTAGACCTGGACTGCCTGGTGAACCAAGACCCGGAATACAAGGCCCTAGACCTGGGATGCCTGGACAGCCTAGACCAAGGATGGCTGGACCTCAAAGGCCCCCAGAGCCAGCTGCATTTTCTGGATTTATGTCTATGTTCTCTGGACCAAGTGCATCCAGCAAGCCGGCAGCTTCCAGTTTTTTCTCAACACCCCACACATCATTCTTCAAGTCTGCTGCTGCTACAGGTCCTCAGCAGCAACAGAAGACCTCATTTTTTAACCTCCCCACCAGCCTGCCCTCTGGTCTCCCTACAGAGTCCCTTACTGGTGATCTGTTTGGCTTATTTAAGGGAACAGATGCTGCTAAACCAGAAGAGAAAGAGTCTGCAGCAGAGACATCCAAGCCTCAGACTGAAAACCAAGATGGAATGAAGGATGCTAGTGAGCCGAGAATTTCCATTGCCAAGGAGTCAAGTACAACAGGTGAACCTGAAGCAGGAGCATTATCTAATGAAAAACAGGAACTGACAGAAGACAGTGGGAGTGTAAAAGATATTACAAGTACCACCATTATGTCTGCTGAGGAGGAAAAGGATGGCACAAGTGAGATCACAAATGTGCCCAATGACCAAGAACAATCTGAGGCAAGAGTTTTGAATGATGTTATCTCAAAAGAACCAATAGAAGAACCTGTCATGTCTCCAACAACTACCCACAAGGTAGATGTTGAGGAGACACATCCAACTTCACCTCCAGCCAAGGGCATGTTTGATTTGCCTGGCCTGTCTGCACCCTCTTTTGGAGGTCTTTTGTCAGGTGCTGCTGAGACAGCAAAGCCTTTCAGTTCTCTTTTTGGTTCCTCCACCCCTTCATCATCAGATGACACAAAGCCCTCCCAGCAACAACCTGAGTCAGGGGGTCTTTTTTCTGGCTTTAAAGGGCTTTCTGCTGGTCTCTTCCAAGAGGAGAAGCCAGCTGCCACGAAGGAAGAACAAGTGTCTCAAACATCAGTGTTTGGGAAGAAAATAGGCTTCCCGTGGCAGAACACACCACCTCAGACACCTCCTGCAGTTGTAACTACGCAGCCCAAACCAGCAGAGTTAAAAACCGAAGAAAATGATGAAGCACCAGAAATTGATAAATTATCACCAGAGTCAGATGTAACTGGGAGTGCAGATTCCAGTGATATGGAAGGACCAGGTGACACTGCTTCAGACAAGAGCCCAGAAAGCCCCGTAGCATTAAAGCAGGGCAGTTACAACAGTGAAGATGAAACACCAAAAAAGACCCTGGCTGACGTTGCTCCGCCTCCCAAAGAAAAGGACAGAGGTGCCACAGATCATACCACAGGACAGCTACCAGAGAGCCATCTGATGGAAGAGCTTGGCAAAAGGCTAGTAGGAACATGATGAATAGCTGTACTGTGACCCCTGCCCTCCGCCTCCCCATGCTATAGTCTGAATTGTGTTGACTCTGTTAGCTTCTCCCCTGCTCAGAGGTGGCTATAGACTGATTAAAATTGTTATTTATATGGTAAGATAAAACTATATATATAGAACAGAGAGGATGATCTGTGAGGTTATCACGTCATAGTCCGTTCACACAGCAAGACAACCTCAGATTGATTATGTTCATGTTTAGTGAAAAAATCTTTGTGGAACACTGCCAGTTCTGCAAAATAAATAATGTACAGAAGGTCTGTTGCCAATGGGCTCGAGTAGAAGCACTCTAAGTGGCATTGATGGAAGCACAATCTTTATTTATTAGCTTTCCTCTAGTGTGTGTGGGTTGTTTCCTTTCAGGTTGCTTGAATTATTCTTTCAGCTCTAGCTGGTTTGTTTACATCAGTAGAATGCTGGGAGATTTATGCAGGCTGGAAAGTGACAGAGGGGTAGGCTGTGCTATAAGTTCAGTGAAAAGGTAATGGCAAAAGTAATTTCGCCAAACCCAAAGGAAAGTAAATCATTGTGGTTCAACAGTGGAGATGACGGCACTGGACTAAAGTAACTAGACATGGGTGAAGGTCTCATTCAGCTTCACTCTTTACATAAAAATGCTTAGGTAGAACTTTTAAATGCATTGCAGACAGCAGTGTGAATGCTTTGTAGCTGTAACCTTTCTTTTCCCTTGCACACCTGTCATTGTTCCCTTGGTCTCTTTGTTCCTTACATGTTATTTCTGCTACCCTGCTTAGCCTCGACATTGACCTCGTCTTTACTTGACTGGTACTCCAGATGAATTCAAAGCTATTCTGCAGAGCTCTGCGTGGCTTAGCTATCAGCCCTGAAAAAGCACCCAGTTCCTCGAATTTGCTGTTAGCTCATAAAAGTGTAACGCAATTCATAATTACCTTCTGTACCTTTCCGCACAAACCAATTAACCAGGTGCGTGGAACTAATACTTTAGGCCAATGCAGCTCTCTGTGGAATAGCAGCATAGCCCTGGTTTTACCCTCACACTACCTATCACTCTTTAGCCACCAGGTTGTAACCCTCTGTGTTTCTGCCTCCTCAGCCCAGTGGACAGCTCACGTTTCGGGTCGTCCGGCAACCTCAGCCAGACCAGCTCCCAGTTCAGCTCTGAGCCAGAGGAAAAAAGCGACCCAGGCACCCAATCTAGGCCTCCCCTTAGAACCCAGCCTCAGATACCCTCAGAGGATGCAGAGAAGGGTGAGCGGGAGATACAAGCTAGTGTGGAGAAAGAGACGAAGGAGGATATCCCGCCAGCCAAACCACTTGCTAATCAGGGGAAGAAGTCAGAGAGGTATGTAAGAAACTCCCTTCTGGTCGCCTTCCTAATGACCTCTTCTGTTGAAATGGCATTGGAGTATGAGATGAGAGGCTGAAAAATTAGAGTTGCATAACTCTGTCAGCTGTTATTGTTTTGACGGCACTGTGTCCTCCAGTCATAAATCTTATAAATCTGCCACAGAACCATTAACCCTTTGTGTCTGACACAGAAAGTGGCTACTTGTCATGTGATCCACTCTTCTCCATTAATAACATGCTGTTGTTGTATTAATGATATGTAAACCAAGTGATTTAACAAAATCTGAATATTCGTAATTGTTTATTTAGTGTCACAAGCGACCTTTTTGACCAACCTTTTGCTCTTTTCCACCTCCACTGGCTGAAGGCCATCGAGAGGCATATAAATCCCACATCTGTGATGTTAATGTTATTCTGATGAAATGATAATAAATGCGGAAACCATAGTTTAAAGTGGACACACATCTCCGTCCCTCCTCTGGCGGCAGATTCAAACAACTTTAAAGGGGAAACTGGCACCGTCTCTGAAGAGACGTTTTGTTTTGACTGCAGTCCCAGTTTCTGTCCCGTTTGTGGTCCTGTAAAGAGAAACATAGTCTCACTGAAGTAAGACACTATTTCAGAATCCTTGTCCTGCTTTTGCTTTTATTTGTCTCCTACGCTCCTCATCCTGATTCCTGTTCTGTTGTTTTGTTCTGCCTCGTTCAGTTTCGTAAAGGTCGGCTCTCCCGTTGCGGTTTCCCGCCTCCGCTGGCTGAAGGCCATCAACAAAGTCCGGGTTCACCTCCACCAGGTAGGAGAGAGAGAGGCCTTCCTCTGCATGTTAACGTGGAACTCACTCATTCCCCTCTTCTTGCTCTTTCTGTAAATGCTCTCTTCCTCACTCCTCTCCTCGTTGCTCCTCTCCCACTCCTTCTCTGGCCTGGCTGTTTGGCTGATTGAATTTTACTGTTCACAGATTTCCGTTTCTGTGTTCTAATCATGATCAGAATACACTGAACAGTATACACTCTAATTTTTGGTTAGGGACAAAGGTTCTCGGACTGAGTCTTTAATATTGTGGAGGTCGGTACTGAGTAATGCAGCCCTGAGGATGTAGTTTGGACATGTTGTGTTGTCATTTAAGACTCCAGAGGGATGACAAGGTCAAGCTATTTAGGTAGGTGTTTCAGAGCGTGGATTTCAATGGTTTTGGCATCAGATTTCATATCTGTGCACCTGGATGAGCATCAATTTTTAAATTGGAGCGTTTTTCTTATTCTGAAGCTACCGTGGCACATTTAAACTATGTCTTTGTAGTAAAAAGAAGTTTTTATAATGGACATCAGATGGGCATATTTGGCTCAGTGGAAGAAACCACCGTGGACTTCTACTGATTTCTCAAAATTCCTGCACTCACCAACTTTTTTACAATGGTGCTGAATGGAACTGAACGTCTCCAACACAAATCCAGCCGTTTTATTCACTGTTGCCCCCCAGTGAAGCTCCACATGTCTCTGAGCGTTTATATGGATGTTGATGATGGTATAATAGTGAATCTGAACTAAATCACTTTTCTTTGGGGACTATTTCGCCTCACAACGCCCTACATGTATCCCTCCACCATGAATGGGTTTAGTTTTAGGACCAAAATCTTCTCAGAACTCTGGTAGAACAATGTCTCAGGTCTCAGGCGGCGCAGCCAGAACCATTTGATGGAATACCTTTCAGTGAGGGAGCTTTTAGAGGCAGACGTCTGGTTCCATTCACCTCCACTGAGAAACACTCAGTGAAACCAAAGCATTCAGTACTTGTGATGAGCTGAATGCACTGCAGTCCTGAGTCTCATGAGCCTCTGAGCGAAGTGCCAGGAGAAATAAAGAAATATGTTCAGGTCCCTGACTGTAAAAATCATTAAACACTGAAAGGGCAGAACAGCTTTTATACCGCTGTCACTTCCACCTCTCATGGCTCAAGGCTGTGTTTCCATAGTAATTTTCCCTCTGTTGCCATGGCAGATTGCGTTCGACCGTGTGGAAAAGAAATCTATTTCACATAGAATTTTGTGACGCTGCTAATTCGAGATCTTTTAAATCACAGCATGTCTAGCTTGTCTATTTTTAGCTACATGTCTTTAAACCGTCATAGGACTGAAGAGCCAGGGCACTTCAGACTCTCAGTAAATCAGTGTCTAATTAATTAACATTAATTATTTATGCATAAATTATTTCATTTACATATTGCATCCTTTTTTGTATTTCAGCCTTAAGTTATAGTTGGTATAACTCATAATGTGTTGAAATCTTTACACTAAATGGCCAGAGGTATGCGGACTGGGTTCAGGTGTTTAAGCCCCACCCACTGCTAATGTGTGTATATTATCAAGCACACAGTCCTGCAGTCTGGCTGCAGGACGGGTCAAACTGAAGAGCTCAGTGACTTTCAATGTGGCACAATCCTAGAATGTTGCATTTGTCGCAAGTCAGTTTGTGAAATTTCTGCCCTGCTGGAGGTACCACAGCCAACCGTAAGTAACTAGATGCTAGTATTCTGAAATAGGAGCAACTATGAGCTGCAACAGCTCAGCCACGAAGCTGTAGACCACCCAGACTCACAGAATGGGATGAGTGCCTGTCTTCTGTTTCATCACTACAGAGTTCCACACCACCTCTGGAAGCAACATCAACACAAGAACTATGTCTGAGGAGCTTCATGGGAGGGGTTTCTGCTGTACTGCTGCACACAAGCCTTGTTTGTGTATACAAAAAAATGTCCACATACTTTTTCCCAGAGACATTTGGCCGGATAGATATAGACATCTGGTTCCATTCACCACTCTGAGTGACTCGTGAGTGCTCAGATTTCAGCCTGTTAGGTTCCAGTTTTGTCATACTGTGGAAACCAAAGCATTCAGTATTTGCGATGAACTGAAGATGTATATATATACAAACTTCGCTTCATAAAAGCTCATTTTAAGCTCGTTAAACAGATGATTATGTGTCAGTTGTCAGCGGTCTGGAGGATAGTGATCAGCTGGAGATTCTTCCTCCCTGATACTTTTCCTGTCACGGCGTTCGTAACGGCAGAGCAATCAACCTACAATAAGCCCCCCAATCTAGAGGCATGCATTCACACCCAGACCCTCCTCCAGTACAACGCAGCTGTGGAAAGCGCACACACACACACACACACACACACACACACACACACACACTAATGTCGATGTATATAGGTACAAACACAGACATGCCTGTGCTGATAACAGAATCCTATGGGTTGGGGGACGGTACCACTGTGAAGAATCTGCAATGAACAATTTCACACTGTGAACCTCTCTGCTTACATCTCAAACACTGAGTGGAGGCTGAAATAATGACATACCCAACATTAAGGCCTCTGCAGGAGAAGTGAAGAACATTTATCTTGTTACAGTGTCTCCTGTCGGGGTGGGGGGACGGGTATATTAGGTAGCAAGTGAACAGTCAGCTCTTGAAGTCGATGCTCGAAGCAGGAAAGATGGAAAAAAGATCTGAGATGCTTTGAGAAGAACCAAACTGTAATGTCTGGCCGACTGAACATCTCCAATACAGCAGGTCTTGTGTGGGGTTTCCAGTGTTCAGTGGTCAGAACCTACCAAAAGTGCTCCAAGGAAGGAGCACTGGAGAACCAGCGACAGGGTCCTGGACACTGGGGAGTGAAGACCAGCCTGTTTGGTCTGACCCCAAAAAAAGATCTGGTGTAGAACAAACTGCTGAAAAAGTTCATGATGCTCTGATAGAAAGGAGTAAGAACGCACAGTGCAGCGCCCCCTGCTGCGTATGGGGCTGTGTAGCTGCAGACCGGTCAGAGTGCCCATGCTGACCCCTGTCCACCACCGAAAGATCCTACAATGAACATCAGAACTGGATCATGGAGCAATGGAAGAAGGTGGTGTGGTCTGATGGGTCATGTTTTCTTCTGCATCATGTGGACGGCCAGGTGTGTGTGTGTGTGTGTGTGCGTCTCTTATCTGGAGAAGAGATGGACCAGGATGCTCTATGTGAAGAAGGCGAGGCGGTGGAGGCAGTGGGATGCTCTGGGGGAACCTCGGGTCGTGCATTCATGTGGATGTTCCTTTGACACCTAAACACTGCAGACCAAGTTCACCCTTCATGGAGACGCTGTTCCTAATGGCAGTTCCTCTTTCAGCAGGATGATCCCCCCACAGTGCAAACGCTGTTCAAGAACCATCTGAGGAACATCACAAAGATCTCAAGGTGCCTCTAGGTTCTCGGTCTGATCTAGGTTCTGGGGGACAAACTAGTCAGATCGATGGAGGCCCCACATTACAGCTTACAGGACTTAAAGGATCTGCTGCTGCAGAACCACAGACCTTCAGAGGTTCTTGTGGAGTCCAGATCTCAGAGCTGTTTTGATGGCACAATATTAGGCAAGTGGTTTTAATGTTATGGCTGATCTTTGTACACTTTGTCAGATTTTGCATGCAGCCGTCTGCATAAACAGTGTTATTTTTGGGTGTTTCTGGGGGACAGGGGTCATTGTTGCGCTGTCACATTAGTTCTAGTGTCTGAATTCATTACGGCGCTCTGAGTGCCTTTCTCTCAGGAATGCAAGAACAAAAGCACAGAAGGCATGGCATGAGCCTTCTGCCGCTCTCCACCAACATCTCATGCAAATGTGCTCTGATTACAACCACTGGTTGTTGTGGCAACCATTAGTGTCTAGTTGCCTTTGTTTTTCACGTGGAGTGGTGAACGTGGAGAGATCGGGCTCTCGTTTAGAGGAGCAGGAAGGCAGGCACATCTGCCCCACCATGTCATTACCGCGTTAAGAGGACATGAATATGGAGCTCCGCTGCTCAAGGCCGGACAGAAACCTCCCCGCCTCGCGTTTCCCATGGTGTCCGGCCGCAGTAATTACTCATTATTATTATTAGCGCTTTTAGGGCCGTGTTAAAATGCATTAAAGCACTCGATTAAAAAAAACACCCTAATTAAATCGACCTTCTCAGCGAATCAGCCAAAGCAGTTTTTTAGGACGGTCATGCATGTTTCGGTTTCTCCAACTGACTGGAGGTAACAGAGACCGACTAACACACACTCATTTTTTACCACTCAGTCCTTTTGATTGGTCAGCATAGTCCATTTGCTTTGTTATATTTGTTATATTCGAATATATGTTAATGTTATATTTTTTGTGTTGTATGTTTTGTCCCGGGCCCCACGGTGGCGCAGTGGGTAGCACTGCTGCCTCACTCCTCCAGGGTTGGGGGTTTGAATCCAGGTCCTGGCCTGTGTGTGTGTGTGTGTGTGTGTGTGTGTGTGTGTGTGTGTGTGT
>JBBPCZ010000042.1:2789952-2800094 GCA_037974445.1 Brycinus macrolepidotus | reverse complement strand
AGGCTGTAGTGGGCTGTAGTGGGCTGTACTAGGCTATAGTGGGCTGTAAGGTTGTAGTGGGCTGTAGTGGGCTGTAGTGGACAGTCAGGCTGTAGTGGGCTGTCAGGCTGTAGTGGGCTGTACTAGGCTGTAGTGGGCTGTGGTGGGCTGTCAGGCTGTAGTGGGCTGTAGTAGTGGGCTGTCAGGCTGGAGTGGGTTGTAGTAGTGGGCTGTAGTGGGCTGTGGTGGGCTGTCAGGCTGTAGTGGGCTGTTGTGGGCTGTAGTAGGCTGTAGTGGTCTGTGGTGGGTTGTCAGGCTGTAGTGGGCTGTAGTGCCTGGGTCTAATTTAAAGCAGTAGCTGGACAGTTGTCTGAGTCATTAATCCTTTGTGTCTTTGTTTACTGAGCATGCAGATCAGACGTCCTCATTCATGGCTCCCAGTTGCTCCTCAATGGCCTCGTCCTCCAACTAATCCTGAATAATAACCTTTAATCACTAAACCACCACGCTCTTGTTTTGACTTTCAGGCCCAAACACCAGTGCAGGCAGAAGGAGGTCGCCTCCCTCCTTCCCTCCCTGTTGCCCAGGCCAACACGTGACCCGCGGCGACCTCCTGCCCACGGGACGGAAGCAGCAGCCGCCGGGCCGAGCAGGGCTGGAACAGAGGCCAAACGAAGCTGACGTTCTGCGCTGTTTTTCCGTGGATCACTGGGTTGGAGGATCCAGATTGATTGACCGACAGACCGTGGAGAGGGTCCTGAAAAGGGCCGGCCAGCCTCTAAGAGCCACTGGGCAGTAATTGGAGGCGGCCAGTCAAGGACCTCAGTTACAGTCTTATAGAAATGATTTAGTAAATACACACTAGAATAATGGTCTAATAGAATTCACATCCAGAATGAAGTTCTAACAAAATTAGTATCTAGAATGAAGTTCTAATAAAATTAATGTCCAGATTGAAATTCTAAAAAAAATTAATGTCCAGAATGTAGTTCTAATAAAATTAATATGCAGAATGAAATTCTAAAAAATGAACATCCAGACTGAAGTTCTATTCAGAAAATGTCAAAATTAACATTAGAATGAAGTTCTGATTAAATTAATGTCCAGAATGAGGTTATAATAAAATTAACATGAAGTTCTAAAAAAAAAGTCTCTAGAATGAAGTTCTAATAAAATGAACATCCAGAAAGAAGTTCCAATGAAATGAACATCCAGAATGAAGTTCTAATAAAATGAACATCCAGAAAGAAGTTCCAATGAAATGAACATCCAGAATGAAGTTCTAATAAAATTTACGTCCAGAATGAAGTTCTAATAAGATTAATATTGAGAATGAAGAATGAAAAAAACAAAATAACCCCTATAACTCTGCACTATAATTATTTAAATGTAATAATATAAATGCGTAATTTATTGTACAGTTACAAAATGGGTAATATTTACATTCTGCATTGACAGGATGGACGTCTGACTTTTTCTGTTTGTTGTGATATCTAGAAATGAAAAAATGTGGTAAAATGTGTAGGTCAACTGTGTTTTCAGGGACAACTTTTCATCATATTCAGATCATAGTCTGCACTTTCAAGGAACAAAATTCTGTAAAATCACATGGTTTTGTCTGTGAGGGTTCCAGAAGAACCTGTGATTCTACAGTGATGGTGAATGGTGAATGTGTGTTGGAGTGTTTGGTGTGTATCTGAACGGTGCTGGAATAAGTGAGGTATTAAACAGAGGAATTGAATCCTTAGTCCATCAGCAGTGTTCGGATGAGTGTATAGAGACACTGGTACCTTCCTCCCACTGCAGTGTCTTTAGACTCGCTCTCTATGATCCCCTTAGAGACATCAAGGGGTCACCAACAGGGTCAGCCCCTGACCATAGTCGTGACCTTTGGCCACGTCCACAGGTCACGATGAACCGTCACACTCTGCCAGCGAGGTTCTGTCATCGTTCCCATCATCCATTCAGCACCTCCTGCAATGTGCCTTCGGCCCATGTCAGAGCCGTTTGCCTTTGATTTCTTTGAAGATGCCACAATACACACACACACACACACACACCCAAACACACACACACGTTCAGGAGTGTGTTTTCAAACAAAGGGTCTCATAGCGCCACAGTCGAGCACTCTCAAAGAGAATTCGCATCAGATGTCTCCTCCAGATGTCTCCAAAGGCACACACTGCCTGTCTGAAGCAGGGTAGATGACTGGCCGTCCTTGATCGTATGTGTAGGTACATTTACTTGAACTACATTTGTACTTTTACCTGAATGTACAATGAACTCATGCAGAGAATGGCACCGCAGGTTTGTAACCAAAACGCCTTCTCACGAGAAAAAAACGACGATAAAAGACGTCCAAACAGAGCTGAGATCTGAGACAAGAAGCAGATCTGAAAATGAAGGAGTGAGGGAGCGAAGGAGAGGTGGTTGGATTTTTCGGTGGGAACGCAGCAAAGCCTGTGTTATAATACGCCCTTATTCTCTCTTTGGAATCTCTAATGAGAGAATCAAGTGCTGTGACTCATGTGTAATGGGATTTGCCGAGTCTCGTGCGGTACCGGGGCCCAGCGGGCGGCACAAAGCCTGTTAAGGTTGGACAAGCATTACAGGCCGGGGGTGGGGGTGGGCGGGAGCGGTGTAAGAGGTGTGAGGTAGCCCTGACAACGCACTTTGGCAGTGGGACAACTGTAGAAAGCTGTGGAAGCTGTTGAGGAACTTTTTTGCTCTTCTGGTCATATATGAGTACAATAACTCTGGTTTACCAGATGATTACTGAGACGAGGAAAACTATCACCTCACACAAACTTGTGACTTTAGAACGTGACTAAAACATGTGGAGACATTCAGTAATCTCTGATAAACTTGCTTATGTGGTTTCTGACATGATATAACTCACTGTTATCTAAAAACATAATAAACTACATTGTGGATCAAATGCAAGGTGTTCCAGGTGGTTGCTAATGTTTTTTGCTATGTGATATACTCTTGTGTGGTTCGAGCAGGGACAGATCAGGGTCTTACAACACAAGTCTTTGGAGACTCACCCCTATCCATTACACTGTTATAAATGACAGCAAAAACAAACATCTGTCAAACATCTGTAAAAATGCTAACAAATACATGAACAATCAAAATAATGAGCATGAAAAGAGGCTCCTGACAGGCCAGGTAATGTTTCTTGATTTGTTTCATTTATTTACTCATTCCATATTCATGGGATAATTGCGTGTTTAATTTTTACATCCGCAGTGGATCCTCTTATCTTTGAGCCTCCTCAGGGCTTATGGCCTGGGGCCTCCCAGGCCCCCTGGCAGTCAGAGGCCCCTGGGCACTGGTCCCACTTGCCCAGTGATTAATGCACCCCTAGGTTTGTAGTTGGCTAAATGCTAATAAAGTACATGCTTTCATTATGTCTGTTGGCCTTGTGAAGCTGCACATTTTAGATATCAAGTATTTATCAGAGCACCTGTTCAGCATATTGAACTACTAATCATGTGTCTGTGAATGATTGGTACCAGATTAGTAGAGTCCCTCATAGAATACAGCATGTTGGCCAAGCGCCGGTGTTGCTGCAGGTTTTCATTCCAAACAGAAAGGAGCACACCTGATTCTCCTTGTTAAATCACAGATGTGCCCCTACTTGGTTGGATTGAAAACCTGCTACCACGCTGGGCCTTTGTGGATAAGATTGGACACCCCTGGAGTATAGTCTTGATATGTTTATTATCATGCTACCCAGCTCATTTGATGGAAGATCCTGTCCACATTTCAGACACTAGATCTGAAATTGCTGTAGCATCTGTCTCCCTCCCTGCATGCGAGCCAGGAGCGTCAAACAGAGAAACTTAATATTTTCTCCCCGAACACTTAGGTTGTACAAGGTGAGAAAAGGGACACCAGGCTTCAGTGTCCACGTGCTTCAGGTAAACTGGGCGACTGAGGAAAGTGAGCTAGCATTTGTTGTGACACGAAGAGCCATTTCAGGCTCTGGCATCCTCCTTTTTAAATCGTTTTCTGGAAGGATCACTCTTAGGGGTCAATGGCAGGGCCCCAGCAAGGTTCCCAAAACATTATTTTTGCCTAATTGATGTTAGCACTGTTGATTCTTTGGGTGGTGGTGTGAAGCAATGGCAGTTTGATTCACCGTCCAGCTTCAATCTAAAGAGTGGCGGAGCCTGAGCAGTAAGTGATTAGGCATTATTGTATTTCACTAATCAAAGACCAGTAACGGAACCTGCATTGTAGCAGAAGGGCTGAGGGAGTAGAGGACTGCTAACTAGGTTTGGTCGGATTGTGTTTCTGTATCTTTGTGTCGCACACCCAGTAGAGTAGGAGACACCCAGTTAAGCACTGAATAAGATCTGGTTGCCTGCACCCCCCTGACCAGGCCATGAATGATTTAGCATAGCTGTGTCTGCTAGCGCAAGGAGCTAGAGCTCCTCACTAACTCTGCAGAGCCTGGAAGAAGTTGGTATAAAATAAGGTCACTTTCTAGAACCCTGGAATGATTGTGTTCTGAAGAAGATTCCATACCAGAACCTGCATGGAAGGGTGTTCTGTGGCTTAAGCCAGCATGGGAGGATTTGCTTGTGTCTAGAGGTGAAAACTCTCCAAGTGAAATTTAGGCTGATGGAAGATTTTGAGAAAACTCTGGTCTGATCAACAGTCGAGATGCAGGTATGATGAGTGTGTTTGCAGTTTTCCTGGGGGTTTGTATCCCTTATTGAGTCACTGGGCTAGCACATAGAAATAAATCTCACGTATAAATTTCAATAGCACTCTTCTTCTTTTAACAAAGGTAAACAAGTCTGACCCAGATAAATGAAAATTTAGTTCGTGTGTCTGAGGAGCAAAACCATACATTTATTGGAGAAAAATGCAATGGAATCTTTATTGATCAAACTCTGCAGATATCATAGTGTAGGATGTCCTGCTCAGTTAGTTTGATGGGAAAACTCTACGACCGAATGTCTGAAACTTTAGCAAGTGTATAGGTGCTATGATTTGCATAGTCTTGGTCTTCTGTACTCATTATACCCATCCGGGTCTGATTTTGCTGGACGATTTCGTTTTGGCTCCATGCCTTAGATTTTGCGCCCAAACCCACCACAGGTAGGCTTGATCACTGATCGATAAGAAGCATCTTACAGTTAGGCTCACCGCCCACTTTCTATGAGAGGAACGTAACAGGATCCCACAGGTCACTTCAAGAGATCCTGTCATGGATAGTCTTTCTTCTTCTTGGCCTAGGCTACTTGAGAGGTAGGGTATCCTCCCTCTCCCTCAATTTCTTTCTCCTTTTTTGTCTCTTCCACTCTCCTTCTCTCCTTCCCTCCCTCCCTCTTTCTTTCCCTCAGATGAGGTCATCTCCACTCAGCCATGACGGACACACTACACTAGGCCGAAGGACCATCTCTTAATTAAAAGACAATGGCCTCACTGCTCAGGAGACTTGCTAACGCACCTGGTCTGATCGAGGAGGTTGTTGAGTTTGTAGAACAAGTCCTGTCAAAACTGTGGAGCTCAGGAACGAGGGCAGTCTTGGTAGGCCTGGGACATTACGGAAGCTCCACAGTTAAGCCTCAGAAACTTTTAGTCACAAAGTGCAACCTAAAGCCACTTTGTCCCCCCAACAGGAACATGCAAGAGCTTCTCGGAGGACAATTCAACACCTTGAGATGTTTAAAAGCAAAGAGCTTTTGTCTTGGCTTTGCTTTGGACCTCTTAACCTAATTCTTGGCGCGTTTCTCAAGGGAGGAACCGGCCTTTCCGAGGCCGACGTCCATCGCACCCAATGTGTCACACTCCGAAGTATTAGCATCCCTTCTGTCTCTCCGGCCATTGTTCTGCCCGTTCTGCTCCAAGTTCAGCCTGTTCCCATGTACGAGTGATGGAAAATAAGAGAGAGTGGTGATGGGGGGTGGTGGGGCAGTTCCACCCTCTTCACAATACCCCCTGAGACTCAGATTGGTTCTGACATCTCAAATGGGGGACCTTCAATGATATTGTTCACCTGCCTCTTTGGCTTAGAGCGAGGGGTGAGAGGGGGGTGTGGGGTGTTTCAGGATTGGTTGTTGGGTGAGGGTGGGTATTATCAACCGATGGGGACGGTGTGGTTGGTGTGTGTTTTTGGAGGGGCCTGAAAGTTGTATTGGTTGACAAGTGGAAGAAAACCCACCCATCCCAAGTGAACTACACACTCCGATAGACACACAAACACACACACACCCCACCCTTCTTGAACTCTGGAGTTCAGTAGTCCATATTACTGCTCATAACAAGCCTCTATTGTCTGGCCGGAGGGCGTTCTAATTGAGGGATCCCGAGAGCAGCAGGACACGGACCGTTACAGCACTATTTAGTCTGCGCCGTTGTCTCAAGAAAGGCCCATTTTCAGATCAGACAAACATAGGGAACCCCTCCCTCCCTCCCTCCTCTCTCTCCCTCTGTCCCCCCGCTCTTTTGCCCTCTCCTCTCTTTTTCCATCCCTCCATCCCTCCTCCTGCAGCCCAAATAGGCCAAATCTCCCCCATTGTCCCCAGACTGGCCAGTGTGAAATTCAGTGTGACGTTAAATGTTTTCTAATGAATAAATTTTGAAAGGATATGCAGAGGGAATATATGTAATGGAATGTAGACTGCATTTTAAAAGCTTTTTCATTGTCCCCGTTCTTTTTTAAAAGGAATTTACAGGACAAAAAAAAGAAAGAAAAAAGTGGCCTCTTTCAGGAGAGGGCTAACGAGGACTGTGTGCGTGAAGGATTGGGGGCTGAGGCAGGACTGCAGCAGGCTTCGGGTCATTAGATTAGATTTAATGTTTCTCTTTTTTTTTCATTGTAATTTGAAAGTCAAATAACTTCTGATTCTCAGCAATGGAGGGAAAAAGAAGACATGCAATATAAACAGCAAAAAGATCTCAGGATGTGAAAGATAAATAAAGAAATAACTTTAAAAACATTTTCCACTCAACTTCCAATCCGCAAAAAATATATATTTTCAGATATTATTATATTGTACTATATATATAGTATTTTATTGCATGTATTGTATTTAAATTTTATGTGTTAATTACTCAGGTCTACGAATATCCTTTATACTGGCTTTGTTACTTGAAATCAAATATATATAAATTATCAAACACTTGGTATAACTTCAGTGTGAAAGGGGCGGGGCTATGCAGCTGTAGGATGAATAGGTGGATATTTCATATGCAGGGCTGTCATGTAGAGGGGCAGGTGCTCAAATGAAGTTGAGGGACGTGTAAATTCAACCTGGGGGGTGGCACATAAATTTTTTTGACCACTGTAGGACACTTGTGGGGCAGGTGACAAAAATGATGGGGTTGGGAGGATGTGTGGGATGATGAAAACTTTTGATTTCCAGGGGCAGGTGTTGTTGTGGGTCATTGAAAACCTTTGTAGATGAGGGTGGAGGGGGCGGGAAGACAAGTTTATATATAGTTTATATATAGATGTAACGTGGCATCAAACCTTTATTTCCAAAAACCAATCAAAATGTGATTTTACATGATATGGGCTCTTTACCTCATATTTATCCAATATTTTGAATATGAACATGTGAAAGTCACAGCAGGTACACTTACATGGGCCTCTTAATAGTTAAATGACTAGCTTGAAGTGTCTGTCATCATACTGAAAGAGTTTCACCAGGCAGAGCCAGCGAGGGCCCATGCCAGTGTATGTTTAAAGGGCACTGAAGTGGAGGTGATGTGACACGATCCGCGGGCGAATTTCCAGCCGCTGAGAGCCCGCTCAGATGGGCAGCGGGGAACAAGTTATGCTGTCAGTCATACGGGCAGACGGCATCTAATTACAGCACGCCGGGCTGCAGGAGAGGGGAAAGCTCGACAAAGCCTTCTAGTTAAACATCAGCAGGAGATCATGCGCTCGGATGACTGCGGCTCAATTATGCGTCCATAAGAGGCCTGCACTTGATCTGAGTTGTGTGATTATTGAGGGGGGAAACGGGTCGTGCTCTCTGTGTGATATTTGCTGTGGAGGATCCAAATTAATTTCGGACTGCTTTCAGCTAATCATTACCTGGAGCACTTACAGAAATGCTGTTGGTAAGATTTCTCTGGGTTGGTGCCTCATAAGAACCACTGTTGGTTCCTTAAAGAGCCTTTCAGGTCTTTCAAAGAACAGTTTTGTAAATGAGATTGAAGTTTAAAGAATCTCCACATCATGTGAGGGTTCTATGCCATTTTATGGTGTCTTTTAGTACCATATGTTCAAGCCCAGAAACTTTAAGACAGCTTTCACACTCCGTGGAAGGACCTCCAAGGAGTGGGATCAAGGATTCCCCAGTTACAGGCCTGGTGTTTCACATTTTGCTTGCTCTAATGTTCTCAGTTTCCTACCAAGGCCTTCGGGAGCTGAATCAGGTTAGAGCAGGTCACGCATAAACCATTCAGCCTGGTTCAGTGAGGTTCTCCTCTGATCGACAGAAAGGAAAGGGCAAGCTGGGCCATCTAGACCTGGAGGGGGCGCTGACTGCCAGGGACAGAGTTGGCATCCAGGACTTTGTGCTGCTGGACGCCCACAACAGCGAAACGGCCTTCCTGGACAACCTAAAGAAACGTTTCTCAGGAGACTTGATATATGTGAGTGAGGCTCTGGGCTGACGTTCCCATTTTCACATCACTTGATTCATTAGTGCAGATGTTAAACAGGAGAAAGCAGCCTGGACTAGATCACTGTCACAGGCCTGGACACTTAAATACACACAAATCCATTCAAACAACCCATACTGTTAAATAATGGAGAGGTATGAAGAAAAATTCCATTTCCTTTTATTTGTGTGTCTCTGAAGACCTATATTGGGACCCTCCTGATCTCCGTCAACCCCTACAAAGAGCTGGATATCTACACCAAGAAACACATGGACCTTTACATGGGGGTCAATTTCTATGAGCTTCCGCCTCACATGTAAGTCTGTGTGTTCATATGCAGTTATTTTTGTGTTGTTATGGTTCCCATCCCCCTCATCAATATGCATATTAATGCCAATAACCCAGCTCTAAAAATATAAAAAATAGATCCAATCCTGCTGGGATGTTTAAAACACTGTTCGGTTACAGTACTTTCTAACAGGGACTTGTCTTCATTCAGGACGTCCGTGAGCACCAACAGCCAATGAGCTGCTCAGCTCGCCAAATTATGCCCGTAAAATTATTCTAAGACATTATTATTATTAAGGGAATTATTAAAAAAGATAAACAGGGAATTTGTTGTCTGCAGAGTTATGGAACCATTGTTAGTAAAGGTATGCCAATGTGTTTTTGGTGCTTTGAGGACTAGAAAATATTCCCTTAATTTTCTAACACGCTGGATATTTTTTCTCAGTTATGCTTTGGCGGACAATGCCTACCACACCATGCTAACGGAGGCTAACAACCACTTCATTCTGATCTCTGGAGAGAGCGGTGCGGGTAAAACCGAGGCCTCCAAGAAGATTCTCCAGTACTACGCCATCAGCTGCCCCAGCAGCGCCCTGCTCGACACCGTCCGAGACCGCATGCTCATGTCCAACCCTGTCCTGGAGGTCAGAACGCTCTGTCTTCTCTGTTTTCACGTTAAATACATTTTTTGGAGAATTAGCTGGACATAAACCCCAGTAATTTCAGAGGATTTTACAGTAACTAGATGAGTTTTGGAGTGATTAACCTAAAAATCTGAAAGGGTATAAAAGTGGCCTTGTTTCCCCATCAGGCCTTTGGGAACGCCAAAACACTGAAGAATGACAACTCCAGCCGCTTTGGAAAGTACATGGACATCCAGTTTGACTCTCAGGTTGGAAATGAGTTTACAAATGTATTTCTTCCTGTTATTATAACAGTTATCTTTCATCCTGAGTGAGATTCTTGGATAGAGATTAAGACCAACGACTAAAGACCATTGTCTTATTTTAGTCTAGAAAACATTCTATTTAAAGTAATCCTTTAACTTCAGAGGCTAGCAATAAAGGAAAGATAGTAATAACACTACTGGCACAAAGAACCGTGCCGTACCGCGAACAAATGTTTTTCAAAGTAGTGATAGTGATCATTCGGTCATACGTGAACACACCACAGCACACCTCTGTATTTAACCATTTAACCCATTCACCAAGTGAAGCAGCGGGCAGCCAGGAACACGGCGC
>JBBPCZ010000042.1:2770643-2782706 GCA_037974445.1 Brycinus macrolepidotus | reverse complement strand
TCACACACATCTACACGCCCTCCTCACACACATCTACACACCCTCCTCACACACCTCTACACACCCTCCTCACACACCTCTACACACCCTCCTCACACACCTCTACACACCCTCCTCACACACATCTACACGCCCTCCTCACACACATCTACACACCCTCCTCACACACCTCTACACACCCTCCACACACACCTCTACACACCCTCCCATACCCTCAGATCTTCCTCCTCCAATCTACTCGCTAAGTCCTCTGCTCGTTTCTCCACCATGGGATCTAGATCCTTTAACTATGCTCCCCCCGTCTCTGGAACTCCCTCCCTCAAGAAATCTGTAGCACTGAATCGATTCTGACTTTCAAATCATGTCTGAAAACTCACCTCTTCAAATTCGCTTACTCTCTTTAATCTTGTCCCTGGACTGCACCCATTTCTAGTTTTGCACTCTTGTGATTTTATATATATGATGTTTATTTATTATCTAGTTTCTTTGTCTTCTTTTCCATTATTAATTTTATGCTTTGGTTCTGTAAGGTGTCCTTGAGTACCTTGAAAGGCACCTTTAATTAAAATGAATAATAATTAGACTGCATTTCTGCGAGAAAATGCGACGTGTGATTGCGTGGTTGCTATGAAACCAGTGGAGTGGCATTCATGGGTTGATTATTTTTAATTAAACCACAACAAACGGTGACACACGTCTTTTCATGACTGACCTGAGCTTTAGTGTCCTGAAGTCTGTTTATGAGTCTGCTGTGTGTTTTGCTCCACGTTTGTATTTCTCTGCGTTTTGTCCCTGTCCGGCCGCCTAAGCCGTGACGTCACAGACTCTCCGAGACACATTTTTAAGGCGACTCGACTGTCCACTCTCTCTCCCCTTACATTACAGAGCCGACCCGACCACAAAAATCAATTTTTGAACGATCAGTACTCGGCCCCTGTTCAACTGATCGAAAATCTGAATACACACACACACACACTACACTGGGGAGAGAGGCACCAAATTCCAGCTATAAAAAGAAGAATAACTAGATTACATTTCTGCAAGAACATGCAAAGTGTGATTGCGTGGTTGCTATAAAACTAGTGTTTGGAGACACACAAAAAAATCTACTTCCACAATCACACTAATTATAATAATAAACATTATGAAGAAAGTGTGACGATGTTGGCGCGATCACGCTAAAAAAGAACAGTAGTGTTAGTGCTGGTGCAATCACACTAATAAAAATTCAACTTAAGAAGAACCGACGCAATCACACTAAAAGTAATAATTTGATTCGACCAAATGAGGTGTAATGCATGACTCTACATGTACTGTAAATACTGCCTTAATCTTCAGATGTAAACCTTTAGGTAAGAGTGCTGAGACAGAGAGAGTGCTGGTTTTGTCTTTACTGAGTGGGTGAAGGTGTTTGGAAGAACAGGAGAAGCTGATCGTAGGTCAGGACTCTCACTCGGTGACGCTTTGACCGCTTTTGCCCTAAGCAGTTTTGTCTCCTCTCACTTTTCGACAGGCTTCATTGACAAAAACAACGACCTATTGTACAGGCACATCAAAGAGGTGAGCAGAACCGGTGCTGGAGGATTAAGCTGAGGCCGGAGAACGTGGGGCGACTCGGCCTGGAGCGCCTCTTAATTATTTAACCCTCAGTGGACTTAGTGTAAATTATACAAGAGCTGAGAGCAGTAAATTGGAGTGACAAGATAGCATCTGTGTGTGTGTGTGTGTGTGTGTGTGTGTGTGTGTATGTGTCCAACAGGCGATGCGGCAGTCAAAGAACGCTATAATACGGCAGTGTTTCTCCTATGATGAGGTGGACAGCAGGAGAAGACCCGAGACGGTGAGGCTCCGGCCTGCTGCGATAGAGGAGAAGTGACCAATCACAGACCTATCAGTGACACACAGGCTAGCCAATGAGACGAGAGCTTTGCTTTGAAATATTTTAAGTGTGTGTAATGATGTGAGGATCAAGGAAAGCAGGATGTAATCGCAGGATCCAGAAGGTTTATTGCTAAAGAAAAAGTTATAAAACAAAAAAAAAACGAGGGGTCCGGGGTACACGAAAACACGACTACAAGATTGTTCAAAAGATAACAAAAACAGGAGCGCCGCAGAAACAAAGGGGAAAATAAACAGGTTTAACAAAAACACTAGAAAACCAATATTAAAAATGATCATAACAGAAAGCAAGTTTTACAAAGAACAGAGTGACCAGAGGTTTCACAAGTAATCCACAAACACAGACTGTAACAGGGGTATTTATACTAATAAAGGAAATGGGAAACACCTGGGCAGGGGGCGGGGCCAGGAACTAGACACAGGATAACAAGGGGGGCGGGGCTTAGACCAAAACATACTCACATGGAACAGACACATAAACAAAGGCACATGGAGAGTGTAAGCAACAACATAGACAAGAAAACGGGGGAAGACAGAACACTGCAAAAAGCTAAAAACAGGGAAAGGACAGGGAGAACGTTACAGTGTGCAATAACGAGACTGTAAACACACATAAGTTAGTAGAACTTAAAGAATTTTTTTATTCAAACACATCTTTAACAGTGTCTGTATATACTATTTTAATCACAATCATAGAAAATATCACAACTGGGTTGCCTCTCTACTGCACTACCAGTGTTAAATACATTATATAATTTTTCTCCCATGCATTTTTTTCTCTAGCACGTTAGAATCTTTTTATTTGATATTGCTGCCATGGTCTCACTCACCAAAATGAATCGGTAAGGGAGATTTTGACTCTGTGAAAGAAGATATCCCCTAATTTTTCAACGTCTGTATAATTCAGTGGTTAAGATGTAAATAATCTTTCAGAGTGTGGTTGGTGTAAAATGGTTCAGATAAACGTACTATCTCAGATTTCTTTAGAGAGGTGGTGAATGGAACCAGGCGTCTCCAACACAAATATAACGATAATATTGACTATCCAGACCCATCATTGAAGCTCCAAGTGTCTCCGAGTGTTTATATGGAATGCTGATGATGGTAGAACTGGCAAATCTGAACTAAATATATCTTTGCCTTACATTGCTTTACACTCCACTATGAATATATGTTTTAAAAATGCTTTACACCAATATCTCATTTCACAACAAACCACTGTGAATGTTTTTGTTTACGTCTGAATAATTTAATTGTACAACAGTTCAATTTGATGTGTTTGAAGTGAAAACTCCTCAGTCTCTCCTGAACCGAGCTCCTTGAGTACGGAACCTCCCCTGAACTAAGCGAAGCTGAGTCAAACTGGATTAAATCAGACTGAGTACCAGCTGAACTGGACCAGGGAGAACGGAGTGGATCTGAATGTGTGTGTGAATGTGTCGTTCAGGTGGCGACTCAGTTTAAGAACAGTCTCCTGGAGCTGACGGAGATCCTGATGGCTAAGGAGGCCTGGTATGTGCGCTGCCTCAAGTCCAACGACAACAAGCAGTCAGGTAAGACTGAACTAGGAAATTCTGTCTAATGGCGCTTTTCCACTCGCACAAGAAACCACTCTGTACCGTGAACAAATGTTTTTTATTATAAATAAAGAGACCCAAACCCGAGCCGAACCCGAGCTGCTGGACGGCAGGGCTGAAAGCGGAACACAGCCGAGCCGACTGCATCACTGCTTTCTGATTGGTCCAAATGTTTCATCACTATATGGAAAGAGGACACTGGTTTTTTTTAGTGTGATGGTGGGAGCAATCACACTATTGTCCTTCTAAAGTTTTATTTTTATTATTATTATTCTTTTTATAGCTGGAATTTGCCGCCTCTTCTCCTCCTACAGTTTTTGCAGTATTGGCATCAAAACGTCCGTTAATATCTGGTGTATTGCGCGTGTATTCAGATTTTTGATTAGTGGATCAGGGGCCTAGTATTGATCATTTAAGAATTGATTATTGTGGTGAAGTCAATGCCGACCGGCCATAAACTGTGGAGAGAATTGAGTCAGAAACTCCGTTACCGGACTGAGATCCACTGGAACATCAAAACCTGATACAACTTCAGTACCAGAACAGTACAGTTTAGATACAGAACGGTTCCTGTAGAAAATAACACAAGTACTCTGTAAATACAAACATACTTTTCTACAGCTGTTGTTTTTGCCATTTTAAATGCCTTTCTACTTTATTCTCTTCTCTTTTTCTTTCTCTCTCTGTCTCCTCTAGGAAAGTTTGATGAAGTCCTAGTGAGGCACCAGGTGAAGTATTTGGGCCTGATGGAACATCTGAGGGTCCGGCGGGCGGGGTTTGCGTATCGGAGGAGATACGAGGAGTTTCTGAAGAGGTAGAACCTCTTTGAAGTCCTTTCATTGTAACATCATGTTATAATGTATTATGTCAATTTTATACTCAATAGGCAATAAGAAACTGGAATCCACTTGTAGAACAGTTTCTCCTGGTTTTACTATTTTCCACATTTTAAGAGTGATAGTGAATTTCAGTCAGAACTAACTCTCCGGTGTAAACCCTGTGGTGTGGGTCAGGTATAAGCCCTTATGTCCGGAGACGTGGCCGCACTGGCGAGGGGTTCCTGCAGAAGGGGTGGAGAGACTGGTGAAGCACCTGGGCTACCAGCCTGACGAGTACAAAATGGGCAGGTAACACACATATATAAAAAATGTTTTTGAAGTGAAAGGCCCTAGGTGGGATATTTTTGTCTGGTGGACCACTCTCAACCTAGCAATGACACAGACGCGTGTACAAAGAATCAGAATCAGAATCAGAAAACTGTACTGATCCCGGAGGAAACTGCTTATGCTACAACTGAACAGTCACACAGAGACGCAAAGACAAGAACAATATAATATAAAGTCTAAAATAAAATCAAATAAAAACTCAGCTGAAAATACTGAATATGAAATACACTATACTATAAACACAAATACTGGGAATAAATACTATAGATAAAAAACTTACAGTTAAGTGAATTACTAGTAACACTAATAGTGGTTAGGAGTCTGTTATTGCTGTAATAGAGATCAGTAGTAGATCAGTAATATTTATCAGTAGTAGGTCAGTAATATTGATTGGTAGTAGTTCAGTAATATTGATATAAGTAGTGATATTTCACATGGTGAGACTATTGAACATAATATTAAGATTTTGCACATAAAGAAATGATTTAACACCCAATAAGAAAAGTGCACATAATGTTGCAGCAGCCCTGCTGTGCCTGATCGAGTGTTGGGGGTTTCCAATAAAGTGGCCAGAGACTGTGAGTACATCATAGGGGTTACAGAGTAAATTCATTAGTTACAGGGACAGTCCCCCTGGAGACACTGAGGGTTATGTGTCTTGCTCAAGGACACAATGGTAGAAAGTGAGGGAGGGGGGGGTTGAACCTGTGACTTTGTGGTCATCGAGTTCACAGGGAGGTGTTTTACCCACTAGGCTCCTACCACCCAGGAAGTGGAATGGCAGGGTAAGAGTTTCTAATAAAGTGGCCAGTGTTTGTGTCTTCTTCCTTTTGGGTTTAGTAAATGGTGAATGACAGTGAAAACAATAACCTTTCTGTGACTTTATTCCTCTCTCTACCGTTTGCAGGACTAAAATATTTATCCGTTATGCCAGGACACTCTTCGCCACCGAAGACGCCTTCGAGATCTGTAAACACGAGCTGGGTCAGTAAAGAAATCACTTTGATTGACTGACTGGTCTATTTTATTTGATAGATATTAGAAATGCAGTCACTGACATACTTCATGTTCTTTAGTGTTAATAGAAATACAAAACATAAATACTTCAGTTTGCATTTAAAGGTGTGAACTTGAGGTCATTTGAACTGAATGTTATTAATGTTTTAATCTTCTGTGATGCAGCTACGAGAATACAAGCCAAGTACAAGGGTTATCGGGCAAAAGAAGACTTTAAAAAACAGAAGGAAGCTGGTGAGTCACAAAATTATTTGGATCCATACAAAAAATGCATATGGAGATTGTAATTTTTATTAGATTTGTAATGAGAGCGGACTTTTCCTCCTGTCAGCAACAAAAATCGAGACGTGCTGGAGAGGAGTTCAGGCTCGGAAAGAGAGAGAGAAGCGAGCCTGGGCCGTGAAAGTCATCAAAAAGTAAGTGGACTTTAGGAAAAGAGACACTCAGAGAAATACAGAGACCAAACCTGCTTCTGGAGGTCTGCATTACAGGCTAAAGTACGGAAGAAAACTATATTTTTCCAGTTTTGTGATTAAGTCCATTGACCAACAACCATCACCATTCACTGTGCATTGCCACTTACTTCAACCAAATCAAAGTTTGCTCCAGAGTGTTCTACTGATATATCCTATGGGAAGAGCCTTCACACACTTGTTTATGACAGTGTGTCACACTGAGCAAATTTTTAGCTCTCTGAAACAGACCTGATTGATTTGATGAAGCTTTAGAAGCATTTGAAAGGAGAATCAGGTGGATCTCTGCAGTAAAAACGTGTCAGTAGTCAGTAGGGGTGAAATGATGCGTCGAAAAATTGTGATACTGCGTTTATGTCATGCGGCACATACCTCTCTGAATCAGCTCTGTTCTCATTAGTAGATTACACCACAACTCACTTTTCTTCATGGAAATTGTGCTGACTTTGTTTTGAACTGAATCATAGGCAGTGTGACATGCCTGGCAGTCAGACGAGACAACTGGACACTGTTGCTGTCCAACACTTAGCTCTGTTGATCTCTTCTAATAAACACACTACACTCTATTATCTGTTAACAATAATGCAAAATCAGTGTTGTTTCCAAGCTTTTGCACAGTATTGCACTTCTCAGCACTATGACCATGATCTAAAGTAAAGTGGCCATTTTTTGTCACACGTAAACACACCACAGCACACAGTGTGAAATTATTTTCTGCATTTAACCCATTCACCAAGTGAAGCAGCGGGCAGCCAGGAACACAGCGCCCGGGGAGCAGTGTGTGGGGACGGTACCTTACTCAAGGGTACCTCAGTGGTGCCACTAGCAGTGCTGGGATTCGAACCCACAACCTTCCAATCACAGGGACAACTCCCTAACCACCAGGCCACCAGCTGAACCACCACTTATTACTGGAACTGAGCTCCAGGAGTAAGGTGTGGCATATCTACTTTAAGTCTGTTTCTGGATTTGTTTAATTTTCTGCAGGTTTATTAAAGGATACATGACGCGTGGTCAGGCGAAAACTACAGATAACTCCGAATACTTAGCGTTCGTCAGACAGAGCTACCTCAACAGGCTGAGAAACAACCTGCCGAAGACAGTCTTAGACAAAACGACCTGGCTTACGCCTCCACCTGTGATGACAGAGGTACTGAAATATTTACACTTCGGTCACAAATCAAGTTTGTGAGGGATTTTGTTGACTAGTTCAAACCAGAAAGGCTTGTGTGTACTGTAACAATGATGAACTTTTCAATATTCAGAAGGATAAGGGCAAAAACCTTCATCCTGGAGCTCTGATAAGCGTGACTGCTTTCCCAGTCCTGAAATTCCTGGATTTTCAAGTATTTCCAAGAGTTGACTTAAGAAAAACATGAAACTGAGTCCAGAGCTCAGGACTGAGAACAGTGTTCTTGTTCCTGCAGACGTCCGAGATTCTGAGGCGGCTGCACACGCGCTGGTTGGTGAGGAAGTACGTGCGAGGCATCACGCCCCAGAAGAAAGCTCAGGTACCCTCAATCCCTCATCCACTTTCACTCCAGATGTTCTTCTTGGAAATATCAGTGCTTTCTTGGCTTAGACCATAAATGAATTTTTTAAAACGTACCTCTAAATAAAGAAAAACAAAGAGGAGGACCTTTTAAATAAACAAGGCCATAGTGCTCTTAGTTTCTAATTGGTTCCTTTACTGTTCAGCACATTTGCATTTTTGAGTCAGGAAGCATTTTAAAGTGTTTGGGTTCAGATTAATCCCAGTTCATCTAGTCAAGGCTTTTAGGTGAATCCCCACATAAGTTAATGCAGGAGTAGATTTAATTTAAACTATTCAAACTGGCTTTCAGGAACAAATTTCAGTTCAAATCTAGTCTAAAGACGCTCGTAAGGATTAAGTGGTTACAGAAAATGAATGAATGAATGAATCTAGTCTAAAGTTATTCTGTCAGTTGTAATTTACTGATGAAGTGCATTAGTACAGACCACAGAAAATCCATTTAAGTCTCAGACTAGAGTTAAAGTTTGAAATTTTGTCCAGAAAGCCAGCCCCTCTTATCGTAACAGAATAACACACACCTCTCCCTGGTGAGAGATTTAATATATTGATAAATCATAAACCATTCTTCTGATTGCTAAATGCCTCCTGATTAGGTGTAATAATAATAATAATGTTAAGGTGATCTCTCTTTGGTAGATGCAGCTGAAGGTCGTCACCAGTGCCATCTTTAATGGGAAGAAGGACAGTTATCCTTCAAGCATCGCTGTGCCTTTCCTGGACACCAGAATCAGTCAGTACAATAAACCCCCATCTTCATCATCAGCAACGTCACTGTCTTTGTTTTCAGGTTTAAATTAGTGTTTCATTCAGGCCCACTCTTCCAGAAATAAAACGGTTATTAGTGTGATTGTGTCAGCTGTTCATCTTAACTTTTCTTTGTATTATTATTCTTTTTATAGCCAAAAAGAATCACTTCTCGTCCAAGCTCGTATTGAAATTTGGCAAACTTACGATGCTAAAATATTTTTTAAAATCCGGTGTACTGCACATGTATTCAGATTTTAGATCGGTTGATCAGGAGCCGAGTATTGATTGTTTAAAAATTAGATTTTTATGGTCGAGTCACCTACGTAATGTATGGGGAGAGAGAGCACTGGGGTGTGTGTATGGGAGAGAGTTTCGAAGCGAGCACTGTTATGTCACGCCTGTGGCGGCCGGAAAGCGAAAAAACGTGGAGCACCAAGTCAGTCCTGTGGAGCAAAACACACAGCAGACTCATAAACAGACTTTAAAACACTGAAGCTCAGGTCAGTAAAAAAAAAAAAAAACGTGTGTCACTGTTTCTTGTGGTTTAATTAAAAATAATCCGTCCGTGAACATGACTCCAAACACTGGAGGGTCGCTCCACCCGTTTTCAGCCGTCCTTAACCATAAATGTCTTGGTAAGAGACAGTGAGTTAACCCCCCCCCTCTGTGGTTCAGCGGTAAAACACGGCACTGAATGACGTGAGTCAGAAGAGATGGCACTTTGATACTC
The DNA here is from genome assembly GCA_037974445.1 of Brycinus macrolepidotus. NCBI lineage: Eukaryota > Metazoa > Chordata > Actinopteri > Characiformes > Alestidae > Brycinus > Brycinus macrolepidotus. The sequence goes on along the minus strand of JBBPCZ010000042.1, from coordinate 2,773,542 downwards.
CGCTGCGAGCAGAATTTATTTTTATTGCAAATTTTTTTGACCATAAAACCAATATTTGTGTCTCCAAACACTGGTTTTATAGCAACCATGCATTCACACTTTGCATTTTCTTGTGGAAATAGTTTTAGAACTGTCCTTATTATTTCTGGCCTTTTTAGTCTATTTACAGACCAATAACTGTTTAGGTCATGAGTTTTCCAGTGCTGTCTTTGGTGGCCATGTCTCTTCTGTTGCCTTCTCCTGTGTGTTGAACAGGTGAGCAGGACATCAACGTGCGGGTCCTGCAGACAATACGCAACGAGCGCATTAAGGTACATCATAAAGATGATTCCAGGTCATGATAACGCGAGGTTTGGGCATGTGTGGATAGATGTTTAAATAAATAAAACAGAATGAAGATAGATAAATACAAATCGTGGCTTTATCTTAGATCTAGTCTGTTATTCTCTCACTCCCTCTCCTCTGTCTTTGTAGTACAGTGTTCCTGTGGTGAAGTATGATCGGAACGGGTTTAAGCCTAGACCGAGGCAGCTAATCCTGACCCAGTCTGCGGTCTACCTCGTCGAAGAGGCCAAGATCAAACAAAGAGTGGGCTACGTGTCACTCAAAGGTGGGACACTGTGCCTTTTTCTACCATAGATTGAAGTATTTCAGGTCCAATTTTATACCATGACATTTCACACAATACTCCACCTGGGTTGAGGAGGTCTGCAGTCCAGCGCAGTTCAGTAACACCTGGTTCATCAATTAAGTTCCAGGTTTAGTGCATGTTTGAAAAAGGAAATCACCAAGCCTTACATGATCCAAGCTGAAGAGCCTGGATTTACCCAAGCAGTAGAAATTCTTAACTGAAAGGTCGAGCTAACAGGTCCCCATTATCGCTGGCTTCCTTCAGTATGTCTTCAGATTTCAGTCCCGACAGGCTGGAGCTGTTTTAATGTGTGTCATGTGTCCAGGTGTGTCTGTTAGTAACCTGGGTGACACCATGATGATCCTGCACGTTGCTAGTGATGACCCCAAACAAAAGGTACTGACAAAACCTCTTTTAAGACCATAATTAAACTAGGCACTATTTTCTTGAGTGTGCAGACGTGAGCCTGCAGCCACATGTTGCTCTGTGTCTCGTCCTCGTACTTTAGTGTTTTTAAACTTTCTTGGTTTATTTACAACAGCTTTTTCAGTATATTTAGCATCAGTAAGCCATGCCCTCTCTAACCGTGCGGGTTGAGAGTTATTTCTGTGTTTTTCGGCTCTTTGGACTTCCTGCAGCTGATCTCGCTTTAAGCACTGTCCTCTGGGATTCCAGATTCTGATTCTGAATTATCTTCGAATTAATCAAAATAAATCTCAGTCGTTTATAATTCAGTAATGAAACTGATGTCAGCGTTTGAAAGTATCCTAATAGAGTCCTCTTTTCTCAGGGAGATCTCGTGCTTCAGTGCGATCATCTCTATGAAGTCCTGACCAAACTGAGCATGCTCGCAAACAAGCAGGACGCCTTCAAAGTGCTTCAGGGAAAGTGAGTCTGACTTCACCACCTGTCAGTGTCGCTGGAGCACTTTAGTAATGTGGCCGTTATGCTGATCTGCAGAACACTGAATGATCATTTGCTAGAACATGGGATCTCCACAGAATGTGCATTAATTATTACTTTCTGGACAGCAGGTACTATGCTTAGAATATAGTGTTTTGTAGCCAAAAAACGGAATTAGGGTAGAAGAAAACAGCCAAAAAATTACTCAGGATAAAAAGGGGAGATCCATTGATTTTTTCTAAATGTATGATTAAATGGTTTAGATATGAACATATTGTAAACGTATTTCAGAATGGTGTGAAATACTCAGTACTAAAGAAATCTCATCAGAAATTAATGCCTTTAAAAGTTCCCTCATTACGTAAGAGATTGTTTTACCATAGTTTTGGCCTAAACCATCATTTTAACATCCATGTTTGATTCTTCTTCAAGTATAAAGTTTGAAATGCAGGGAGGCAAGGAGAGCTTTGTGGACTTCAGCACTGGGCAGGAACCCCTGGTGTACAAGGGCAAAAACGGCCATCTGACGGTGGTGAGTGAAGCTACATCCTCACAGGCTAGACAAGACTGTCTAATATCACACACTGAACACACAGCTGAGAGGATTCCACAACTCGCTTCTAAAAGAACTGCACGATAAATTTGGGGAAGTGAGGAATTGGAACAAGACTGTAGACTTTATTCTGTAGACTTGTTCCATTTCTCCAACTTCATCCTGTAGACTTGCTCCAATCCCCAACTTTATTCTGTAGACTTGCTCCAATCCCCAACTTTATTCTGTAGACTTGCTCCAATTCCCAACTTTATCCTGTAGACTTGCTCCAATCCCCAACTTTATTCTGTAGACTTGCTCCAATCCCCAACTTTATTCTGTAGACTCGCTCCAATTCCCAACTTTATTCTGTAGACTCGCTCCAATTCCCCAACTTTATTCTGTAGACTTGCTCCAATTCCCCAACTTTATTCTGTAGACTTGCTCCAATTCCCCAACTTTATCCTGTAGACTTCCTCTAATTCCCCAACTTTTTTCTATAGACTTGTTCCAATTCCCCAACTTTATTCTGTAGACTTGCTCCAATTCCCCAACTTTATTCTGTAGACCTGTTCCAATTCCCCAACTTTATCCTGTAGACTTGCTCCAATTCCCCAACTTTATTCTGTAGACCTGTTCCAATTCCCCAACTTTATTCTGTAGACCTGTTCCAATTCCCCAACTTTATTCTGTAGACTTGCTCCAATTCCCCAACTTTATTCTGTAGACCTGCTCCAATTCCCCAACTTTATTCTGTAGACTTGCTCCAATTCCCCAACTTTATTCTCTAGACTTGCTCCAATTCCCCAACTTTATTCTCTAGACTTGCTCCA
>JBBPCZ010000042.1:2757766-2770543 GCA_037974445.1 Brycinus macrolepidotus | reverse complement strand
GACTTGCTCCAATTCCCCAACTTTATTCTCTAGACTTGCTCCAATTCCCCAACTTTATTCTCTAGACTTGCTCCAATTCCCCAACTTTATTCTGTAGACTTGCTCCAGTTCCCCAACTTTATTCTGTAGACCTGCTCCAATTCCCCAACTTTCTGTAGACTTGCTCCAATTCCCAACTTTATTCTATAGACTTGCTCCAAGTCCCCAACTTTATTCTATAGACTTGCTCCAATTCCCCAACTTTATTCTATAGACTTGCTCCAATTCCCCAACTTTATTCTGTAGACCTGCTCCAATTCCCCAACTTTCTGTAGACCTGCTCCAATTCCCCAACTTTATTCTATAGACCTGCTCCAATTCCCCAACTTTATTCTGTAGACCTGCTCCAATTCCCCAACTTTCTGTAGACCTGCTCCAATTCCCCAACTTTATTCTGTAGACTTGCTCCAGTTCCCCAACTTTATTCTGTAGACTTGCTCCAATTCCCCAACTTTATTCTGTAGTTCTTTTAGAAGCAAGAAGTGGAATCCTCTCAGCTGTATGTACAGGATGTACAGAGTGTATGTTTAGAGTGTATAAAAAGATTTTAAATCTCATTAATGTCTCATTTTTGCTGCATTTTAAAAAGTTCTGTTGATCTTTCTATACCTGCTGGTGCACCAATCATTAATCACAATCAGTACATGTAGAAAATTAACATTTGAACAGAGGAATATGAAGTGACACTTAGGTGTGAAACTTTTGATCCACTGGCCTTACAGTCTACTATCATCTGTTTCACAGGTCACGCCTCGGATAAGGACTCGATGAGCCCAATACTGAGGAAGATATTAGTATTTATCTCAGAGCTTTTTACCTCCACACCTTCCTGAGCATCATTTAATAACTTCAAGGTCTTCATGGAAGACCAGCCCCTTCAGAACCTAACATTTAGAGCTTAAAGGGTTAATTTAGCAGGAAAAAAAATAAATTCACACTCCATGAGCTGCAACACTGCATGTCTGAAAGGTTTCTTTGGAGCTACGAGGTGAACGGAGCCAACAATGAATGGAAACTTATCTGCCACCAATTAGCATCACGCAAACTTCATGCATCTCTGTCAATCTTGCATCTGTTCCTGATGCACATTTGCACTGATGTATATGAAAAAATGCATGTTGCTATTTGGGTTCATTTGCTCGCTACATTAGCCTTTGTAGTACAAAACTCAAAGGCAAACACCCAACATGATGACTGACTACATTTTGGAAGGCTCAAAATGTGCAATTTTGTTTTTTTGAACTACTTTAGCAAGTCCCGTATTTCCAGCACTGCCTTGAATGGACTGTATTGTAACTTGCTTACCCAGCCATTTTCCCCCAGTTGTGTACGATATTCTTGCAATTAATTTTTTGAAAGCTGTGACTTGAGGACTTCTAATATCAGAGAATGAAATCTAAATGGTGAATAATTTTTCTAATATCTCAACTGTTTTATTTTTGTTCCATTTTCAGAACCTGTGACATAAAGCCATATGTACGATAAAGTTTTATACTTAAATGTTCAAAAAAACAAAAACAACCAAAAAAAAAAAACAAATAGAGGACAATAAACACTGAAGTTTGGTCTACGAAACTGGTAGAAATCTTTATTTACGATAAGGTGTATATAAATATAATTTTATGTAAAACTTTAAATCATGTGCCCATCTGTACAAATGTCTACAGTATACAGTTTGTATTATTACCTTCTAAATACGTTTTAATAAAACTAGTGATGACAATATGATATTATGCACGATGTGACGGAAAAGGAGATCTGAAAGCGCGTCCACTGAACTGCTCAAAGTAAAAGTGCTGTTCTTGAATTAGGCTTCGCTAATCTTACCGTATGGACTATAGTTGTGTGTATATATATAGCATGAGCTGATCCTGAATCAGTACTTCTACTCTGATCTGTCCTGTCCATTCAGAATGTGGGCCCAGAGTGCTGATCTAAGACCAGCTTTATGCTTTTTCGTTACATGAAATGCACAAACTGATCACAGCTCTACCCTCCAACTCCAAATATGGCAAGAACAACCCCCCCCATGCTCTGAGGAAATGACAATACTCAGTAAAGCTTGAAGTATCTGGTTACTTTCTAATCCTCTTGCTTCAGTTACTGAATCGGCCACATACAACCCATCGCTCTGCCTGCGTCTCAGTTTCAGCCCCCTAATCGCTCACCAGGCCCAGCGCGACGCGGCCTGCCTGCGATTAATTAAACATCATGTGGTGAAAATACACGACACTCGTAAACTGAAGTCTGAAGACTGAAAGCCGCTGACGTTTAACGTTATTGATGTCAAGTGCCCTCTGAAAAACAAGAACAATGTCGCCCTCTGGTGAGTAAAACAGGAACACCACCAAAATACAAAACCTAACAAACCCTACGAACCACACGCCAAACAAAAGAAAACACCACTGGAGAGTCTCGGTCTGAGCCGGTAAGACAACACTAACAAGCAGACACATTCTAAGGCACACACACACATTATCTCGGGCCCACAGTCCTCACACACACTCAGACACGAGGAACCTTTTGCAACATCCTGTCAGAACAGACTAAGCCAAAACCTGCCAAAAGATAACACTGTCCATTGTACAGTCCCACTCAGGACCCCAATCAGCTGCTCTCCAGTTTTTGGTACTGAAACAAAGACCTCGTGACCCTGCAGGAACACACTTCATACCCTTTTGTTCAGAAACAAGGAAACGAGGCCAAAAGTCTAACATGGTGCTGTTTTGGGAAGCCTTGACCGAGGCAGTGCAATATTACTCTTCAGCTGCACAACTGCTGTGGGGACCTTCTGTTTGGGAATCAGCTACATTCAAAACCCTGGCTAAACACAAAGGGAGGGAGGCGGATGCAGCAAACTGCACTAAACCATTCGTCCATATTTTAATTTTCTTTTTAGGTTGATGTCTCCGGATTATCCAAAAATAGAGATAATCCCAGACATGCTCTTTGAATTCATGAAGCCCTCACTACAGAACCTGGCCACTCCTGAAACGAGAGATCGTTGCTGTCTTTGTAATAACGCTTGAACAGGCAGGATTCCTACAGAACAAAGAGTGAAATTATGTCTCATGTCAGGAAGCACAGCTAGTGGCCAGAAAAGATTACAGAAGAGTGAATGTATTTAGAATAACAGCCACTCTTCTCCAGTGTGAAAGGGCTAAACTTGGAATATTTCTGTAAGCGTGTCCTTCTCTCACTGTCCGGCGCTTCAAGTGTGGTCACTGAAAGACAGACGGGAGGAATAACAGAAGCGCTGGTGGTCTTTAAGGCACAGGGTCAGGGGCTGGACATCAGACAATGGAGGTCATGGAGGTCACTGGTGGTGGTGCGTGCGGTCATCAGGTCTTTTGATGTGGATCCTGCGGACCCTCTCGATGCGCTCGCGCTCCTCGTCCTCGTCCAGGTGATGTGAACGGCCCGCAGCGCCACCTGTGGCCTCCAGCAGCGCGTTGTCTGGCCCGCGGCCGTCCTGAGACTCGTACAGCAGGATGTTCAGCGTCTCCTCATAGATGCGCGCCTCGGGAAACTCCACCTGAGGGAGAGAGAGTGGTGTTAACATTTTACCACATCGATAATTAGTGTGACTGCATCAGTAACTACATTACTGTTCTTCTTAAATTTGTATTATTCTTTCAATAGTTGGAATTTGGTGCCTCTTCTCCTGCGTGTGTATTCAGATTTTTGATAAGAGGCCGAGTACTGATTGCCGAGTCCCCTCTGTAATGTATAGGGAGAGAGATCGGATGGTCGAGACGTCTTAAAAATGTGTGTCAGAGAGTCTGTGATGTCACAGCTAAGGCAGCCAGAAAGGGACAAAACGCAAAGAAACATCAATCTTGCGGAGCAAAACACAGCAGACTCATAAACAGACTTCAAGACACTAAGACAAACTTTTTTTGACCATAAAACCAATATTTGGGTGTCTCCAAATGGTTTTATAGCAAGCATGCAATCACACTTCGCATTTTCTCCTAGAAATGCATCTACTTCATTCAGGTTCACTCAGACTGAGAATTAAAGAAAAATTAAATGATCAAGTGGCCCATTTCAAAATGAAGGGGCTATAGGAGATTTATCCCCTTCATAATCCCCATATCAGACTTAATCTCTTAAATGGTAAATTACGACCATAATTAAGAGTAGTTACGATCCTTTTTGATCCCTGACTCATACTTTAAATTTTGATCCAATTTTATTTTTTTTAATAAATAATGCAAGGCATGCCAATATTGAGACAAGGCATGCCAAGCCTAGTTTGTGGTTTGGCCGGCCTTATTACAGCATAAAAAGTAAAAACAAAATTAAAATAGTTGACATCTGAGCCATTTAAATATGCCTGGATTGTACTGTATCAAATAAGCATTTCTGGAGGGATCTGGTTACTGATAATCAGAAAATAATCCTTCTGTAAGAGAGAGGATTTACTGAACTGAATCCTCTGAGCGAATATCAAACCCGTCTGTGGTTTCCTGCTGGTTACCTTGGTTTGTTTCTTCTCAGTGGCGTAGACGATGGAGGTGCAGCACACCTCGGCGATCTTCCTGCCCTGGCCGTAGAAGGACCAGCAGCAGATCTCGTCACCGATCACGTCCTTGATGAAGAGCACGCGGCCGTTAAAGCGCAGAGAGAGCTTGTCGAACAGCTCGATGTTCTTCAGCATGTTGTCATCAGAGTTACTGTACAGAGAGGTTTGCAGAGAGTGTGTTGTGCTTTAATACCACCTTGCATTTAATGTTAAACTCAGTGGCATGTTGCAGCTGATCTGGGATCAGGTTTTAGCCTAATGAGCAGTTACATGGCTAACATTCACCAGACCATGTATTAGTTCTCCCAGCGGTTCTGATAAATATGGACCGATGATGCTTATGTTCAGTATATTCAAATGTAAACCCCTCTCTCACCTGGTGTAGGAGTATTTATTGTTGCTTCTGTTGTACAGTAGTTTGACAGTGGGCTGTGGAGAAACAGATCTTTAATGTAAAGGTGTACAGGTTGTGCATGGAGGCAAACAGCATTACTGCTTTAAGATATTTTTGGAATAACAATTTTTGATACACAGGTACCTTATTGGATGTGGCAATGAGTCTCTGCTCTTCTTTAGATGATGTTACCAAGGGCACTTTACAGAAGGGCTCATAGGCATCTTTGTTCTGGTTAAAAAACAACAAAAAAAAATATCAATCAAGTGAGATACAGTGACAAGACAGATGTCCTACTGTGTCTGCTGTACAGGTTGGGGTCACTGATTAGTCTTGGAGGGCTGGAGGCATATTTTGAAGATTTTCCCTTCAACACACTTACTGAAACTAATAATTAGTATGACTGCAGAAGCAACCGCACTATTGTTCTTCTTAAGTTTTATTTTTATTATTATTATTATTCTTTTTTATAGCTGTAATTTGGCACAGCTTCTCGTCCGGGGCTGAACTGATTTGGGCAAAATTTCAATGCTAAAATGTTCTTTGATATCCAGTGTATTGCAACGTGTATTAAGATGTTTGATCAGTTGATCAGAGACCTGCTTTTATAACAACCACCAGTCACACTTCACATTTTCTTGCAGAAATGCATCTAGTTAACACAACACAGCTCTAAAGATGAGCGGTACCTGCAGGGCGGCCTGGCACTCGTCCACCAGGCCCTGCACCAGGTAGTACTTCGCCTCGGCCAGCAGCTCCTCTGTCTCACGCCGGCTCTCTGGAAGAGGCACAACTCCGTCCCGCAGGTAGTTCAGGATGGTCCCGAAGTGCTTCCCACACCTATCGATCAAGATCCAGCCTGCAGAAGTAACAGAGAGTCTTGTGGTCGTGTTTACAGAGTTTGAAACATCTGAGTAAACCCAATGTGAGCCAATTCATTTCTCAAATATTTCTCGGCCTCAGTTACATCTTTGATGGATTTCAGCTTGCATTCAGTCCTCCTTTAATCTTCATTCCTACCGTTATTACCATTATTACACTAAAGTTACCTGTGTTTCCACCAAGGTGTGTGAGGCTAAAATGCCTGTGAAAATTTCCAAAGAAGAATTTTTGTTGGATTCGTTCAGGTTTCAGGTGAGTTCAAACTCAGTGCTGTGAGTTGGTTCATGTCTGAGGGACATATTTAGGGCAGTTCTGGCCAAATATATAACATAACATATAAATAACTTCACTAATCACTGATTAACCAGCCTAGCTCTGTTTTCTGACACAGGACACCCGCTGATTAACTTTATTACCATGTCATAGTGGTGACGGAAGCTTCAGTTGTTCCTGTAAATGTTAATACAGAGTATCTAGCAGGAATAGAAACGCTGATCCTGGGACAGACAGCCAACAACGTTCACAAAAAAGGTCACAAAACCTGTCCCTACAACATAACTCCACTTCTGATTAAAGAGGAAGTCTCTTGCCAGAGGTCCGTACCTTCGCTGTCGGTGAGGACCTCCATTCGGCCGCTGAACATGGCCTTCAGCATGGTGTCCTGCTTGGTGAGGGTCTGCATGGTAGTGTAGTAAAGAGCCCCTCCGACGTTCAGCTTCACATACTTGGAGCTGGGGCTGGAACCTTTGAAGGAGGTGGTTCGTGTTGTAGCCGCCGGCACGGCTGAGCTCACCACACTTTCTCCTGACATCTCTTCCTGCCACACACACACACACACACACACACACACACAGTCATGACTAATGAGAAAAGCTGAGCTGGACTGATACAGACTGGACTGATAAGCAATTTCCTCTGGGATCAATAAAGTTTTCTGATTAGGCCACAGTAGATGACCGTGAAATAAGATGGTACGAATAAATCAATAATTAACGCAGAAGATGTTAAACAGAAATAACCTGAGGATGACCTCAGCCAGGTCTTTGGAAGTGTTTTTCAACTCCACACACACCACAGCAGTACTATAAATGTGCAGTACAATAGTGTAGATGTGAAGTACACTTAAGAGTGTACAAAGCCACAGTGTTCAATCAGATTAACATCAGTAACTACAGTGACTAAATGAAGACACACGAGTGTAAGGGCGGACCCACTTAGTACTGGGAACAATATAAACAGTCCAAACGAGTCCGCTGCATTGAAATGAAGACGTTTAAGGGGACAGACATCTATCTATTCGCCCATCCATCCATCCCTCCCTCCCTCCATAAACCCATCCACCCATTCCCTCCATAAACCCATTTCTGTAGTGGGTTCTGGCTCCGGCTCGGTTCCACAGCCGTTAGCTTCCTGCTAACCCCGTTAATCTCTTCCTCAGACACCTACGTCGTCAGAAATTCATTGTTTAACACTCGATTGGGCAGTAAAATGAACCGGCCATATGATTTCAGAGCATTAGAACCCTGTTTTTAACCCGCAAAACCACTGTGAGCCTTTATTCCTGTGTTTATAAAATACATTACACCCAGTTAGCGACTATGCTAAGCTAACAGGCGATAAAGCTCTAACCCGCCTCCCCCGGAGCCCCGGCCGACAGAGGGCTGAACGGAGAACAGACCGAGTAAAAATGATAAAGAGATTAAAGTTTAGAGAGTTTAGAGATTATTTGAGTTAAAAATGAAGTTTTTTACCATAGAAACCCCGCCGAGTCCGGGCCCGAGACCTGCCGCGAGGAAGCACGCACTTCCGCCCAGCGCGAGGCGCGGTTACGAGGAACTAACTATTTATTTATTTATTTAGTTGCTTGTTTGTTTGTTTGTTTGTTTATCTATTTGATTCCATCGATTTATTTATTTATTTCTTTGTTCATTCATTTATTCACTTAATTCTATTTATTTATTTATCTATTTATTTAGTCTTTTTATGTGTGTACGTATGTATTTATCTATCTATCTTTAATTCTATTTATTTATTTATCTATTTATTTAGTCTATTTATGTGTGTATGTATGTATGTATTTATTTATTTATTTATATATCTATCTTTAATTCTATTTATTTATTTAGTTATTTATTTATCTATTTATTTATTTATTAATTGATCTATCTATCTGTTTAATTATATTATTTATTTATTTCATTATATGTATGGCTGTATGTATTCATTTATTTATCTGTTTATATATTTGTCTGTCTGTCTATATATTAGTTAATTAATTGTTTGTTTGTTTATCTATATCAATCAATCTATCTATCGATCTATCTATCTGTCTATCTATCTATCTATCTATCTATCTATCTATCTGTCTATCTGTCTGTCTGTCTGTCTGTCTGTCTGTCTGTTTGTTTGTTTGTTTATGTCTGTATTGATATTTCTACATTAATGACTCCAGAATAGCGGCATTAAATTAAAACAGAAACTAAAACTCATAAGATGAAGAGAATCTGTGATAAAATAGTGAAATGTCAAATATTTATTCTAATGTTTGTTACATGATTTTAATCACACATGTTGTGTGATCTGTGCTTAAAGAACTTCAATCTATAAACTTAAATTAATCTAGATTACATAAATAACGTTACTACATGTTAATTATTAACACGTTACTGAAAAAAGTGGATCACATTATTTATTCATCACTAATATACTCGAGAGGAATGAAGTTTTATCGTTTAGAAAATGATTATAATTCATTTTGAGGGGGAAGCGTGTTCGTGTTTATTTATTTATTTATTTATTTATTGATTTAAACCTTTCTATATTAATATATATATGTTAATAACCAGATAGAAGCCATTATTCAAATGTTTTTTTAACATGATTTCACATATGCAGTGTACTCTGTGCTTAAAGAACTTCAATCTAAAAAAAAATCAAGTAAAACTAAAATACATTTTAGAACTACGTGTTAATAACTAACAAGTAAGTGAAAATAGTTTATCACATTTCACTGATATACTGGTGTCGAGGTTTTATTATAGTTTTTTAGTATTATAGTTTTTAAAATGATTACACTTCAATTATTTATTTATTTTTGTTTACAAATGGGACTAGTTATGAACCCCCACTGTCTGACACTGAATCTGCCTCCTCTAAATATTATACAAGATAATATAAAGTATTTTATTAATTTTATAAACTGATTTAGTTTTTATTAAAAATAAAGCAAAGCTGGTTCAGAGTGTCTCGCAGTGGGAACGGCCCTCACTGTCTGACATTGAATCTGCCTCCTCTAAATATTATACACAGCATATAAAGTATTATACTAACTAACTTAGTTTTTAATACAAATAAAAATAAACCGAAGCAGGATCAGAGAGTCTCGGGGTGGGACCGTTTGTTCCGGGCGCGGTTTTCTGCCCGGACGCTGTTCCGCGCCGCACCCGAGCAGGATTGCTAGCAGCAGTATTAGAGAGACTCTTCTGCGTTTTTCTTTAAAAAGAAGCTTTTAGACGCGCAGGTGTGTGGTTTACTCACTAAATCACAGCTCTGCCTCTCCTCAGACCTCACACTCGCTCGGTTTCGGAACATGACAACCGTGTTTTATCGGATTAAAAAGCTCCCAAAGTCGTTAGCCTCGCCGGCTAGCTGGTTAGCCGGGCTGTTTACTTGTTTACTGTTTACTGTTTACTCGAAGATGCTTACAAACAACCGCTCCTGTAGTGAAATCGGCTCGAGGGGATTAAGGGTCGTTTTGCTCCACTTTAATTCGTTAAAATAAAGGAAATGTCCTTAAAGTGTGTGATGTTTTTAGCCGTTAGCTTGTGTCTGTCAGAATGTTTTTATTATTGTGTAGTTTTTTAAAATTATTATTAGTTTTGTTTTTATTATTGGTTATTTGTTTTTAAGGATAATTCATTCCAGTTTTATTGTTTTATTAAGAAAACCAGATAGTTGTAATGACTAAGGCCACAGAGAGTTTAATCCCTGACAGACTGGAAGAAGATTATTTTGCTGTTAAATGTTTTGGTCAGGGTCACTGTCCAGCTGCCTGGTCCACTAGAAGTGCATTAAAACCTAATTTAACTTTAAATAAAATGGAATATGTTGTTTTTGAGGTTCTTATTGTAGAAATAAGAAATCAGAAATAAGGCTGATCCTCTTTGAGTGCAGATCCAGCCTGAGCTTCTGTCCTGATGACCCTGATGGACCCTGAGAGCTCCACTGGTGAAGGAGTGGAGATCTGGCAGCTGCTCTTATGAGCTTCAAAACAAGAGAAACTTCTCCTGTCACTACTGGAAGGTAAGAGTCAGCACCATCACATCACTAAATGTTAAAAATATAACATTATAATATGCATGGGCATCAGAACACTGTTTGGTGATTTTTTTTTCACTTGAAAAGTGCAGAACATTTCGATCATTTAGATGCTTTTTGTTTTGAACTGCATTTGTAATCTTGTATGAATAAATACAAGTAGATTTCATCCTTATTTTTACATTTTGTATGTATTGTATATATATATGCTGCAAACTTATACATTTATTAACTTTGTGTATAGTGTAGAGTTCTTTGTATATTACAGTCGACCCCCGAAATTGGTGGGGGTTATGTTCCAAGAGCACCCGCAAATTCTGAAAAACCGCAAATTTGTGATGTGGTAAAAAAATGCCAATTTTTATAGAGTAAACCCTAAATATGCCCTCAAATATGCTCCCAAAACACTTTAATTTCACTTTAAACTCAGCTTTATACATTACCCTTAAAAAAATATAAAGTTAAACCCGTATGAACACTGAACTTCTGTCTCCCGCAGTGCTAGAATGTAAAATACCGATGTTAACCCGATATATACTGTTCTTTAATTCATGCAAGCGCGTTTTCTTTGGTATAAGCAGGGTAGATACAGTAATAATTCAATTTAATTTACCGTAATAAAAATACAGGGCCTTAAGAAGAACTAAACGTAAAACACGAGAACACTCAGAGAAACAGTCGAGAACACGCGGGAAACTGTTCTGAAGCGGGAATGCTGGACTGTATCTGCCAGAGACGCGTCACAGGGCAGCAGCCAATATACGGTTGGTTTGTGTTCTCTCGACTGTACTAAAAAAAATTATACAGTTATATTTTATATGGAAATTTAGCTGAATTTAAGTTAATATTTGTATTACAAAATTAGTAAATTATATTTTTCTTACTAATTTAGCACTAAAATGCATGAAAAATTATATATTGCCACGAAAAAAGCAAAAAAAAAATGCGGAAGATATTTGCGGTTTCCGGGAATTTGCGGGGGTTTCTGCAAACAATTATTAGTTCGATTCTAAGAAAAAATCCGTGAGCGACTGAGGCTGCGAACTCTGAACCGTGACTTTGGGGGGGTCGACTGTATATTGTTATAGTGTATATTTTTTATAGGTTATGCTGCTGCTGCTTTGTTTTTATTCTGTTCCACTTTGGAGCTGTAACAATGCAAATTTCCCACCTGTGGGACTAATAAAGGGCTAAATAATCTTATCTTATACACACTAATAATATTGCAAAAATTGTAATAAAGTGTCATTTTTAATAGTATTTTTTATTTATAGTATTGCATTTTATTAGCACTTGTATTAATGGAAGGGATGTAAATCTCTCACACTGATTCTTGATTGTGTTTCTTTAGGAAATGACTCAGTGAATTATAAAATCACCGCCATTTGATTGGATTCTAAAATTAATTATAAAAAATGTTCTGTACGCATAAATGTGGCCAATAAAACTGTTTACACAGAGTATAAAATAAATTTACAAAAATACATTTTTGTGAATTAAGCTTGATGATTTTATTTTGACCAGACAATGAGCACAAACTTTACTGAATATTAACTGTAGTTAATATTAAGTTGATGCATTCGTTCTTTGTTATCGGGCCTTAGCCCCTGACCTTTGACCTGTGGAGCTGCTGTCTGGGCTGGAAGATGTTCAGCGCCACACAGACGTCCAAGTCCCAGTTCCTGGATAAGGCTCGCCTGGCGCGGGAGGAGCGGAGGGGCCAGAAGGAGAAGGAGCGCGCGGCCACGCAGATCCAGGCCCTGATCCGCGGCTTCCTCTGCCGCTGTCGCCTGCAGAGGGAGATCAGGTGAGCTCTCGGTTCTCTTCAGCACAAACAGGCCTGAGGAGACCCTGACCCTGACAGCTGGGGCCTGTTAGATGGTATCGGAGCTTCTCAGCACCTTTAGGAGAATCTCATGGGATTAAATCAAACTTCTCCTCTTATCTCAAACGGGGTTAATCAAGAAAGGCGTCCTCGCTGTCTGAAGTTTCCAGTTTTGCACTGAATCTATAAGACTAATGTAGCTAACAAGTAGTGTAAGTTTACCCGTCTGGGGAGATGCTCTGGGGAGATTTTCAGTATCTCTAATAGACTCACTTCAAGTTTCAAGTTTTATTGTCATACAATGCAGCATCATTACCCGTAATGAAATTCTTAGTCTCGTGTTCCCCTCCAAATTTATATAAACATAAGTAGAGAGATAAGTAAAAAAAAAAAAGTTCTACAAGAAATAGAAAAAGTAGAAAGTAAGTAAAATAATAAGATAAAATAAAATTTTAAAAGATAGTTTAGTATTTACAAGTATTAATAGGATGTCTGGTGCAAAATAGTGCAGTGAGGATTTTAAAGTGACATTGTGAAGAGTCCAGTAGTTGTGGTGTGTGTAGACTTATGTGCTCTCTGACACTGAATCACTCACTGTTATCTATAAACCTCAACTGAAGTACATTAGCGTAGCAGTTTGTCCATTTTTATAGATAACACTATATATATATATATATGTGTGTGTGTGTATATATATATATATATATATATATATATATATATATATATATACAGTGGTACCCCGCATAACGAACGCAATTCGTTCCAGCAGTGCGTTCGTTATGTGGGGAG
>JBBPCZ010000042.1:2722350-2737003 GCA_037974445.1 Brycinus macrolepidotus | reverse complement strand
TGTGTGTGCGTGTGTGTGCGTGTGTGTGTGTGTGTGTGTGTGTGTGTGTGTGTGTGTGAGCCATCTGCACTGTGCACATGAACATGATCTGATCTCACAGAAAGCTAGAATGCGTTCATTTCCGTGAAAATGTAAAGTGCGACTGCACTCCAGCAATTTTCCCCCTTCAGTGGTGCAGCAGTCAGTAGATTATTTTTAATTAAGCCACAACAAACAGTGACACACGTCTTTTTATAACTGACCTGAGCTTCAGTGTCCTGAAGTCTGTTTAGGAGTCTGCTGTGTGTTTTTCTCCTCAAGACTGATTTGTTGCTCCGCATCTTCTCACTGTCCGGCCGCTATAGGCGTGATGTTACAGTGCTCATGAGACTCTCTCCACTCCACTACAAGCCGTCTTGCTCCTTTGTGTCTCTCCCCATACATTACGGAGGTGATTTGACCACAGAAATCGAATTTTTAAACAATCGATACTCTTCCCCTGGTCATCCGATCGATAAGCTGTATATCAGCGCAATACACTGGATATTAATGAACGTTTTAGCATTGAAATGATTCCAATAACTCAAAAACTGTAGGAGGAGAAGCGTCGCCAAATTCCCACTACATAAAGAATAATGATACTGATAGTAAACATTCAACTTAAGAATAACAGTCACACTAATGACTAAGCCCATAATTTAGCCTGTAAACTCATACAGATAATACAGCTAGCGCGTAGTGCCGGCTTTAAAATGGTAGCTGGGAAAAAACGGTGCCCAGTTTTTTCCCTCTTATCAGATATGGTCAATCTGATGAGACGTTTGATGTCTGAAGTTCGCCATAAGGTTCTACACGGCTAATGTAGCTAACAAGTAATGTAAGCCTATACCCCACCAGTTAGCTCTGACTAATCTATGTGCTAACCCAGTGCTAAACTGAAGAAGTTTGCATCTTGAATACAACACTGGAGCTACGAGGCTAACGAGTAGCGTGAGCTCATATTGCACTGATTAGCACTGGGCTATTCTGAACAGATAAGAAACAACAATGGACAAACTGTTGCCAAATTTTGAGCAAAATTCAGGCCTCAGAATAACCGGTGCTACTGTTTTTAGCTCTGACATGCTTTAGTCCATGTTTATAGGTAACAGTGTGTCATACAATGTCAGAAACCGCATCAGCAAGTCTATTAGAGACTGAACACCCCCACCCGGCTCGAGGCGAGTGTGTGGTGATTTTTACACACTGCGAAACCAAACGCCTAAATTTTACGCCTTAAAATGACCTTCATTTTGACCATAATTTCCCATACAGGAAAATTAAGGGAAAAAGTGCACAGATTAAGGCTGATTAAGGGGTAAAACTACTGAATTTTTTCAAATTTGATCCTTAAATAATAGAACCTTAAATAATAGAACCTTAAATTTAAGATTAAGGGGTTTCAAACTCATGCCTTAAATCTCATTTTTAGGTAAAATTAAGGGGTCTGGTTTCACAAATTAACGGCCATGTGATTCAAATGAAGGGGTTTGGTGTATTTTCAGGGGTAAATTAAGGTAGGGTTAAGCACTTTTTAAGTACATTGTGTTTTGTAGTGACAGCTAATAGGCCATTGGCTACATTAGCCTGGTAGCTCCAGTTTAAATATTTCAGGCCCCAGACCTGTATTAACTGATGGACTCCATTTGGGATGAGGGTTCTGAGATGTGATTTTTGGTCAAACTATCACTTTAATCTCACTTTCTGTGTGTTTGTGCTGGGTGTAGCAGAATAGCTGGGGGTTGTCGTTGGCCGGAGCGGTCCTCTGCGGCCCCCCCGGCCCGAAAGCCCTCTAATCCCCGTGCTCTGTGGAGTGTGAAGCTCTTTGATGCCAGGGCAGGTGCTGGGGGGCTCGTCCTGTTGACAAACAGTGAGAGAGAGAGGCTGGAGGAGAAGGAGAGAGAGAGAGAGCAGGATTTCTTTCCCTATGGGGTGAGGGATTGGGTACTTCATTTGTGCCGCAGAAAATGTGGCCCATCTCACCGACCCAAACACACACTGGCAGCGCGGTGAGCTTTGGTGGAGGATTTCTGGAATCCTCACGGCAGCAATTAGCCCACTCGGACGGAAACAAGCCCACAACATATGCTCATTTCTCCTGGTAAAAATGAACAAAAATATTCAGCATATAATTTAAAGGTATCAGAATATCCTCAAATTTCAGCGTTTGCACACAAAGTTATTCAGAGCGGGTTCGGTGTGAAACGGTTAATTGAGATTTGGATTTCTTTCCAGTGGAGGTGAATGGAACCAGACGTCTCCAACACAAATCCAGCCGTTTTATTCTCTATCTCTAGTGAATCTGAACTAAATCACTTTTCTTTGGGGACTATTTTACCTCACGACGCCCTGCATGTATCCCTCCACCATGAATGGGTTTAGTTTTAGGACCAAAAGCTTCTCAAAACTCTGGTAGAACAACGTCTCAGACGTCAGGCGGCACAACCAGAACCATTTGATGGAGTAACTTTCTGTGAAGGAGATTTTAGAGGGAGACGTCTGGTTCCATTCACCTCCACTGTGGACAGTTCTGACTCTCCAGAGTATTTCGACCAAACTCACTCTGAGTGACTTTGTTTACGTCGTAAACACTTAGTTAGGAATTTTGAACAATTACAGAATTCCTCTTTAGGTAAAAGCAGATTACCTAAACTAAAACTTTGCCCTGGTAAAGTGACGCACCTCTTTATTTACAGTGAAGCTTTAAATTGGCTAGAAAACAGCCGCTAAGTTAGCCTAGCTTTTAAGCTAATTTATAATGTTAAAAAGCAAAATGGCACAATGGACAAGTTTCATTCTTTTTTTAAAAAATGTTTTACCCACTTTTCACTCCAATTTTGCCACTCGCAAAATTGTTAGTCTGAACACAAACTACTATGTGCACTAACATATTAACGTTAGCGCTAACGTGTTAGAAATCTTACAGGGATGCTAGCAGAAATTTGCATTATCACAGAGGTGGGATTGTAACATTTCCCAACATATTTACTGTATTTTACAGAGTCTTTCCTAAAGCCTCCATAATAATGAATCTTTAAAAAAGCTTTAATGATTTTCAATCAGACGAGGAGGGAACATAGAAAATGTCGAGATTCCCAAATTAGAGCGACGAGGAGAGACACAGACAGGAGAGAAGACGGAACGAGTGTTTTTTCCCTACTGGTTAAAAACACACACACGCACACACACACACGCACACACACACACACACACACACACACACACACGCATGCACTGATCAGAGGGAACTCATCTCGCTCCTTCATGTAGCGTAGATCAGAAAGGTTTTTCCGCTCTGCATCTGGACCAGCCATGCTGCTTTGAAATGTTCCCTCTCTCTTCAGAGCAAATAAAATAATTCTGCTGTCAGTCTGCTTGTAAAAACACACACGCACACACACACACACTCACACTCACACACACTCACACACACACTCACACACGGCGCTCCCTGCCCGCCTCCTCTGCCCTGGAATTTGCTTGTCGGGGAACATCAAAGGATGGTGGCTCTGCTGTCACTGAGGGGCAGGAGTGTGTGTGTGTGTGTGTGTTTGTGTGCGTGGGTGAGTGTGTGTGTGTGTGAGTGTGTGTGTGTATGTGTGTCCTGGACAGCTGTGTGACAGCCCGTGGTCTGTCTGACCCATTTAGACCACCTCCAATTAGGCAGTGACAGCACAGCATAGATCAGAGCCTTTTCATCAACCTCAGAGACCCCCCCTCCCCCCCGCCCCCAACCACACACACCGCCCGGGACACACACCACATCTGCCGTCTGTACTAACAGACTCAAAACAGCAAATACATTCATGAACGAACCGCTCATTCGAAGCAGATCAGTTTTACAGACTGACTCAGTAAACTGATTCAAAAGACCTCAACTGATTCAGTTAATTGATCCAGTAGAGGGCCCAGATTGATTCAGTAGTTCAGTTCACTAAACTGATACAATAAACTGATTCAAAAGACCTCTCAGACAGTTTGAATAGGCCAGTTCGATAAACTGACACAGTGAACTGATTCAGAAGGCGCCTCGGAGTGTTTCAATAGGTCGGTTCAATAAACCGATTCAGTACGTTGATTCAGTAGACCGTGCAAACTGTTTCAGTGGTTCAGTTCACTAAACTGATTCAGTAAACTGATTCAGTAGACCCATAGAACTGCTTGAACAGAACGACTCGTAAACTTAGTCAGTAAACAGATCTGAGCCATTTGAACTGATTTAGTAAACCAACCAACCATCTGATTCAGACGCCATATTGACTGTTTGAGGAGGGAGTTCTTTTAACAGCTGTGTATAAAAATGTTTCCCCTCATACATAATTGCCAACTAAATACCCACAATCCAGCAACATTAGTCCGTGAAGATCTAATGTTGACTTGCAGCGCAGTTCCGGACGGTTTTACAGACTGACTCAGTGAACTGATTCAAAAGACTGTTCAAACTGTTTTAATATATCAGTGAACTAAACTGATTCAGTAAATTGATTCTGTGAACTGATTCAGTAAACTGATTCAGTAGACTGGATTTTAGCTGGATGTTTGGGATGGATCATATTGTTCAGTAAAGCAGCCGGTTCACCTGTTTCTGAATCCTCTCGGATTGTGTAGTAGTGGAACTCTTTCCAGCCTGACTGGGACGGACGGAGAACGTGGTCTGTGGAGCTCGGAGGGTTTGGTGTAGCTGGTCCGTGTTCTACAGCTGCTACATCTGTGTCTGCTGCTTTGTTCATGATGAGCTCCTTTAAATATGCATTGCTTACTGTTTACTGAGCGAATATGATGCAGCAGTCTGTGTGTGTGTGTGTGTGTGTGAGAGAGAGTGTGTGTGAGAGTGTGTGTGGTGTGTGTGTGTGGCTTGATTACCTGTCTCAGTTGGTCTGAGAGCTAAAAAAGGACAAAAGTGATGTCTGGAGAGGAAAACTGAGTACAGTGAAAATGATCTGAGGTCTCAGAAAAGGTCTCCAGACTCAGACCAGGCCTTGTCTTGGACTAAACTAGGACAGTAATGACACGGCTTTTACAAAACAGATACAAAATACAGTGCAGATAACTGAACTTATCCGTAAAGGGCCTATATTACTTAATTCTCACTTAATGACTTTGATCTCTTAACACTGAACAGGCTGTTTTTGTTAAGAATGATATTTATATTGTGCCTCCTTCAGGAAGCAGACAGGAGCAAAACACTCCTTATAAACTCATCCTGAGGGGGCGGGGTTAAACTCCTGCATACGTAAATTAGTTGTTTTTTGTGACATCACAAAAACTGAATTCAAAAAAGGCCTTTGAGGAGTTGGCAGTACATTTAAGACTTAAACAGACTATGTTAGACAAAAAAAAAGAAAAAGTCCATGATGCTCCATGGGCTCTTTAACGTTAATTAACGATGAACAGTTTCTCCACCAAGAACTAGTTTGTGTAGTTGATGGTCGCTGCACGTGTTTTCTAATAAATGTTATTAAAAACTTGTTGCTTGGTAACCAGTGCCTGCTGTTAATGAACTATATCGCTGGAAGGAAGAATTGTTTATTGTGATTATTAGTAACGAATGACGTTAAAACGTGACTAAACCCGTGTGACTCGGACGGCTCCACTGCTGAAGGGCTTGGTAACGAGGCGGTGAGATGAATGAAGTGTGTTAAAGCCCCTGAAGTGCGCCTGCTGCAGGCTGAATTAGGCGCGCCGTCGTTCGAGGCGGCTCTAATGGAGGCGAGAAGTGTGTGTGGGCCCGTTAAAAAGACGCATCCGAAACATAACAGCCGCCTCTCGCTCTTCTCTCCTATCGCTCGCTCAAGGGCACCCTGACATTTGCTGACTGCATCGCTCGCGCCGGTTTAATTTTAAGACTTTCTTCTTTAAACGCTTTTGCATAAAAATGTCATTTTTGAGGAGGTTGCAAGTCATTTGTGGCAGCTGATTTATCAGTGCTAAATGAAGTGCTTTCCCCCTGCGCCTCCGCCCCGCTGCTCCTTTCTGGGCCCGAGCTAAGCAGCCGTGAAATTGCCTGAATAATGTCGTTTAAATCCAATCTTACCGCGGCCCTTCACCTCCGCTGTCTAACGCAGCCCCTGCCTGGCGTGCTGGAAGAGCGAGCGAGGGGGCCTTTCCCTGCCCACCTCGCCATGCCGGACCACTCAGAATCCACAGAGCAGGCCGACGCGGGTTCATCCCGCGTTTGGACCCTTCTGTCAATCAAGATTTTTTGATGGGAAACCCCATTTGCATTTGTTTATCAAAGATCATTATGAGCAGACAGAACATCATTTGCATTGAACAGATGGATTTGTTGAGTTTTTATATGCAGTATTCTGGAATATAGTCTTTTATACAGCAGACTACACTACAGTCCTTTATATAGCAGTCTACATTACAGTCTTTTATACAGCAGACTACACTACAGTCCTTTATATAGCAGTCTACATTACAGTCTTTTATACAGCAGACTACACTACAGTCCTTTATATAGCAGTCTACATTACAGTCTTTTATACAGCAGTCTACATAACAGTCCTTTATACAGCAGTCTACATAACAGTCCTTTATACAGCAGTCTACATTACAGTCTTTTATACAGTAGTCTACAGGACAGTCCTTTGTACGGCAGTTTACACTACAGTCCTTTACACAGCAGTCTACATTACGGTCCTTTATACTGCAGTCTACATTACGGTCCTTTATATAGCAGTCTACATAACAGTCTTCATACAGCAGCCTATATTACAGTCCTTTAGATGCCAGTCTACATGACTAATGGTTCTCAGTCCAGGAGAACCACTTATCTGAATAGGTTAACAATCAACTGGTCCCTTCCTGAAGTGGGGCTCAGGATTAAACTCACCTGCTCCTGTTATTAATTCGGATGAAATACTACGTGTGCATGAGAGATATGCTCGACAATATGTTCACTTGAACATTGTCCCTCTAATTCTGTCTTCTGTTAAGAAAGCACGCTTGTGTTATCAGTGCTTTTTTCCCAGCGATTCTTCAATCACCTTGCTAGACAAAAGACTCACTGGTACATCACGTTTCTATGCGTCCCTCGACACCAGTCCTTCCTATTCATCTCCTGCAGAAAAAGCAACCGGGTTAGGAAGTCCCGGCTGGCCGTGCTCGGGGGTCTGTGGGGGGACGGTGAGCAGCGTGGCTCTGTTTAGCACCGGGCTGATTGAATAATTGAGGAATTCGTCTGGCTGAGCCCGAGCCCTGCTGCTACCGCTGCTCTGACTTATAAATCTCAACTGTGTCACTGCAATTAAAAAGAGCTTTCCTCCGCCCTCTCGCTTCTCCCTCTCGCTGGTTTCCGGGGGTAACCCAGTTCTGAATTAATTTTGCAAAGCGCTGATTTAATAGCGCCTAAGGTGACGGCTTTCCACAGATTGGGTTTTTTAAAAAAAGATCCATTTGGCCCAGGATGAACTTTCACTGAGGAAGAGTGGAGGGAGGGAGATAAAGAGATGGAGGGAGGTATAGGGAGAGAAAAATAAATGCAGAGAGACAGAGAAGGATGTGGATGATGATGGACGGTTGGCGATTATAAAGCATTTATCGAATTCTCATCCCAGGCTGCTAGCAGCGTCACCCGCGGACGGTACGATTCTGTTCACGTGCAGGACAATGCATCGGCGGGTAATTGTGTTATCGAACGCTCTTTGTTGCGTCTGGTTTGAATGGAAAACTGATAACACAGCAGCCGTTCTGCGGTGTGAATGGAACCAAACACGCACTGTCCGTCTGGTCCGAAGATCAGCCTCTTTTTAATGGATTAGCTTGTGCAAGCAATCCATGCCACACAAAGAGCCCTGTATGCATAGAAAAGTATAGAACCCTTTCCAGTGGAGCTCTGGACGGTTGAGCTCTAGATTTTAAAAGTTTAACAGATTGAGTACTAAAGACAAGACATCTGTGTTCCTCTTCTCACCCTGCTGTAAATATTACATAGCTTCCCACAATGCATTCACATTTTACAGCATTTTCACTCTGTCCAAACCTTTCGTCCATATATTTCATCATATTTGTATCCAGAGAAATTTGGATGCTGCTATAAAAGTTGACATGATGGATTAGATTGCGTGTCAAGAAAGCAAACCGTAACAGTTTCTATATGACAGGAAAGTTCCTGGAGTACCACAGTTTAGTACTATCCATAATGTTGTAGTCGACACCAGTAGAGGTAAAACTGAGTCAAGACTGAGACCCAGAGTCAAGGCTTTTTAACAAGTACAACAACACCTATTTGTTACAACTGTAAATTAGCTGATTACTCCAGGAACAGTATTGCAGAACCTCTGTTATACTGACCCAATTGCTGACCATGTACCACTTCTCTCTCTCTCTCTCTCTCTCTCAGGTGAACTGAGCATGCCCATTCACTCGCCACGCTACCCCAGCACGGCGGAGCTGGACGCCTACGCGCAGAAAACGGCCAACAGTCCGCTGTCCATCAAAATCTTCCCCACCAATATCAGGGTCCCACAACACAAGCACCTTAACCGGACTGTGAATGGCTACGACACCACAGGTCAGCGTTACAGCCCGTACCCTCACCTCCACTCGGGAGGCTACCAGGGCTTGCTGGCCATTGTCAAAGTCTCTTCCTCCTCGTCTTCAGCCTCATCTTCATCTTCATCGTTTGTGGCTTCTTCAAAGGCTGTGGTCAAGAATGCTGAGGGCAGGCGGACTAAGATCTCCCCGGCCCAGGTAGCGGTGGCTCCCTACCCACCCCCCACCAACAGCAACAGCACTTTAGCCCACTGCCATGGCCAGACACTAGCCGTGCCTCCAAATGTGACAGTGGCCGGGTCTGTGATACCACTGACTGGGGGCAGAGGGGGGCTTAACCTGCCCCCTCAGTCCAACCTGCCCTCAATCCAGAGCATCATCTACCAGATCAACCAGCACTGCCAAGCCCAGGCCTTGCAGCAGGTCTCAACAGCACCTCCAAACCCCAGCCCCTGCAAGCAGGGATCTACTGTAGTCGGGGTTTCTTCTAGTTCGTCTGGAGGGAGTTACGTGGGCAACTTGGGATACTCCAGTACAGGACTGCCGGTTCACAATGGGGATGCGATGAAGGTGTATTCTGAGGGCGTGGACTACATCTTATGGCAAAAACAGCAGCAGCAGCAGTCCGTGCTGAGAATGTACAGTGGTGGGAGCGGCGGAGGCGGGGCCATCAGCAAGTCACCTGAGTCTTGCGCCCCAGGGACTAGTATCCTGGTGGCTGGAGCGCAGGTATCCTCCTCCTCTCGAGCATACCCAATGACAGCCAGTGTGAGTGGAGGAGGTGGTGGGCTGGACAAGGTGAGCTCCTCCCCTTTGAACTGCACAGGCATGCAGGGAAACTTTGCAGTGGGGCAGTACTTTGGACCACCCTGGAACAGCATCCTGGTCACCCCAGACAGCGACTGCTACAACCCTCAGGAGTTGCCAGGGACGACAGCCACGGCTGGGCACAGGGAGCTTGGCTTCCCGCCCCATAATCATCATCATCATCATCATCTTCATCACCACCATCACCACCACCACCCACCTTTAGACAGTGCAGGAGGTGTGTGCTGCAGCCTGCCGAGCAAAAGCCTGTGCAACGCTTCGGTCCTCAGCAGCAGCCTGCAGTCTCTGGAATACCTGATCAACGACATCCACCCTCCGTGCATTAAGGAGCAGATGCTGGGCAAAGGCTACGAGACCGTCTCCGTACCACGGCTGCTGGACCACCAGCACGCACACATCCGACTGCCCGTTTACAGATAAGAGTCCAGACCCCGGTTCAAGGGAAAGCAAGTCTGAGCAAGTCCAGTGTGAAGGGTTGGAGAGCTTTTCAATCAAAAATGGATATTCAGGATTGTTCCATAGCAAACTGCAGCAATTTTTGTCATTAGGGGACCGGACTGAGGAGACCCGGATCACCACTGGCCGAATGCTGGAAAGTCAGAGTTGTGAGAGAATGGGCTGCTGGAAATGGACTGTTGGAAGATTCCATTTGAGGATTCTGTGATTTTTTTTCCCTTTTTTTTGCCAACAGGGATTTTTAGTTTTTTTTTTTTTTTTGTCCTATTGTTGCTTTGTTTTTGTTTTTGTTTTCTCCAAGATTTGATTGGACTAAACTTTGTGGTGATTATAATCGCTTTATACGAGGAGGAAGCAGCTTCCCCCCGTTTATAACCAAGTGTATGGATTCATATGATGAAGAGGATGGTCTCCAAGGACCAAAGTTTAGGGCTTCAATGTGTACACACATACAAACACACACACACACACACACACACACACACACACACACACGCACACACTCACACAGACACAAACACATCATATGTTACAAAAACAAATGGTTCCTGCAGGATCAGTGCTTTCGAGTGTTGTTTAAAGATTACATTAAATTACATTTAAAAAAATAACTTAACTGTAATAATGATTATGGCTATAATTGACAGTTGCACTGCTTGGGGAGCTCAGCGTCTTTCGGGGAAAGGAATTGGGAAGCTGGAAACAGGTAGTCGGAATATAATGTATTTATAAAACTTGAAAAACTTGAACTTATTTTTGTTGTTTTATATATTTGTAGTATACGACATGCATCGGCTGCTAAAGGGGGAAACGTGTCTCGAATGCTTAGTTTTTTGGTTTTTTTATGGTTGCATTATGGGTTGTGTCTGTTTTTCTTTCTTCCTCTTCTGGCTGTCTTTGTAATTCTGAAGGTCTAATCACTGCAGGCCGGGCGCTTCTGCTCCTTATTAACACTGGAACCCGCCGGAGTCTCGAGAAGCGATGGCTGTTTCAACATCTAGAATCAAGAATGTCCTGAAATTGAAGGTCCTGATCTTTGGCCTCTTTGGTGTGATGTTAGAGAATTTTTCTTTCTTTTTTCCTTCACTCGGATCCGTGACATGACCCTGCAGTTTCCACGCATCCTGACTAACGGCGAATGTGACCCGAGCCGAAACTCTGGCCCAGATTTTTAGGGAATGAAATTTTTCTCCACTCAGCGCCGTTCTGGGCTGATCTGATTGGTCGGAGAGGCGGAGCCGTCGATTTGATTGGCTGTGAAGGCAGTTTGCTCGGTCACATGACTGCAGTTAATCCAGGAGAAAACCCATCTGTCACTTCTGAAAAGATGAAGCAATCGTTTTTTTTATTTCTCTCTCTTTTCTCCCTCTGTCTCCCCATCCTCCTTCCTCCTTCACTCTCACTCTCTTCCGCTGTCGTCTTTCTATCCTCTTTCTCTCTTTACATCGCCTGTCCATCCCTTTTCTTTCTTTATTCCTTTTTATCCTCCTTTTCATTCTCTTTATTCTTTTCATCCTCCTTTTCATTCTCTTTATTCCTTTTATCCTCCTATTCATTCTCTTTATTCTTTTTCCATCCTCTTTTTCTCCATCTCGTTCTCTATCCATCCTCCTCTTCATTCTCTCTCTCTCTCATCGTTCTTTCTCAATCCCCCTTTTTATTCTCTCTCCATCTTTTTTCTTTCGTTATTCTCACTCTCTCCATCCTCTCTACTCACTCTTTCAATCCTCCATCATCTCTCCATTCTCTCTCTCTCTCTGTCTTTATTCATTTCCTCTCCATCCTCCATCTTTCTATCCTCTTTCTGTCTTTACTCTCTCTGTCCATCCACACTTTTTTTCTCATGTCATTTTCATTTTTTTTTATTCTTTTTCCATCCTCTTTATTCTCTCTCTCTCATTATTCTTTCTCAATCTTTCTTTCATTATTCTCTCTCCCCATCCTCTCTTCACTCACTCTTTCAATCCTCCATCATCCCTCCTTCCTCTCATTCTGTCTTTGTCCTTTGTCCTCTCTTCGTTCTTTCTCACTCCTCTTTCTCCTGTCCATCTTTCCTCTTTACAGGTTGTTATTCTTTCTCTCCATCCTCTCCCAGCTCTCTCTCTCTCTCCGCACTGTATCAGCAGCTCGCTTGGCCCTGCTCGGTCTCGACACTGCGGGGTTTATTCTGACCGTGACGTCGTGTGGAAGTGTGGCTTTTCTGCAGCTGTGAGGACGAAACGCCTCCCAGGACGGATAGAAACGGAGAGAAACTGGATCAGCTCTGCGGCCGCCGCCGCTAAATTAGCATTTCTTTTGTCACTCAACTTTCACTGGAAAATTGAATTTCTAAACTCTGGAGAGAGAGAGAGAGGGAGAGAGAGATAGAGAGGGAGAGAGACAGAGATAGAGAGAGAGAGAGAGAGAGAGTCAGATGCGGAACGTGGCTCCAGTCTAGATTTATGAAGTGCAATTATTACGACTGTATGACTTTTTTTTGGTTTTCGTTCTCTGAGCTCACACCAAAATAAAGAAAAAAGAAAGAAAAGGAAAGACAGAGCTGCAGTTGTGATTCCGGAACATTCCCACTGTCCTGTAAACTCATTCCCGATCTGTTTTGAGGTGCAGAAAGAAATAAACGGATTTTGAGAATTTATTTAAAACCTACACCTGACTGCTCGTCTTTATTTCCCTCTCAGACTTCACACCTGTTCAGCAGAGATGAGGAACCGCACTTCAGAGCTCTGGTCTACAGAGTCTACAGAGTCGGAGCGGCCTAACAGCTCCAATGAATCACCGGGATTTAACTGTGATTTTAGGCAGTAAATCCTGATTAATTGTGATGATTTTGTGTAGCTAGTCGTGATTAATCGCATGACTTTGTGTAGCCAGTCATGATTAATCGCATGACTTTGTGTAGCCAGTCATGATTAATCGCATGATTTTGTGTAGCCAGTCATGATTAATCGCATGACTTTGTGTAGCCAGTCCTGATTAATCGCATGATTTTGTGTAGCCAGCCATGATTAATCGCATGACTTTGTGTAGCCAGTCATGATTAATCGCATGACTTTGTGTAGCCAGTCGTGATTAATCGCATGATTTTGTGTAGTCAGTCGTGATTAATCGCACGACTTTGTGTAGCCAGTCGTGATTAATCGCATGACTTTGTGTAGCCAATCATGATTAATCGCATGATTTTGTGTAGCCAGTCATGATTAATCGCACGACTTTGTGTAGCCAGTCGTGATTAATCGCATGACTTTGTGTAGCCAGTCGTGATTAATCGCATGATTTTGTGTAGCCAGCCATGATTAATTGCATGACTTTGTGTAGCCAGTCATGATTAATCGCATTACTTTGTGTAGCCAGTCATGATTAATCGCATGATTTTGTGTAGTCAGTCGTGATTAATCGCACGACTTTGTGTAGCCAGTCGTGATTAATCGCATGACTTTGTGTAGCCAGTCATGATTAACCGCACAATCTTGTGTAGCCAGTCATGATTAATCGCATGATTTTATGTAGCCAGTCGTGATTAATCGCCTGATTTTATGTAGCCAGTCATGATTAATCGCACAGTCTTGTGTAGCCAGGTCTGACTAATCGGATGACTTTGTGTAGCCAGTCATGATTAATCTTATGAATTTATGTAGCCAGGCATGATTAATCGCATGACTTTGTGTAGCCAGTCGTGATTAATCGCGTGTCGATTCATGGTTTGATTTGCCGTTGATTGTTTCGTAGCTGTACGACGGGACAAAATCTTTTTGCAATTTTACGACATTATTTCAAAACACACAGTTACTGTTTCTTTGCTGAATTGAACAAACTGGGGAGAAAATCAAACAGAATATGTTTTCATTTCACACATTCATTTATAGCGAGTAAATGAGACACTTTTTACTCAAAAAAAAAAGAAAAAATAACGACCTTTCTGTCCAAAGGTCTCAGGGTCGCCTCAGCGCCCGAGACACCGCTGGAATCCTGGAAGTTTCGTCTGCGTTTCGCTGAGCTCAGCGTTTCTTTCACACTCTCTAAAATCTGCTCCTTCACTGAAAGTTTCCAGCAGTGCCGGCGTCAAGGGGGGGCATTCGAAGGCATTGCCCCCCCTAGCGAGTCGCCACGCCTCCCCTACACACACTCCAGCACCCATATGAATATAGTTCACGATCGATAGTGCCCCCCTATAGTTAGTTAGATGCCAGCCCGGTAGATCCTCTCTGTCGGACTTTTGGCCTCCGTCCGACTCAAACGCAAACATTTAAGGAGTAAACTCAGCCGGGGTTTTTCATCTGAAGGTTTAAAGTCCTACCAGAAGACGACAAACCGGTGGGCACTTATTTTCACACAGAGGTGAATCAATAATCCCCCCCACACACACACACACACACACACAAACACAGCAAGGCAGCTCCTTTCTTTTAGGCTTTCTATCTGTTTCTGTCCTCATCCCTCACTCAAAACACAACTCACTACACACACACACACACACACACACACTCTCTCTCTCTCTCTCCCTCTCTCTCACACACACTCTGCATAATCACTCAGCGTTTACAGTAATTATGTGATGACTTTCACACACTTTCGGCAAGGTTATAGAGGCTGCGGCGGGGAAGTAGCACTAAAACTGTGCGTGTGTGTGTGTGTGTGTGTGTGACAGTCACTTTGAAATTGTCTGTGATTATATCTCTGAGGGCTTTCCTCTCTGCGCTCCCTCTCTGCTGTCATCCTTCATCGTTCTACCTTTTTTCTCCTTTAACTGACTTGTTTATGACTTCAGTTACAGTTGTGTGGAAGTAGAAGGTGGGTGTTTCTAATAAAGTGGCCAGTGAGTGGAAGTAGAAGGTGGGTGTTTCTAATAAAGTGG
>JBBPCZ010000042.1:2700642-2710966 GCA_037974445.1 Brycinus macrolepidotus | reverse complement strand
GCCAGTGAGGTTCTGTTCTGTAGGAGTTCTTAGACCTGATGAAGAGTTTAAGGACACCTTTACATTTTCTGAAAATTGACTGAGTGACTATTGAGTTGTAGGAAAATTTAGAAGCAAAATTTGGACTCCAAACATATCTTGTCTGATTGACTACATCTGGGTTAATAGAAAACTCTGTACTTTTGATTTTTTACTCATCTGGTCTATACCTTTAGGTGTCCAAAGCACATGATGAAGCTCTTTTGACCCAAAGTTGGCCAATGAGGCTCTGTTCTTGAGGAGTTCTTGGTCCTGATGAAGAGTAAAACTCAACACTTCTGATAAACAAGGCTGGAATTGAGATGCTCCCACATCCATTCATCTGGTCTAAGACCTTTGACCATCGTGGTCCAGGCAGAAGTTTGTCTGTTACCTTTGAATATGGGGCAGATGTGTTTCCAGATGGAAATGGCGCCGGTCCTGTGGAACTGGCCCAGGGCGAGCTCCATGTAGAAGAGCGGCACACCCCCAAACACGGCCATGAGGACGTAGGGGATGAGAAATGCACCTGAGACAGGAGATGAGAAGGTTATCTCAGAGAGAACAACCATCAGAGAGCTTTAGAAGAACTGGAGTCCAACCTGCCCACACCACTGGGTTTACTGGGATGGTGAAGACCAAGAAACTGCAACCTTGAAAGGTTCATAAAGCAGGACCTTCCCACTAATCTGTACAGTTTAGGACAGTTTAGTTGTCCAGTAGGAGCAAGGAATGTCTCTGAACTCCAATCCTATTGGACAAGATTTCATCAGATAATCCAATAACATTTATGAAAATAAAATGTAATAACAAGTAACGAGTTACTGCAAATCTGATAGCAAAGGCAATGAAATTTCATTAAAATCTCTGCAAGAGCACTGATAGAACATTGTATTATAAATTTATCTCACCTTCATGCTTCCAACCAGTACATGTGACCTCACTGAAGAAATGAGAGCTGCTCCAAATCCATAATCATCATGGAAGTTCAACCAAAGCCCAAAAACCTTTAATGACGTGTTTGTTATTGATTCGTTGCATCTACGTAAGCCTTTCAAGCCACATTAACATTCATTAAACCTTATTCCAACAGGTGTCCGTCATCACGAAGGCTGCTTTTGTAGATTCTGATGTTACATCACCTCAGAAAGTGTTATAAGCCTTTATAAATGTGTACTAAGGGTTACGTCATTTTCATGAAAGGCTTATGTAGGACTGAGCTTCAGCAGACCTTGATTTCCAACCTGCAGCATTTACAGCGATTCTGCTACACTTGAGAAAAATCCACTGGAGAAAACGTTTCTACATTTTCGTGTGAATTATGACGAATTATAATTAATAATTCTATAAATTATTGCAATATTAAACGTGAAACCAGAGAGCTTTATCAAGTATTTGTGCTATTAAATGGATTTTGTTCATAGAAACAACTATAAAAAGCCTGTAATAAATAAAGAAATAAATACATAAATAATAAAATAAGAAACAAACAGATGGTAAACGAAAGCCGGACTGTTGGGCAGGTTATATATTTTTTAACTATTCTGAAATGTTAGATTTCTCTTCATTGTTTTAGTGATTAAAGCCTTTCATACTCTACGTGAACCAAAGTGGGACTGGATAGTTTGGCTTTAAAGCTTTTTAGCAACGATTTCAGCTCAAAATATGATTGTACATTTTTTTAGCTGCAAATCTGCCAGTGATGTAAAATCTATATTTTTATTACCCTATACAATAAACTGCACACAAAGCAATAAATACATAAACACGTAAAGACTAGACATGTAAACAGAGAGACAAATTTCAGCACCGCGGACAGCGCTCAGAGGACGAAAAACTCGCAATAATTTTGGGGTCAAATTATTTCAAAAGCAGATTCTCCTTTCATTTGAAAGGAGTTGTTTGGAGTGTTGTTTGGAGAGGTAGAAAGGTTGTGAAAAGTCGATGCCACTTTAAATAAAAACCAAAATTTAAAAAATGTAAATTTTCCGTAAAATTTTACATTTAATATTTGAACGGTTTATCTGAATTTTCTACAAGAAGGTGAGGACAAAGCCAGGTAGAAGGTCCTCCGAGACATTTTTAAGACAGTTGGAGTCCCATCACGGGTCCAGAAGAAGTGGGAAAAAACTCTCCAGAAGGTGGAAGAGGAGAAAGTTTTTCGGGTTTGTGGTTTAGGGCAGAGTGAAGGTCTAGGGTGGGCGCACGGCGGTCCTGAACTCTTACCTCCCCCATTCTGGTAGCAGATGTAGGGGAACCTCCAGACGTTCCCGAGATCCACGGCGAACCCGATCACCGACAGGAGGAAGTCGATCTTCTTGCTCCATTTGTCGCGTGAGTCGGTCTGGATGATGACGGGCACCGGGGCGCGCGCGGCCGGGGTCTCCTGGTGGGGCATCGCGACTGACCGGGCGCGTGGAGGGGAGGGGGAGGGAGCAGGGTGGTGGGGGGGCTCCAACTGGAAAGAGCTTCCTTTTGGAGAGTTAAAAAAATGTTTTTAAAGGAGGCTCTGCTGGTCAGGCTGGACTGAACTGGACATCCTGCGGTGAGGAACCACTGAGGTGAGGAGAACACACACACACACACACACACACACACACACTCAAACACACACACACCTAACCTCCTCCCACCTGATCCCACCCTCCTACCAAAGGAGGTACGTGCTGCATTTATTTTAAGAAAAATTCGGTATGAAATATTATTAGTAATACATTTGTTCAATTATGAAATACTATGTTAAAGTTTTATTCAATTTTTTTTTTACCAATAGTTACAGAATAGATCTGAAAACTACACAAATTCTGTTTTTTATTTATTTATGTTTCTACGAATCTCAAAAACAGGGCTCAAAGTTGTTGTAGATTAATTAAACAGTATAATAATTAACCTGATGTTAGTCTAGAAATTATTAACCTGTAATAGCTGATAGCTGGGGGAGAGGGGGCATAATTCAATGAATTCAGAATTTTATATTTTACCATTAGGAGTAAATCACAACCCATAAAAGCACCATTCGGCAAATAAAAAAGACCATTAGAACACTTAAGACTGAATGGTTTTTGCTTCCTAAAGGGAACTGGTTTAATGGTTACCATTAGAAACCACTAGTTTCCTTCAGAACACCTTTAGATCCCATTAGAAAACCATCAAATGTGTCCAGAATCAGTCACAGTTCACCTGTTCCACCATTAGGATCCTTTACAGTGTGATATCAACCCATCAGGAGCACATTACTAACCATTATGCACCATTAAAAATACAAAAAAGCTTTTAATAGTCCCTGTGGTCTTTCTCCATCATCTGGGTAGGATTCGGGAGATAATTAAAACTGAGTGCTTTCATTAGGGTGGCGTTGACCAGTTTCCACAAATTCTGGTAGATTCCCAGAAGAAAACTTCTACTTGTCATTAGGAATCACGTCTATTTTGGAGCATCTGTATCATGAACTGGGTGTTGAATTCACTGATGAGCTTAATTTTAGAACTAAGGGTTAAATTAAACCAGATACATTTCCAGGCTAAGACCCTAAACCTCAGTCCCACCTGTAGATAAAATGTAAGGGCTTTGAGAAATTCAGAGTGCTGTGGTGTGAAATTCAGAGTGCTGTGGTGTGTTCACGTATGACCGAATGATCACTTATCACTTATCACTTATCACTTATCACTTATCTCCAGATCACCCAACAGGACAGTGACCTTAATTTCAGTTACAAAAACAGAAGGATCCTGGAACATGGGTTTAATGGATTTTTTTAAATTCTTTATTGAAGTTTATTCAGCACTGTAGGTGTTCATTCAGCACTGTAGGTGTTTGTTCAGCACTGTAGGTGTTTCTTCAGTATCGTAGATGCTTATTCAGCACTGTAAGTGTTTAATCAGTACTGTAGATGTTTATTCAGCACTGTAGATCTTCGTTAAGCACTACAGGTGTTTATTCAGCGTATAGGTGTTCGTTCAGCACTGTAGGTGTTTATTCAGTACTGTAGATGTTCATTCACC
The DNA here is from genome assembly GCA_037974445.1 of Brycinus macrolepidotus. Classification (NCBI taxonomy): domain Eukaryota; kingdom Metazoa; phylum Chordata; class Actinopteri; order Characiformes; family Alestidae; genus Brycinus; species Brycinus macrolepidotus. Next base: position 2,706,947 of record JBBPCZ010000042.1, on the reverse strand, counting down.
ACCATAGGTGTTCGTTCAGCACTTTAGGCATTTATTCAGTGCTGTAGGTGTTTAGTTCTCATCTGGATATTTATTCAGCACTGTAGGTGTTTATTCAGCACTGTAGGTGTTTATTCAGTACTGTAGGTGTTTATTCAGCACTGTAGGTGTTTATTCAGCACTGCAGGTGTTTATTCAGCACTGTAGGTGTTTATTCAGCACTATAGGTGTTTATTCAGTACTGTAGGTGTTTATTCAGCACTGTAGGTGTTTATTCAGTACTGTAGGTGTTTATTCAGCGCTTTCGGTGTTTACTTAGCACTGCAGGTGTTTATTCAGCATTGTAGGTGTTTATTCACCACTATAGGTGTTTATTCAGCACTATAGGTGGTAATTCAGTACTGTAGGTGTTTATTCAGCCATTCTTGTCCCACAAGAGTAATATGAAAGTTGTGAAAGTGACAGACTGGAAGTCCACAGTACCGTAAATCAGATTCATAGATATTCAAGTTACCCTGTGGTGGATCTGCCTGAAGTTGTTTCACCTTTTGAAACCTGCTCCCAGTAACAAGGACATGAGCTTTGGAAATCACGCCGAGTTCGGCACTTGGAGAAATTTGACTGGAGTAACCTCTGGCTCCCAAGCTCCTCCGCTGTAATAGAGTTTTGAAGGCCGAGAATAGATGCTCTGCGGTCTAACCGGCCTCGTTAAGCAAACTTAATAAAACGAGTTCGAAATCAAATCCACCGCTTTTAGCACAGGCAGATTGAAGAAGTCCTAAGTGGCTTCAGAGACTACAGTAATCACACGGGTCAGTGGCTCGAGAGTGCAGGAAATGAGGTTAGGCCTACAAGATGGACGCCCGGGCATATGGATTTACAATCAGTGACCTGATCCCGCCACAGCCGGAAGTCTAGCACCATAGACTGGCTGTCTGCAACTGTATCTTCCAGCTGAATTAGCATTACGTCACATGGATGATCCTTTCCCCCAAAGTGGCTTCCAATTGCCAATTGAAGGGACCATCTCTCTGGAGGAAAGGGGGGGTTAAGTGCCTTGCTCTGGAGTGCAATGGCCATGGAATGATGGATGCTTAACACAGTTTTGTTTCTTGTTGTCCAGGGTCATGATGTTCTAAACCGGAGGGAAACCATTCTGTTTAGTTTTTTTCCAGGTGTTCACGCTTTATCTCTGGCTTATTCTTTACCTTTACCTGGAAAACAAGTTCTTATGTCCTTAACATGCTCAAACAGTTTTGTCACTCATTGTCTTTGGTTCATGAACCCTGGATCTTCAGTACCCCTGTCCTGTACATTTAGGTGTTTTCTTCCTCACGCAACCACTTCAAACCAGGAATGGCTTGTTAATTCGCTTGTATTCGGTTGGAAAACACCCCCAAAATACCCAGGACAAGGCTGAGATAATAAAATGGAATCATGTAGATCCTCAGATCTATAGGTGCATATGAATCCCTGGTAACACTTTACCTAAGGGCAGTAATCACAAGTCTACATGACGCCTGACATGAACGTTTATAAAGACTCATTCCAACAAGTGCCAGGTGTCATAGTGCTGGAAAAATCCCATCACACTGGACGAAAGCAGCCTTTATGACAGTTGACGCTTGCTGGAATAAACCTTTGTCAGGTATCATGACAGACTTATGCATTATATAGCCTTATCTTTCAGTTTGGTCACAAGTTGGGTCAAAGCAAAGCCCCAGTGTTGTTCTCCTTTCTTCATTTGCTGCTCTTTTGCAGACAAGAAGTTGAGAGCCTTTTCAGCAACAGCAACACTGGGCATATCCTCTTGGCAGCCAGGCCACATCAACTAAAGCATTTTGACATATTTACCCATGTGGTAGCGTCGGCCCTGACACATTTGAATTCCTTGTGTCTGTCGACGAAACCTCAAGAGCAACAACAAGTGAAGGGGGGATCCAAGACCTAATGAGGCAGCAAAGGAGCAAGGAGCAAGGCTACGGGAGTATATGGAGGTGTCCCAGAATGCTGATTTGAGCTCAGTCTTCCTTGATGGTTATGCTGAAGGCAAAGGTTAAAAACAGGTCCTAGATCTGCGTAAAAGAACAAGGAGCAGAACGATCCCGAAGGTGCCGCCCAAGCAATCGGAGGCATACGGTTCATATTTGGTGGCTGGACGGTGCTGTCAGGATGAATGAACTCATCCAGCTAAAAGAACATCAGTCTGACAGGACGTCCTCCAATATGCCCTGAACGCTATCCCCAACTGTCGACTCCAATCTCACGCAAACCTGCACAGGCCTTTGCCCAACAGGAAGCTGACAGCCACAGTGGTGTAATGATACGAAGTCAAGTGCTGCGAGTTGATGCTCAAGGCCAGGGGTTCCAAACCCTGCTCTAACTGTTATAACACACCGATTCCACCTGATCAGCTAATTAACAGGTCCTTCCTGAAGGTGTGTTCCAGCAGAAAAACCCAAATGTGCAGAACAGGGGATCCACGTCCTTAAAAAGGGGCATTCTTCAAGAGTCCGTAACATGTATAACAATGGCAACCAAGAGAATTTAAGAAAATGGTTCTATTTGGCACCAAAAAGGGTTGCGGAACCTTATTTTGGAGGACCAGGGTTGAGAATTATGTGTGTTTCGAAGACTGTATAGTGATCATAGTCTCTCTTTACCAGGTCAAACTTCTGTAATGTATTTCAAGCTCTGTTCTGAGGACATCAGTCTGTGTGTGTGTGTGTATGTGTGTGTGTGTGTGTGTGTGTGCTCATCCATTTTAAAAGGAACCGAGGAACCTGCTCTGCATCTCATTTCTCTCCTCTTGTTTCTCAGCCTGTGGTCTGAACAAAGACCAAACCTGTGCATTTGCATGTAAAGTGATGTAGATCAAACCATATAATATAACATTCATAATGAAATATAATCATACCATACGACTGGCTGTATACAGTAACATTAATACAGTAAATCTGAGGTCAGCGTGTGTATAAAGCAGGTCTACTGTGACACAAATTATAAACATGTCCTGTATGACATTAACCCCTTTAAAGGGGAACTCCATCACTTTCCAAATTTCCAAAATTCGTCTGTGATTAAGTGGCTGAGATGTAAACCCAGTCGTTCCGAGCTAATGTGACCTGGATTTGTTTTAAATAAATAAATAAATGGATAAATAAAGCCCCGGTAGAGCTCTGGAAGGCTTGGAGCACGTGTTGATCTTCAGAGAGCGAGTTTATTACCTGCTCAGTGGGGCAGAAGTCCTTATGAGGGCAGTTGGCCATGTCCCTGCATTTCAGACCTGCTTTCCAACACAAAGAGGAAATCCCATAACACCCCACAGGCCTCACGGGCATGAGCTGGAAATTAGCCACTGGATGCTAAATTATCTCTCCACACGTGCCGCTCCTAACTCAAGGGTGCTGCCGAGGCCGAGAGGGGCAAAGGTCACGACCCTCACGCCTATCGTGCCTCAGAGTAACAACAAAATAAATCCGCTTGGGGGAATATTTCCTCTCAACATGCTAACATGGCTAAAATAAGTGGAAACTAATTAAGAACCCGTTAGCATAGACACCGTTTTACTAATGTTAACTGCTAATACAGTTTTGGGGGAGAAATATTTGACAACACTTCCTAAAAATCCATTGGCATTCATAATAAGCAATTTAACCAATTTCCTCCGGGATCAATAAAGTTTTCTGATTCTGATTCTGATTCTGAATAGCATGAGTTAATTAAACTTAAGTAGTTGTACATACTTGCATAACACCTTTTAAAGCAAGAGTATATGACCTCATAAAGTCAGATTCCATAATGCAGTATAATGTCTGTTCATAAGATATTAAGATATTTGCGTGAAACACTACGAAACACAGTGTACTTAAAATGTGCTTAACCCTACCTTCATTTACCCCTGAAAATACACCAAACCCCTTCATTTGAATTAAGTGGCCGTTAATTTGTGAAACCGACCCCTTAATTTTACCTTAAAATTAGATTTAAGGCATGAGTGTGAAACCCCTTAATCTTAAATTTAAGGCGTTAATTCAGGAGGTTCTATTATTTAAGGGGCAAATTTGAAAAAGTAAGGGGAAAATTTAGTAGTTTTATCCCTTAATCAGCCTTAATCTGTGCACTTTTTGCCTTAATTTTCCTTCATTTCCTGTATGGGAAATTAAGGTCAAAATTAAGGTCATTTTAAGGGGTTTGGTTTCGTAGTGGATATTAAGATATTCCCTTGAAACGCATTTTTTTGCTGTTTTCAAGCTGTTTTCTTTGTGTTTGGCGATCAACAGGCCTTATCTGATGAAAGGTATGATTTGGTATGTAATGCGCCCTCAGGCCGCTTCCAGACGGCTCCACCATGCTCACATTAGCTCCCTCACTCAGGAGACACGCTGTGCTCTTTTGCCAGAGGAATACGGCATTAGCATGATCAGAAAGTCAAATGCATCCATCATTGCAGGTTGGGAAGATGTTTGATCTGTTTTCACATGACATCAGGAACCCTGAGACTAATGAGGCCTAACTTACAGGGATCATGAAGCTAGCAGACACTTACAAGCTCATACTAGCATAGGTATCCTGTTATCCTTATCAGAACTAGCCTCACGTAACAATAACTAACAGAACTAACAACTCTGTCTGTAAACCGAGAAAAATGGGAAGGTAAACAAGTCTTTTTCCCACAGGGCTGTTTGCATGCAATGTTTTCCCAAACAGTGAAGAAAGTGCTTGAAACTGGATCACTTCAATGGTGTTTTTGGCCCACGTTCACATATTGACAGCCACTTCTGCAAGGCTTGCCAAAGAAGCTTGTCCAACTGCAAATGTAATCAAGCTCGGGAGAAGCTAGCTAGCCTAGTTTGAGGAGAGAAGCTTGCTGGAGAAATGCCTGAAGATGCAAACTCGTCCGATTTTCAAAATTTTTTAAATATTATTTTCACTTGAGCTATGGGTAACACTATGAAACACAATGTACTTAAAATGTGCTTAACCCTACCTTAATTTACCCCTGAAAATACACCAAACCCCTTCGTTTGAATGAAGTGACCGTTAATTTGTGAAACCAGACCCCTTAATTTTACCTTAAAATTAGATTTAAGGTATGAGTGTGAAACCCCTTAATCTTAAATTTAAGGCATTAATTCAGGAGGTTCTATTATTTAAGGGGCAAATTTGAAAAAGTAAAGGGAAAATTCAGTAGTTTTACCCCTTAAACAGCCTTAATCTGTGCACTTTTTTCCCTTAATTTTTCTTAATTTCCTGTATGGGAAATTAAGGTCAAAATAAAGGTAATTTTAAGGAGTAAAATAAAGTCATTTGGTTTCATAGTGTAACATGCTAGGAGGTCTATGGTAATACACAAGCAGCATTTAGGCTCACCAAGCTATCACAAGGGTGACAGAGCAGTCCATAACAGTTATACAGTGTGTATAAGAGTGTTGTCACTCACCTGCATGGCCACTATGTAATAAAAGCTCTCATTTGCATTTCTAAAAGGAGATCCTGCCATGTTAGCAGTCAGTAGCACCTGGCTAACACTGACCCTTCGAGAAGTGTCCAGAAATGGGGTGACCCCTGTCATAATGGCATTAAGGTGTTACTGCCCCCCCAGAAACTTTTCTAGCAATAAAGCAGAAGCCAGTAGAGAGCCAGCTAGCATGTTCTTGTTTGCTAACTGCTAATTAGCACCTTATCCTATACACAATTATCCAGTCAAATATTTAGCCAAATATTTTGACTTACTACATTCACACATCAGACAAACTGAGTGATGTGGATCACTGAGTAAAGCGAATGTGTAGTTAGCATGTTCTTGTTTGACTTATTATGGTTTCTGTCTTAGTGTGGCTTTCGCATTTGCAACATTTTTGTGATCTTTCAAACTTCCTCCATAATTCAGTGGCTGACACTGTAAACAAAGTCATTCAGAGTGGGTTTGTGTTCATCGGTTAATTGTAGTGAAACTTAGCGACTCTTTACAGTGGTGGTGAAGGGAACCGGGAGTCATGATGTCTACAAATTTTATTCCATTGGTAGAATTATAGCTGCAGTGTTAATTTACAATCAAAGAAAACCTTTGCATTATTTTCTTTGTGAACTGAGGGATGTGGACACATCCTAGAGGAATATTTTGCTGCTCACAACAGCCTTTTCTTTGTCTCATTAGAAATAAATCATCTTCTTATTTGGAGATTATTGAAGTCTGGCTTGTTTCTCCTAAAACCCCCCTTTAAGAGAAATAAGGAGCAAAAGAAAAAAATCAACTTAAGACAGAAGTTCTTCTGCTGTTCTCATCATCTTCTCAGTTTCTTCTCTTTAACAACCTTATGGAT
>JBBPCZ010000042.1:2689971-2700542 GCA_037974445.1 Brycinus macrolepidotus | reverse complement strand
TCCTGAGCAAGACCCTTAACCCCAAGTTGCTCCAGGGAGACTGTCCCCTGTAGTTAGGGAACGGAAGTCGCTTTGGACAAAATGCTAAATGCCATAAATGTAAATGTAATAGACCCTGCCCCAAGGTGATTGCTACCGAAATTCTTGCCCTGAGCTAATCATTCAACCCCCAAGAGCCGTGAAGAACTATGCTGAGATTTCTCCAGCTCAGGGCGTTGTAATCATTATGTAGGTGTTGGTTCTTAGAGGACCCTTAACCCTTCAGGCGTGTGACTACTTTTCATTAAAGCGTACCGTCACACGTGTGTGTTTTGGAGCGTTCAGCAGCAAATATTCTAATGCGTTCTAACTGCTGATATAACACTGCAGGCTAATGGAGATTCAGGATTACAGATGATATGCCATCATTTTTACATTAAGAGCTTTATAGTGAAGTGACCATTTGTCATACGTGAACACACCACAGCACACAGTGTAAACAGTATGAAATTCTTTCTCTGTATTTAACCCTTTTAACCCATTCACCAAATGAAGCAGAAGGCAGCCAGGAACACAGCGCCCGGGGAGCAGTGTGTGGGGATGGTACCTTGCTCAAGGGTACCTCAGAGGTGCCACTTGCAGTCCTGGGATTCAAACCCACAACCTTCTGGTTGCATGGGCAACTCCCTAACCACTAGACCACCAGTTGCCCCAAATTATAATTACAGTGTACCCCCGCAAAGTCACGGTTCAGAGTTCGCGGCCTCAGTCGTTCGTGGATTTTTTCTTAGAACCTAACTAATAATTGTCTGCGGAAACCCCCACAAATTCGCGGAAACCATAAATATCCTCTGCATTTTTTTTTTTTTTGCTTTTTTCATGGCAATATATAATTTTTCATGCATTTTAGAATCAGAATCAGACTCAGAAAACTTTATTGATCCTGGAGGAAATTGCTTATGTAATGACTGCAAAGACACACAGTGACACTTTTAACACTTTTAGTGCTAAATTATTAAGAAAAATATAATTTACACATTTTGTAACATAAATATTAACGTAAATTCAGCTAAATTTCCAAAGCCAGCACGAAACCCCACCAGAAGAAGACCCCTCATAAGATATGACTCCTCCTGGAGCGCCTCCTCCTCCTGAAAAAGAGGCCCCGCCCGATGAACTGTGTAATACACAAGTTTGACCAAAAGAGGGCGCCTGAACCCCCTGAATGAAGACACACAGTACTGTGGAACTGACTTTATTTCTGTGTTTAAATGTTCATGTTGTATAAATTAAAATATGTTAATATATTAATGATTAACCACACATATCATTTTGGGTAATGTATTAATCTGAGTTTAAAATGAAACTAAAGTGTTTTGGGAGCATGTTTGGGGGCATATTTAGGGTTTAGACTATAAAAATACGCATTTATAGGCTTTTTTTTAACACAAATTCATGTTTTTTCACAATTCGCGGGTGCTCTTGGGACGTAACCCCCGTGAATTTCGGGGGTCTACTGTATACTATTTTACATCTGACCGTTGAACGATAACTAAATCACACCAAACTCTCGCTGCGTCCAAACAGTTGATGGACCAACAACACACACAACGAAGAAACGTAGACTCGCTGTTGGATGAGCAATGCTGTACAACAACTTTTTACATTTTGTGCAGTTATAGAGCATAGCTGACATCAAAATAATACCAGCAAATGACTCTGCCAAGCTGTTTTGGTTACACGCCTTTGTATACCATCTTTGTTGAACATTTATCATCCCCCTATAGTCATTAGTATTTACTATGGCTCTGTAACCATAGCAACCACAGCCTGTGCTGTTGTACAGCATACATAATTATCCTGTCGAACGAGTCAAAGTGAAATAAATGACACTAGCATTGAGGAGAACATTGTCTCACTGATGAGGAGAAGTTTAGCTGCTCCGCAGTCAGATGGTGCAACAAAAACAATTCTCAATACAAAATAACAGGTTGTTTTAATATGAATTTTAGTGTGAAACACCAGCGCACAAGCAAAAAAACTCACACAGCAACGGGTAGAACTGTTAAAAACGTTCACCAATAAAGGTGAACGATGGTGTTTCCAACTTCTGCTGACTCCTAGTGCCCAAATATCATCTTGCACTCTTTTGCCAAACATTTTCTCTTTTGATTCTGGTACAGCTACATTATTCTAACAGGACCTTTCTGTTGTTCAGTCTTCTCAGAGCTGTAGTTCAGACAGGCAGAGAGATGCCCGTCTGCAGAGTGATTCCAGTAGCAGCACACAGGTAAATGATGTGCAATAACCACATATCCACAGACCCAAACAAGATACTCACAGGCACAATGTGTAGTGTTGCCTTGCAATTAAATCTTACATTTGCAAATGAAAAAAAGGTTTTAACCGTTAGATTTTACATGTATTTAATGTGTGTCACAGTAATGCTACTTCTAAACAGGCGTTCCCTACCCCCACACTGTCCCTGCTAGTTCTTCACTTCCCTAAGTCCCTTCCCCTGGAGTAGTCGGCTTCCCTTTGGCTTCTTCCTCCAGGTGTTCGAGTCCGTTGAGGAGGTGGACCAGATCGAGACAGAGCCCAAAAGTGACGAGGCCAAGCAGGCCCCCAAAGTCTCCAACGTGGTACCACAGAATGGCAATGCTTCACCTGACTCAGGCCACCCTTCTTCCAGAAACTTCTCGGTGACCTCGGGGCAGTCTGACTCACTCAGCACGGAAGACAGCGGAGCGCAAGAGCTGAGTGCTAAATCTTCTGGACAGATGCAGCCAGCCCTAAGCCAAACTGTAGCGAAAGATATCGACAGAGATGGAGAACAAGTAAGCCAAACCAAAGCAGCCAAAGGGTCTGAGGTGGATGAGGCCAGATCTGTTGAGGAGAGGACAGAGAAAACCAGTGGTTCCTTGAAGGACAAAGAGGGGTTTACAGAAGCAGATAAACCTTCAGGAGCCGATACTGCAGGAACAGAAACAGAGACAGCATCAAAAGAAGAGAGTGCTTCTGAAGAGAGAAAGAGGTCTGAAGTTGTCAAAGCTTCAAATGCAAGGGAGGACAAGACGTTTTCATTTTTGACTGAGAAAGATGAGGCATCGAAAGGCTCAGGGAATGTCAAGATGGCTCCAGAGTCAGCTTCAGAGTCCCTAAAGGATGTTGCATCAACCAAAATGTTAGGATCAGAGGATAGAATGGGCGCAAGACCAAAAACGGAAGAGGCTCAACAAGCAGTGAAACGGGAGTCCAGAGCTAAAGAAGAGCCAAAGGAGGGAGCTGGCTCCAAGAAAGCTGTCATGCAGACTGCCCCCGTGGTGGAGGAGACTGTGGTGCCCGTTGTGTTTGAAGCTTTCAGCACACGTAAAATGAGTGAAACGCCATCCGACGAGTCGCCCTCAGCCATCGAGATGGAGGACATCCCTATGGCGAGGGTTGCCACGGCCTGGGACAGACAGTCTCGCACCCAGGGCAAAGCCGCCGCTGTGCCCATGCTAGAGCTCCGGCCAGATGGAAGGGGCTCTAAAGGCAGCCCTGAAGGCTCTGAGTCTGTTCTGTCAGACGAGCCTCAGATGGAGAGCCTCTACCCCCAGTTTGATTCGCTCACTGTGGCTGGAGACAAAAATGGAGCCACATCACCAGTATCCTCCATAGGGACCACTTACTCGGTACGCATACGGGGCAGAATTGGTTTAACTGATCAAATAATCTACTATCACTTAGTAGGGATTTGTCCTGTTTTTTTAAGGGATAAAGTAAAAGCTAAATGAAGACCATGATTAGACCTAAGTCTGGAGTACAAAGGCTTTTCATTGGTGAAACTGTCATGCATTTAATCAAGTGTGTCCAAACCCCTGGCTAGTACCGTACATGTGTCCTGTTTTGCTTTTGTAGCAGGAGCTTTTGGACATGTACACTCTGAACTTGCACCGTATTGAGAAGGACGTGCAGAGGTGCGACAGGAACTACTGGTACTTCACCCCGGCAAACCTTGAGAAGCTCCGCAACATCATGTGCAGGTGGGTGTACTTCATGACTTCATCAGTCCCTTCAGGTCTTTTTTATACATTCTTCAGCTACGAACAAGAGTGAGGGTTTTTTTTTTTTTTTGCACTACTGTTGTTCATTTAGGTGCCCGTTGAAGAGATGGGTTTTACACAACATTACACAAACAATTTCAGTTAGCAGCTGTTCTCTGATTAAGCTTGGGGTTATGGTGCCATTCTTAGCCTGCTAGCTTGTTTAATCAGACTCGCTTAATTAAACCAGACTCCTTCTGGTTCTCCAGCGGTAGTAGAAGAGTATTCTACATATTCTACACAAGATTGCTTGTCAAATGTGACAGTTTGTGCCAAATCACATACGATCTGTGGTTGATTAATAACTTCAAGGCCCTGTCTCCACCTGCAGTTACATCTGGCAGCATCTGGAGATCGGGTATGTACAGGGTATGTGTGACCTGCTGGCTCCTCTGCTGGTCATTCTTGATGATGGTGAGTGTGTCTGCTTTGGAATAAGCCTTCATCTCTGATAGTCATCTGACTCAAATGTTTGCTGTCACAATTATTACATGATTGTCTGATCGAGATTATTTAAGATGATCTTGATCAGTCAAATAGTTTATTGTTTATTTAGAGGCTCTGGCGTTTAGTTGCTTCACCGAACTGATGAAGAGGATGAACCAGAACTTTCCACACGGAGGAGCGATGGACACTCACTTTGCCAACATGAGATCCCTCATCCAGGTGGACTGCCCGCTCATAAAAACACCTTTAGCGTTTCATTTTTCAGTGCCATAAAGTGCTTTGATCTCCTGTTCTGCTTTTTTTTTGTCTTGTCTCCCTCGTTATCTCTCTCCACCTCTTTTTCTGTAGATCCTGGACTCTGAGCTCTTTGAATTGATGCATCAGAATGGTGACTACACACACTTCTACTTCTGCTATCGTTGGTTCCTCCTGGACTTCAAGCGAGGTAACAGCAATCGCAGCACATACCAGTTAAAACCAGTTTTCCAGGAGCATCACCTGGAATGTCAAACACTTCAGATGAGCCTTCAGAACCGAGAGCTAATGAGTGTCTCAATATCAAAGAAATGTTAGTCTGACGAAAATGGCCGCTCCAAGTTAAGAGGCCCTTCAGTCTCAAGTGAAACATGAGTCATTGTTTTGCTCAGGGAACTGGCGAGGTGTAATTAGTGGCCAGTCAAGTGAGACTGGCATCAGTGGTGAAACATCTACACTATCAAAAGTTTGGACCTCATAGAAAGATTGGATTTTCCATATTTTGGGATAAAAGTGAAGATGAAATAACACATATGGAATTACGCATTGAGCAAAACATGTTAAATGGCCCATGTCATACTATTAACTCCCCAATCCATACAGTCCACATATGCAAATCTACATAGAAGATCCACATTTAATCAGAACTTGGAGATATACGGAGGTATTTCTACATGTAACGCATTTGTTTGGTAATAAGAAAATCCAAGCATCTAAGCTTATGCAAATGTCTTTAAGAATATGAAGAACATTGAAACAGGTCTGTCCAAAACCTTTGACCATGTAGACGGCAACCGTACAGTCAAGTGGCCTCTGAAAATGATTTAATTTGGGACTTGGAGGTTGGGTTACAACAGTGTTCACCAAGACTGGTCCTGGAGATCAACCTTCCTGAAAGGTCTAGTTCCAGCCACAATCTGCAACACCTACTATGGCTAAAGAACTTCTTCAGAAAAGGAGGGTTGGTGACCACTGGGCTACAGAATAGAATAAAGCTGGAATTGTCCAAACATCACAGAATTTCACTGAGTCTCAGAAGAAAGACTAGAGAACAAATTGAAGGACCACAGCTCCCCCTACTGGCTAATACTGAACTATTTAAAATTACTAAAGGAAAGTTCTTGTACACATACACACACACACACGAGTTATTACTGTGGCTTTACAGTTTTTTTCTTGATTCCATGAGATATTAATGAGAAATAACTAAAAAATAACAAGTTATGTATCACTCCCATAACCGTGACTGTGAACTGTACTGAAGCAAGATGCACTGATGTAGGTGTGGCTCTTTCTCCCGACCCTTAGAGCTGGTGTATGATGACGTATTTGCAGTGTGGGAAACCATCTGGGCGGCTAAGTACGCCTCGTCTGGCCATTTCGTGCTCTTTATTGCCCTGGCCCTGGTCGAGCTCTACAGAGACATCATCCTGGAGAACAACATGGACTTCACTGACATCATCAAGTTTTTCAATGGTGACCCAACGGTCCAAACAAAAAAGCTGTTAGAGATGCAGCCCTTTTGTAGCTGGTTCTAGAGTCCAGTTGTTAGAATTCAGGCTTCTTCTATTACTTCTGATTTTGGTAAAAATTAAAAATTACACAGTTTTCCACCAATCCTAGATGTATTCAGCCAAGACATGTTCTGAGTCAAAATTTTGCTTTTTTAGTTCACACTAAGTTACAACACTACTAACACTAGAAGTCAATAGTCACCGAAATCTTTTCTGTAAATACATCCCTCAACCTGCTCAAATCACATCCAGCTCCTCATTAAGTTGAGTAAACTTGTAGATATGGTTTAGGACTCAGTATGACTTACAAAAGGTTCTATTTTGACATAGTACCTCAGAAGTTGGATCACTAATCTAGAATCAGTTTTCGTGACTGTCGTAATCCAAGATCAGTCCTCCATACATATGCTTTGTGAACACCAGCACTGGTGTCATCTGCCTGTAGGGCTGATGTTTAGGTCATTTTTACAGCAAGTAAGTCATACTGTGTCCTAAACCGCATCCACAATTCTGAACCACCTTAATGAAGAGCTGGATGCAGTTTGAGACGTTTGAGTTTTGGGGATGGGTTTACAGTGAGAGATTTGGGTGAGTATTGACTTCTATTGTTTAAAAAAATTAGACTTGCCATGGAAGCAAGTGTGTGTGTGATTTAGGCTCACAAATTAGTGCTTTCATAAGCTTTCGTTTCATGTTACCTACATTAGCCTTGCAAAACTAGAGAAGCGAACTTTGAGTTTTTAAAGAAAAATTCGAAGAAAGTCTTGTTTTTGTGATGCCATCACTGCTGTCCACACATACCTGAATGTCTTTATCTCCCTTTCCAGAAATGGCTGAACGCCACAACGTGAAGCAAGTCCTGGCTCTGGCCCGAGATCTGGTGTGTAAAGTACAGAGACTCATCGAGAACAAGTAACCCCGAGTCCATGTCCTCGCGCCCTTCGTCACCTCTCCAAAACACTCCATCTGCCTTCGACGCAGCCGAACCGAGAGGATCCAGCGCACCGAAAATGCGCAAAACCAACTGACCTGAAACCAGCCAGTGTGTAATCCCACTTGTCCACCTTAATTCAGGTCAAGCCGAACATAAAACAGTAGTTTTTGGTAATAAGCTGCTACTTCGTCCTCAAGGTATAGTTTACATTCCGGACTATGGCTCTAACCCAACAATAGTTTTACAGTTAGCGATAGCTAGCAGTAGCTATTGTCAGGTATTTCAAGCAAAGTGCATTTTAATGTTACACAGAAATGCAACTTCCATTAAAGCCAGATTTGCGATTTACGTGCCACAAATTGTGAGTCAAACGTCAGCCCTCGGTTGTTTAAACGAGGGGCTTTGGCCTTCTCTTGCCTTCCGCAGCTATGCTAACTGCTATGCTAACCACGTGCCCATGTCCCGGTCGTTTTACACTCAAGACTTAAGTCACACTAGACATTAAACACACACTAGACGTTGTTAAACTGATGATGAGAAGAATTTTCTGTTTTGCAGCAGTTTAGTGGTGAATCAGCATTCCGTCCGTACTGCCCCGGGAGTGAGGAAAGCACAACAGTATAGCTAGTTATGCTATCTAACCCAGATCCTGACCATGCATTCTCTCTTTTATGTGTTTATAGCTTAAAAATAACATAAAATGTCATGTTTACATACTAGCGCTTCCTCTGTTTGGATCTTCAGCCATGCTATAAGTGTATTATTGCTGCAAAATGAGTGCTAATATACACAATAGTGCTAAAATCAGTGCTTCATCCATTTTTTTTGTGTTGCGCTGGTACACAAAGGACTGCCCCTGCTGAAGCTCCAAACAAAGGAGATTCTGAGTCTAATATGTGAGCATATTGGTGCTAAAATTAGCTCTAATATATGTAATAGTGCTAAAATTAGTGCTTTCTTCATTTTGATCATGTAGCGCTGCTATACTCCGCTCAGCCAAGGAACTCGTGCAATTCGATGACGATGTAGAAGTTTATCAAAGTGTGGCATGCTAACGTTTCTTCGCTAACTCACTAAATGCTAGTGTGACTGGACCTGGGCTCTGCATTTCAGTAATCTAGGGTAATTTATGCAGGATTTTTAATTTTTTGCTGAGTCATAGTATCAGTTAGCGTTAGCTTCTCGGGATACAAGGTAAAGATGTCTTCACAGAGTCTGTTCCTGACCAGAAAAAGCTAAGCTTTAACTTGATCTGCGTAATCTTCTGAATCTAGTCCATGTAGCCACCACACCAGTACAGTTCCTCGGTCCACTCCAGTGACAACCAGTCTGTATTACCTTTTCCTCACCTTTTCCTCACCTTGGAATCAAGTTCACCATGACAGTTATTCAGTCTACTTGCCAATGTTCGGTACCTTCCACTGCAGGCCCTTGGCTGCCTATGTGTGTTTCTACTGTGACTGTAACAAACAAAAAATAAAAAAATAAAAGCTCGTACGTATATTCAAAATATATGCTATATTTATTATACATAAATAGAGATAAATATATCACGAACCGTGACATTAGCGGTCACATGGTTTTCTGAATGGAAATTGTTATCAAAGCAAAGAAACTATATTTAATAGTGCTCTTATTTATTTTTGCATTATTGGGTAATCGTCTACAGTGTGGCCTTAACTGTATTGCTTGGTCGGTTTATAGTGGCCTGTATTGTTCTCTGGTGCTGTCTGAGTCTCTTTCGGCTTTTGGGCCCAATGAACTTTTACGATTGCAGGGTCTCCAGTCAGAAGAAAGCGTCAATCAGGGCCAGAGCCAAGAAATGAGTGGGCTTTGGGCATTGATCAAGTTGGCCAAAGTCCGTTTAGGCAAGGTGCAAAACGGGGTGCTAGGTGGGTCCCAACAAAGCCTCAAAATCAAAATTCCAGGGGTTCCCTGTAAGTAAATTTTGAAATTATGCTATGTGGTCATTGTAACTGTGTTTTGGTTTAGCATCCTGATTAACCAGAATTGCCAAGATTGTACTGTGTAAATTGTCCTCCTTTACCATTGAAGCTTTACAGCAGTGGTCACCAACCCTCCTCCTGGAGCTCTACCTTCCTGCCATGTTTAGCTCCAGAGAGCAAAACCATCCTGAATTGGTACGGTGGTCTTCCGTCTTACCTCCATCAGTCAGAGCAATGCTAGCCAGCTGATATAATTAACAGTTAGTGTTCTCCTCCAAGCGTGTTGAGCTGTCTAGTGCTGGCGGTTCGAAAAGATACAGAGAACCCTAACATGACTTGGAGGAAGCATGTGTCGGTTTTCACCCTCCCAGTGTTGGTAGCATTGTGTGATGGGGGGTCCTAGCTAAATGTCCCAAATAAAAAATGATGATGCCCTGCGGTGGGCTGGTGCCCTGCCCAGGGTGAGTCCCTGCCTCGCCCCCGCAGACCCCGAGATAGGCTCCGGGTACCCGCTACCCTATTAAGGATTAAGCGGTTACAGAAAATAAATGAATGAAAAAAAATAATGAGAAACAATGATGAAAATGTCAACTGGATGTTTGCAGCCAATCAAAAGTTGGCAGCCAATCAGTACAGGAGTACATGGACCCCCCCCCCCCCCACACTTTTAGGCCAGAACTGCCTTTTTCAGTCCAAAGCCTAAGTGTCTGAATAGCTTGACCCTGGACAATAGCAACAGGATGTGTTTGTTTTTTTCCAGTATGTCCAGTTAACAATTCATGTCGAGCCAGTTCATGCAGGTGGCTGAAGATCAGCGTCGTAAACTTCAGTAACTGCTGTAACCTGTTATCTCTGCTGCGCTTTATTAATGCTCTGGAGTCGTCTTGCATTGAATATCGTTGGTTTATTAATGTGGAAGCAGGCTCTGTTATCAAGAAGTGCTCATTTGTAAATCTGTTTATTTATTTATTTATATCTGAATGTATTCATTTTGTCTCTGCTTTTTGTATGTAAAACCAACACTTTGTCACATTGTGCTCGATGATTATTAAATGGTATACGTGCTTGTAAAAAAAAATAAAATGGAATTGTTCTTATTTTTCCAACCTTCTAATGAATATCTTTTATTGGGCATGGCTGGGCAGGGAGGACCTTGCAGTGCCTTTTACACTCCCTGGCCACTTTATCAGAAATCCCTCTTTTGTAGCTCCTTTCTGGTGCACAGTTAGAGATTGTAGCTCGTCTGTTGATGTACTCTTCTGGCCTTTTGTCAGGGGGCAGTGTCTGACAGCTTTTGGCTGGATTTTTTAAAAAATTTTTATTTAAGGCTAAACTATCTGCATGAAGCCTGTTAACAAGGATTGTCAGTTTTGTCAGTAAATTACAGGACTTTTAATTTGCAAAACATATA
>JBBPCZ010000042.1:2670653-2683153 GCA_037974445.1 Brycinus macrolepidotus | reverse complement strand
TGGCCGAATGAGCTGATGCAGTGACTTTTTCCGTTTGTGCAGTAAATTTTGGAGGTTAAGAGGATTGGACCAGGCTATAAGACCACACTCAGTCCATTTTTTGGTACAGTAGAGAAACCTTGCATTAATTCTGCCGCTGTCCTTTTACTGACGCTGTAAAACCCCTTAGCCATGGCGTCAGATATCTTCCTGCACGAAGGCTGGACGGTGAAGATCGGTGACTTCGGACTGGCCACGGTAAAGTCTCGCTGGAGCGGCTCTCAGCAGGTGGAACAGCCCAGTGGCTCCATCCTGTGGATGGTGAGTCTTCAGACTCGTCGGTTTGTAGCCAAACACTTTGAATCACTCTCTCACAAAGCACTAAAGAAGTGGGACACGTTCTGTCTCCTTTAGTTCAGAACTGGAGCTTCGAGGCTAACATCACTAACACTTTAGTCACCCAAATCTTTTCTGTGAACACATTCCACCAAAACTTCTCTTGACTCACTCAAACCACATCCAGCTCTTCATTAACCCTCTGAAATGATTGACGCGCTGGCACGTCATATACGCACCACTGCTAAAACACTGTCGTGTACAAAAGTTTGCCCTTATTTGGAGCATCTGTGTGTTTGGGTTGACAGTGGAGGCTTCACACATCCTGTAGAGCCAGAAGATCTCAAACTTTTAAAAACTGTGAAGTTTATGTTTATTTGGAACTTTAAAAGTGGTGTTGATTAAAATTCAGAATAACTAAATATATTTTTATTTTTCATCGTTAAAAAAAAACATGGGAAAAAAAACACGTGAGAAGTCCAATCGTGTGTGTGAGGGTGGGGCTACGCGTAAGCGGCTCTTCTGACTGTTTTTAAGCAGCACAGACTGAGAGTTACTGTAAATACATAAACACCGACTGGTACAGATTTACTTATTGTAAATAGCTGTACATCGTTCTGATTTTTTTTACTTTTTTTTTTTTTTTTCTTTTACCACCAAATCTTATTATAATACTAATTTGTGTGAAAGCTGAGGTTTTCCAAAAGCTTTAATATGTATATGTGGGGATGTTCACAGTTAAAAAAAAAAAAAAGAAAACAGAGAGAGAGACTAATTTAAACTAATTTTCAGATTTTTGGGGGGTCAGTTGTCTCCAAATAGTTGTTTAAATAAAAAAAAAAAGATAGAAGACACTTGTACATTACAAACATTAGAAAAGACGTAATGCTTAAATGGGAAAAATACCCTCGGGGTGCTAAGGGTTGAAGTGAAGCAGACTTAAACCTAAACTGGATGTGGTTTAGGGCACCATATGATTGAGTGCTACTCTAGAATCAGTTTTTGTGATGTCATAAATACAGAGAAATTTCTTCCAAGAACTACAGACAGTTATTGGTCTCACTGCTGCAGGCGCCGGAGGTGATCCGGATGCAGGACCCCAACCCTTACACCTTCCAGTCGGATGTGTACGGCTACGGAGTGGTGCTATATGAGCTCATGTCTGGGACTCTGCCTTACCCAAACATCAGCAACCGCGACCAGGTCAGTCACAAGCCTCCTGTTTTGCTTCCTCAGGGTCAGGCTTTGAGTTTTTTTTCTTCATATGTAAAAGCTAACAGCATTTTAGTCTTCTGTCTTACTTTTAAAGAGACTTCACTGAATGATCTACACCCATAGCTCTCCATCCAACAAGGGTGTAGAATTGCGTAGGGATGGTCAGGACACGTCTCTACAAATGTCCAGTGACTTCTGAATTGTCCCTAACTATAATTTTAAACAAAAAAATTCAAACAAAACCGCTGTTTTTTGTCGGCGTTTGGAGCACAAAAGATTAACAGTCTTGTTTCTCAGTTGCAAGTCCCGCCTCCCTAACCCAGTATCGTTATCTGATTGGCTGAGCTGTTTCTTGCTGGCGTGTGATTGGCTGAAGTTCTGTCTGTCTTTAAGAAGCTCCAGAGCTCAGTGCAGTGTTTGTGTGGATGTAGGAGAGAAAGAGGACGAGTTTATTCTAGCAGTTCTGTTCTGAAAATACAGAACACATCACGTTTGGTGTTGATTCAGTAAGAGACTGGTGTTACACGGTAAACCGATACTCAGAAAGTACCGCGATACCTCGTCCCTGTATTTATGATGTGTTTATAGTTAACAGTATTTTCATGTTTAGACAGAAATACTAATTTCTAGATCACTGGTCTGAAAAGGTAACAGTACCTGCTTTAAAATGAACTTCAAGGTTCCAGTCAGGTGAGAAATTAAAATAAAGAATTTCTTGTGTTCTGTGATTGCGGTTCTTCATTATTGGTTACTGGACGACAGTTCCAGTCTGTAGGTTCCTCCATATGTTGTATATACATGTACTTTAATGTTACTGTATAAAGATGTTAGTGGTTGCACTATGACTGAAGTAAAGTTACCACTTTAATGTTTCCCCATCAATGTCAAAATCAAACCCGCGCCCTTGCCATGCGAGGTATTAAAAGGATGCGTCAAGTTTTAAATGACATGACGTAGGCTGGAGCCGCATCACATCAGGAAATAAAGATTGAAGAAAGCCTGTTATTCCCGTTTGAACCTATAAACTTTGTCATGAGCCAGTGTCCTCCACTTACCCTTGGCTAACATGTGAATCAGTGGTGGGCAAAAACATAAAATACCATGATATTGCCCACCCCTAACTTTAATAATAAACATCTGCTTTTTCTAGATTGATTACCACCACATACTTATTTAAACCGCTTTATATTTGTGTCTTTAAAGGGTTGGAGTATGGAGTCCTAAACCTCAAACATCCATGCTAGATGAAATTCTTGGCTTTTATTTTTTTTTCTAATAACCAATACATATTTGCTGATACATCTAGTTCAACCAGGTTTTTTCCAGAATAATCCATTGTTGTTGCAGTGCTGCAGTGGATTCTTTGGGTAGTGCCTTCTTCACACTTTTTACTGAGCAGTTTTTCGTTTTTTACTAAATTGAGTCAAACCCATTTTTGTTGATCAGTGTATTCCCTTTCCAAAAAAATATATATATATATGACCTGCAGTCTACCTATGAAAAATGATATTAAAGTTGGTCCTTTTCTATTTTTATTTATTTATTTATTTATTTTTTTATCCTCCCAACAGATCATTTTCATGGTGGGTCGAGGCTACTTATCGCCCGACCTCAGCAAGCTGTACAACAACTGCCCCAAATCCATGAAGAGGCTCATCATAGACTGTCTGAAATTCAAACGGGACGAAAGGCCCCTCTTTCCTCAGGTGAGGACACAGCATTAATCACACCATTTTCTTTCTGAAGGATGATTTCTTTCAAAATGACCAGAAATGAATTGGCTTCACACTTAAAAGTGCATGACATGATTATGCTAGATATTTTAGGAGCTCGTCCTCGACAGTAACAGTCTGAAAGTCGCCACACGCGCCTTGTTCTCTGCTGCAGCTCACTGTCCTTTTGACTCCACAAACCCCATAATCAGCCTCAGTCCTCCAGCAGTCTATAGATAGATGCTGGTCCAGACTGGAAAGGTTTAGACGGATCCAGACTCTGCCCTGCAAGCTTTGCTCGCATTCCTTTTTTTTTTTTTGAGAACTCAGTGTAGAACAAATGTATAAAATTGCTTGATGAGGGCTTCAAATAAAGATTTTTTTTTTGATAGTCTATGGACAGCTTGTATAATCTCCATATAAAAGCATTGACCAATAGAATGGGACGCACTGGAGCAGCCCCACGTGAGCGTAAGGTCATCATGCCCAGTGCCAAGCGTCGACTAGAGGGTTGTAAAGCCCCTTAACATTGGGATATATAGCAGTAGAACTAGTTTTGGGATTTGTGATCCAGAGCTAATCATCCAACATCAGTACCCGACCTCACTAATGCTCTCATGGCTGAATGCAATCAAATGTTCGTAGCAGTGTTTCAACATCCAGTAGCCTTCCCAGAAGAGTAGAGGCTGTTACTACAGCAAAGGGGAGACAAACTCCACCTGTTAATGTCCTCGATTTCAAGTCAAGTAGGTTTATTGTCAATTCAGCCATAAACACAGTACACAGTGAAACCAAACAACGTTCCTCCAGGACCACAACGTTCCTCCAGGACCATAGTGCAACACAAGACCAAAAACAGAAACACAGCACGACTACATAAGTGCAGGCAGGACAAAATGCACAGAGTGTAGAGAGTGCAAGAAGAACACGAGCAGCAAAAGAACGGGAAAAGACAACATTTAGTGCAGTTGATGAATAAATACGGTATTATTAAAGTTCACGGTTTCTTCATTGACATCAGCAGCTGTAAACACATACATAGTGTAATATACATTCAACAGAGTGCAAGTTATGACAGACACAATGCAAAAATAAATACAATAGACAATACAACAAGGTACAGTAATTTGATATAACACTATAGTGCGAATGGGATGTAAACCTTCCAGAGTGACCAGTGTTGCACTGTTAGTGTGGTTATTATTGTACAGGAGGCAGTTACAGCACTGAACAAACTGCAGGGAACGACAGAAACAATGCAGTAAATAGACGATACAGCAGTGGAACAGTAAAGTGTGAATGGGATGTAAATCTGAGAAACTGTTTCTTAGCAATGGAGTCATTAGGTGTGCAGAAATGCAGAATGGAGGTAGATTTCAAAAGAAACACTGGAGGAGCGTCCATAGTTTCTATGTAACGTGTGTGTCTGTGGCTCTGTCGTCTTCTTCCAGATCTTGGTGGGCATTGAACAGGTGCAGGACCTGCTGCCCAAAATCGAGCGCAGCGCCTCCGAGCCGTCTCTGCACCGGGCCGTCCACGCCGAGGACCTGAACCCGCTGCTCTTCCACACCACACGCCTCATGCCCCTCTGAACCCGCACCACTCAGAACAGCTTCCGGAGAGGCCGGCACATTCCCGCCACGGGACCCAGCACTTCTGTGTTCCTCCACACATTTCTGTCAGCCCAGAGACCCGTGCAGTCACTACACACACACACACACACACACACACACACACACACACGCTCAGAAACATCCCCGCCATGCATTCCTGATCTCCATCAGCACACACCTACGTCCTCTTTGTCCACACAGCTCTGGAATCCTCCAGATCGGCCTAATCGCTAAAATAACTCGGCTCTAGTTCCACGGGGTCCCTGATAGGAGAGTAAACTCTTTTTTTTATTTGATTTGATTTTGTTTTTGTTTTATTTTGTTTTTTTTTGTCCCACCTCAATTTCGAAGCTGTAAGCCGTCAACTTTTTTGTACTTTTTTTCTGTTTGAGAATATAAGATGATTGTGCACCCATTTTTTTTTTTGTTTGTTTGTTTGTTTGTCTGAACATGTACCGTGTAGAACCCCCCCAAAAGCTTTACAATAGGTCACTGAATTGTATCCCATCTCCTCCGTGAGCTTTATAATGTTCGCGTCGTGCCCTCATGGGACACCGGCGGTTTGGTAAACACGAGTGTCGGGTTTCTTGAGCAGCTCAGACTCTCCGTGATCAGTGGGTTCGCACTCGGCTGCGGGAAATCCGTACATTACGGGCGAACACTACACGATTTCTCTCAGGCAGTTTGCACTCCCTCCTGCACTTTTACACAAACCACTCACGGCCCGCCACGGACAGACAGAGTTAAACTTGCTGTCACAGCAAAATTAAGTGCAAAATGAATCAAACTATGACTGTAAATAGTCAATCTATCCACTATTTGATTAATCAATGAACCCAGCCGGCCTTTTTGCTGTTTCCTCTCACTTTGCCCCCTACATATATATTGTCATTGTGTTTAATACATAAAACATATTTAAAAGCATAGTTTATCATTAAAAAGAGGGCGTGCCCTAAAACCGCCTAGTACACACCCACTAACAGGCCTGATCTGACTGTTTTGGTGCTGATATTTAGAGACATTTTAGTAGTTTCTCAGGTTGATCAGCCAAAAAAAAAAAACAACAAAGGCGGGAAAAGCACATTTGGCTTTAGCAATAAGCAGGAAATGATGACACTTTTTAGAAGAGCCCAGTGACATAACATTGACAAATCCATGCCACTGCAGATGTCATATATTATATTTAGCGGCCGGTGGTTTGGTGGTTAGGGAGTTGCCCCTGTGATCGGAAGGTTATGGGTTCGAATCCCAGGTCTGCCAGTGGCACCACTGAGGTACCCTTGAGCAAGGTACCGTCCCCACTCACTGCTCCCTGGGTGCCACTGCTGGCTCCCCACTGCTTCACTCGAGTGAATGGGTTAAATACAGAAGACTCAAGTAAATTCCTCTGGGATAAATCTAGTATGTAAAATAAAAATATGCTACCATGACACTTTATGTCCATTAATAGTGTCTTAATGTGCTGTTTGTCATAAGAGTTTGTCACATTCCAGTTTAAGGTCGTGAAGTCAAACAGTGGTAACATCACTATTATATTAGTGGACATTGTGTGTCATGGCAGCTTCTGACAGTTTGGATGGCCTGTATGTCATGATTAAGTCAATGTTATGTAACTGGGTTTAAGTGAAGTGTTATCCAATAAGCTTTTAACAAATTCGCACACGCGCACACACACTGCTCGTTGATTTATTTAGCTAAATCATCGTTGGAATCTGCGGCTTGTAAATGGCAGGTGTATGAAAGTTTAGTGCCTCTGGACTTGACCCCCCTCCATCAGACGAAGTCTTACAAGCATTCTAGGATCAGCAAAAAGTCAAGATATTGGATGTCTGTTTTGCTCATCCAGTTGAAAATGTGTACACAGGCTGTCGTTTTTAGCTTTTATGGATGTTTTTGGCGAGACGGTAGTGCAGAAGCTGCATTCCTCAGAGACGTAAACCTCTTTAACTGCTGCTGTCGTTCTGTCCAGTTGAATTTTTTTTTCCCCCTCATGAATGAACAACTTGTGCAGTATATTTTAGCACGTTTCCTCTCCGTCTGCGCTGTGAAGTCGTGCTGTGCGTCACAGATGGCGGCGGTGAATAATTACGCGGGCGGTGATGTCGGGCTGTTATTAACCCTTTGGAGTCGCTTTGGCAGTGTCAAAATGGAAAATTGAAATTCAGCGTGAATTATTGCTCATCACTGAAATAAGAAGAGCAACTCAATCCATAACACGTTTGTGTTGTGTGTGGAATAATTTGTATTCGTTGAGGTCTCGATTTGTGGAAAGAAGAAAATGTTCTTTACGTTGGTCCCTTAGTCCGCGTTCACACTGCAGTTCAAACCGGATTTTTTTCTTAAATCAGATTTTTAGACACAAGCATTCGGATACTGAGTAACATCCAGTTTTACGATCAGACTAGTCGCATTTGCTTGCATATCCATGTCGGCTGCTGTAGTAGCAATGCCTTCGTTGACAAGCTCATGTCGTTTATGAGCTTTAGATCTGGATCTTCCTTGGCTATAACTAGGAGAACGATGGTGGTGAGGTCTTTTAATTAACTAGAACATGAAGAGAACCAGACAGTAGAGTGGACCTGGTTAGTAGAACTTTAACTCGAAGACAAACAGGCTCCAACAAACAGTGGCTTTAAGTTCAGATCTTTCTTGAATCTCAGTGCAGCACTCTGTGTTTGAGCTGTGATGTGTGACGTAAAGAACCAAATGATCATGAAACCTGATCTGACTAGTCAAACTGAGTTACGTGTCAAGAAATGTGAATTGAATCGGTTTTGAAACCACCTACAATTGAGACGAATGTGGATTGGAATGGGCTAGACTGTGGATATGGCTTGTTGGTGTTCGAACTGCAGAATATAATCTTCTTAGGGTTACAGGCAGCAGTTTGAAGAAAATATTTCAGGATTGTTGTTCAATAATATGTGTTTGTCTCTCTATCAGTGAGGGAGTGGCTGGTTGGTTTCCAGAGCAGTAAAGGGGGGGGAAAAGTTCAGAGACTGGACCCATCATGCCTGCTGTGACTTGTTCTCCACACATAAACTGCTGAGTAAGGCTTTGTTGTTTCACACACTTGCTCTTGGCAGTGACTCGACTCGCAATGCACGCCTGCCATCTAGTGACTGCAGCGCTCCGATACAGCTGGTTTTCTTTGTTTGGCCATAAGAAGGCAGGACCAGTCAAACCACACACTTCCATACTTTCCATACTACATTACTGAATGCATTTTAATGGCTGTGTACTGTTTTCACATACTGTTTAGAGTGGTAGTAAGCAGTTTGGGAGTCTCTCCAAGATCCTAAACTTTAACGACTAACTTATTAAATGGCAAGGGCCTATCCCTTCCATTTCCATCTCCCATCTACACATCTTACTCATTAGTGAAGCTGAATGTGACGCTCTGTTCTCTGCTCTGAAATCGTATTTACAGTACGTCATTCTCATCTTCGTTCTGTTTCTGAGAGCTGTTTCTGCAGGCAGGAGAGTTGGTGAGCACCCTGAAGGCTCTGCACTTTTGAAAATAAGGGTGACAGAAAAGGTTCTTAGCATAATGCCACCGAAGAACAATTTATGGTTCTATAAAGCTGTGGTCAAACTGTTCCTCAGGGTCCTCTTTCTGCTCTGTCGCTGTCTTGCGAGTCGGGTTGGAGCAACAGTGTGGACTGTCTGGAAGTAGGAATGGTTGAGAACCACTGCCCTAAAGAACCTTTTAGTGGTAAAATACTGTCCACCGAAGGAACCGTTAACACAGAATGTAAGGGTTCTTTAAGCAATGCCAAACAAAAAGTCCATTGATAAAAATCCATTGAGCATCCATTGCTTCTATGTAAAGAACCGTTTCTGGCCCCCTTATGTTTCGGTCAGTAGAGAACTTTATGCTCATGTGAAGCTTATTCCTACATTAAAAAGGTTCTTCGCACACTCATCTCATTTCCACTAGATGGCGCTTTAGGGGACTAAAATGTTCTTTGGCGTCTTGCGAAAGAGTGGAGGGACATTCAGATCCAGACTTCTTCAAATGTTCAAACTATTTTTTTGTGGGTCTTTTCCCCAAAGTGATATAATTGACTGACTTACGAACTCACGAGGCCTTACGACCTTCAGGTTTTCTTTGTCTTTGTAGTAGATCTTCAGATTGCACAGGTAGTGAGTGATTTAGAGAGTCTGTCGAAGTGACAGTTGTTAAACTGTGTGTTTCTGAAAGGGGCTGGTTACCCTTTTCCTTCGGTCTGATGGTTAAAGAGTTACTGGTGTATGCTTAAGGTTCTTAAAAGTTTTCTGTATTTGAATTTGTCTTCGTTTGTTAGTTTCAATCAAACTTTAGCAGTGATGTATGAGCCTTGGGGGGCTAGAATCAGTTTTGGAGCTTCTGTTGACTGGCATTTCGTGCTTTGAGGTAGTCGGTGGGCGTGGCTTACTGTTGTAAGTGGCATGACCAGATCCATGTTGGACTTTGGCTAGGAGCCGCAATGTGCTTTTATACCAGAGTAGGTAAAAGACAGAGCCTGGATAGTAGAGCAGCATGAATGGTAGCATCATATCCTTTGACTATTTATTGCTATTCCGATTGTTGCAGAATGATAAGCATATGCTTGTAGACCACCTTGTGGACCCTTTGTGATGCAGACAAGTAAGAAGAAGATACTAGGTACTTCCAGTAGATGCGAGATGCACTCATTATCAGCTGCAGTAGTCAGTCTGCGTATATAATTGTCACTGTCTTACTCCGCACTATTACTTTATAATGTTAAATTAACAGCTTCCGCTAGAGGCTGTGGTGCGAAACCTTCATGAACCCGATTCTAATGGGGTTCAGGTGCACATTTGTTACATTTAAAAATGACCAGATCAAGACTTAACCTCATTATATGGCCTTCCATGAAGTTTAGATTGGTTTCATTTCAGACTGCTACATGAAATCTAATCTGGACCAGTACCAGTCAGCTTAACGCAAGCATGCTGTCAGCTTTAAGTCGTAAGTGGTCCACACTTTCGAACTGAGCGTGATGGCTTTGATAACGCACCACCACCTTTAGGTGACCCTTGTGACCCCCAGAGGAAAGCAGACCTCTGACTTGCACATTGAATGTTTGGCGCTTTTATAAGGACGTCCTCCATATGTCCTGGGGGAGTCATCTGGAGAAACCAGAGATTACAGAGAGCAAAGCTTTTATTTTTTGGCAGAAGTCGTTCATGGCTTAGCCGTTTCATATGAGTATCAGTTTTGGCTTTTACTTTAAAGTAGAATTTTAATTTTATTTTCCAATTTTAATTGACTTTTTTTTTTTTTTTTTGGCCTTTCTTTATTGGTCATTAAAGCACACCGCACATTTGTGCACTTGTCCAAATGCTCAACGGAGGGGATGCAAAGCTTTCATGTAAATCCACTTTAATGCTTCTGCTGTAGGGAACCGCAGGTGGGGGGGGGAAGGGGGAACGGGTCACACTTTAAAAATCAATCCACAGTTGAGCATTTTTTTTTCTGTTTCAGAGCAGAACACACCATGGATGATCAAATAGTTTTTTTGGATATTTTAGGTGAATTGCAATAAATTGTGTATAGTTGAAGAGGTATAAGGGGTGTAACGTTTGCAATAAAACGGTGTATTCTGCTGTGTACAGTTACATATTTTTTTCTTTTTTTTTTTTTTAAGATTTACTTTAAATTGTACTTGTTTCTATTTTTTGCGTGATGGTTTCAAAAAAGAACAAAATTATTTTAAAAAAATGTAAAGGAAATCTTAGTATTTTTTTAGGGTTATTATTTTTATTTGGTCTTAAAATATGGAGGAGACAGGACTTTATTCTTAAAATAAAACTGTGGAATTATGAAAAGTCTTTGGGTTTTTTTCTTTAATCAGATATGTACAGTCTCGATTAGTTTTTCTTCTAGCTCATTAAAGCTAGGTGAGAGTCTGTTTTGTCAGAAATTGAGTTAAAATTGTATCACAGCATCAAAATATAAATGACCGGGGTTATTTAATCACATTAATTCTGTCTGTATACACGTCAGTTGCCCTGCGTTGGGGGAAAATGCTGATTTATAGACGTCTTTGTAACAGCAATTACAGATATAAAGCATCACTTTTGTTCCCAGTATCCTCAACTGACAAGAAAAACTGAGTAGAAAATACAACCCACTAGAAACTCGCTTGTCCTGCAGTCACCATTTAGATTTGAGACTTTACTGAGGAGAAAAATCTGATCACGGATGTCCCTTGTTTAGCTAACACAAAACGAACAGTCAAGTTTATTTATAAGGCCTGTTGTCATACACAAAGGTCATTCAATGTCCTTTACAGGAATAGAATAAAAACATTATTACGTCAGGAAACAAAAATAGTACATAGTAGGAAGTAGGAAAAAGAATGCATAGCCTCTCAATGTAAGAAGAATAAAAGTGCAGTGAAAGTGCAGATATTTATAAGAAGGTGAAGGAGAATAGTGCAGTTTTTATCAGCTTTTTAAAGCTCCAGTCGGAGCAGATCTGTTATTGATGGGCAGTTGGTTGGACAGCATAGTGGATAAACACCATTTCACCAGGTTTAGTTTCAGATCTTTTCTCCACTGGCTGAGCAGCTCCTGCAGATCTAAGAGATCCACCAGGATCATAAACATCAAACATATCAGAGATGGATTTAGGACCCAAACCATTGAGTGACTTGTACACAATGAGTAATGCTTTGAATCAGTTCTGTATTGAACTGGGATCAGTGCAAGGACCTGAGAACTGGAGTAATGTGCTCTCTCTTCTTGGTTTTAGTCAGAACTCTGGCAGCAGCATTTTGAATAAGCTGGAGCTCTAATGGACTTTTTGGGAATCCCAGTGAGGAGAGCGTTGCAATAGTCAACCTGCATTAAATGAAGACGTGGATAAGTTTCTCTAAGTCTTATTTGGCCACAAAATCTCAAACTTTTTTCAAAAATGCTTACTTTATTGCCAAAATGCTGACTTTATAGCTTCAATGTAGTCACTAAAACTAAAATCTCCATCCATGATCATGCCAAGATTTTTTATATGGTTTGACATTTTAAAGGCTCTAGATTCCAGGTGGGCACTGATATTTGAACTCCTCTCTTTGTTTTCAAACAAGATAATCTCAGTTTTCTCTTTATTGAATTGGAGAAAAATTTGATGCATCCAGTTAGGAACTTTATTGTGGTACCAATGCAATGAATTAATGGATCAAAGTCACTGAGAGCTGATAGGTCACATTATTCACCTTAAGAATTTGACCCAGAGGAAGTATGCACAGGTTAAACAGGACAGGACTATGCATGGATCCTTGAGGGACTCCATATGGCATGGCAGTTTTCTCAGATCGAGAAAAAATAACCCCTGCCTTCCAAGTACAACCTGAACCAACTATGGGCCGAACCTGAGAGCCCAACCCAGTTTTCAAGTCTGTCTAGCAGAATGTTCTGGTCAACAGTGTCAAAGGCAGCACTCAGATCTAACCGCACCAGTACAGTTATTTTACCTGCATCTGTATTCAGGCGAACGTCATTTAGTATCTCAACAAGATCAGTTTCTGTTAAATTCAAGTCACTAACCCATTCAGTCTTACGTTCCTACTCGCTCCCTCCACTCCTCCAAGGAACATCGTCTGGCTCTGCCGTCCCTACACACAAGGAGAACCCAGTC
>JBBPCZ010000042.1:2651915-2663174 GCA_037974445.1 Brycinus macrolepidotus | reverse complement strand
TCCATAAAGACATGGCTGGATGAGTTCAGTGTGGAAGAACTTGACTGGCCCGCACAGAGCCCTGACCTCAACCCCATTGAACACTTTGGGATGAACTGGAACGGATATTGTGAGCCAGCCCTTCTCGTCCAACATCAGTGCCTGAACTCATAAATGCTCTACAGAATGAATTGGCACAAATTCCCACAGAAACAGAAATCCTTCCAAGAAGAGTGGAAGCTGTTATAGGGGGACCAACTCCATATTAAAGACAAAAGAACTGAGGATGCCTGACCATTACACCAACAGAGACTTTAATGACATCGCAATCAAAAACGTAGACTTTAATATGGAGTTGTCCAAAATGTCTTGGTATGCTGAAGCATTCAGATTGTCCTTCACTGAAAGTAAAGAGCCTAGCCCAAACCCTGAAAAGGTGTGTCCCAATACTTTTGTCCATATAGTGTAGGTATTGAATGCAATGTTACTACAGTCCCTGTTAGTGGAATGGTCAGGCGTCCCAATACTTTTGTCCACATAGTGTATGTATTTGAATGTAATGCCATTAAAGTCCCTGTGTTGGTAATATCAGGCGTCCTAATACTTTTGTCCAAATAGTGTATGTATTTGAATGCATTCCCTGTTTTGGTAATGGTCAGGCGTCCCAATACTTTTGTCCATATTGTGTACTGTTTCAAAACAGGTAGTGGGTGGGGCCCCCCCACCCCACCTTCTTCGAGCGTCATCAGCAGGCGCCGCAGCAGAGGGCAGGTGATGGAAGTAAGCTAAGATGCTAAGCTGGTAAAAAAGGCGAATAAAATGGTCCCAATCGTGATTATTCGGACAGAATGCGAGCCGATCGAATAGGAGACATCTCAGAAAACAAAACACCGTAGCGATGAGAGGTCTGTAGAGCGCTTTGATCGAGTTTTTCCGCCGCTCGGGTGGTTTGTTTACGATGGCGCCCGTCTCTGTGAGCTACGTGCTGCTGTGCGGGCAGTGCCTGCTGCTGCTCTCCGTGCTGCTGCTGCAGTGTCTGGACGGAACTCACTCCCAGAACTCAACCGAACCGCCCGGGAACAAGGTGGCCACCACACCCGCCACCACCACTACCACCACCACGACCACCTCTACGACCACCTCCACCACCTCCAGCTCCAGCTCCTCCACCGCGGCTCCCTCCAGCAGCCCCGCCGCCCCCACGGCCCTGTCCGGCACGGACGAGGCCCCTTCCGGAGCCGAGCCGTCCAACCACTCGGAGCAGTTCGAGTACAACGGTTACTCACCCGTGGTTCTGTGCCGATACCTGTACGTGAACTCCCTCACACCTGTCCTGCTACATCACCCAGCCTCTTGTTGGAATTTTCCCTTCCACCTTAAACAGAAAGGAACTGCTGCACCTTTTAAGGTGGAACGGAAAAGTCCAGTTCAGCCACAAGTATTTACACATACCTGCTGCACAGATACATACATGTACACCGATCAGCCCTAACATTAAAACCACCTGGTGGCCTACTGGGTAGGGAGTTGCCTCTGTGATCAGAAAGTCGTGGGTTCGAATCCCAGGACTGCTAGTGGTACCACTGAGGTGCCCTTGAGTAAGGTACCGTCCCCACACACTGCTCCCCGGGCGCTGTGTTCCTTCCTGCCCGCTGCTTCACTTGGTGAATGGGTTAGACGTTAAATACAGAGAAAGAATTTCAATCTGCTCACACTGTTTGCTGTACTGTGGTGTGTTCACGCGTGACTATAAGGGGCCAATTTACTGTACTTTATTCACATATGCCTGCGGCACATATACATAAATAAATAAACCAGTCAGCCATAACATTAAAACCAGCTAGGGCAGCTGGTGGCCCGGTGGTTAGGGAGTTGCCTCTGTGATCAGAAGGTCAGGGGTTTGAATCCTAGGACTGCCAGTCGCACCACTGAGATCCCATTGACCGTCTCCACACACTGCCCCCTGGGCGCTGCTTCGCTGGCTGCCCACTGCTACACTTGGTGAATGAGTTAAATGCAGAGAACAATTTCATGCTGTGTTCACATGTGACTGTAAGGGGCCAATTTACCTTAAATATTGTGTAAGTCCTCCTTCTCCCACCAAAACAGTTCTAATCAGAAGAGCAAGTGGATGCCTCAAGACATCTGAAGGTGCTGTGGTTCTGCACGAGCAGCAGATTCTTTAAGTCCTGTAAGTTGTGAGGCGAGGCCAGAGTGGATCAGACTAGTTTGTCTAGCACGTTCCACAGAAGCTTGATCAGATTGAGATCGGCTTTGAAGGCACTTTGAACTCTTTGTGATGTTCCTCAAACGCTTCCTTGAACAGTGTTTGCAATGTGGGGGGATCGTTCTGCTTTAAAGAGGAGCTGTCATTAGAGAACAGCGTCTCCATGAAGAGCTAAACGTGGTCTGCAGTGATGTTTAGGTGTCCACATGAATGCAGGACCCAAAGATCTCCAGCAGAACATCACCCAGAGAATCACAAAGTGTCTCAGATCCTTACACTCGCCCATTTTTTTTTTTTTTTTTTTTTTTGCTTCCAACACATTAATTTCAAGAACAGATTGTTCACTCGCTGCCTAATATATCCCACCCCTCAACTGGTGCCACTGTAATGAGAACATCAGTGTTCGACACGTCACCTGTCAGTGGTTTCAGTGTTGTGGATGATCGGTGTATAATCTGTGAACTGTTTTCGCTTTATTTTATGAAGGAAACAGCTGAGGTTTGGTAACTGTGGTCTGTTTTTGTTTGCACAAACACATACTTGCATCACACTTGTTTTTCTGATTAAGCTTACATCTTCCTGCACTGTTCCCTACTTAAAGATCTAGTACTTGGAACCCTCCTCTGGTTCTCACACTGTCCCGAAACTTGAGTGTTTTCTCAATTTGTAAGTCGCTTTGGATAAAGGTGTCTGCTACTGTAATGTAATGTCTGCACTCATTTTACATATACATATACTTACATAGGTTTATATTTACACACACACACACACACACACACATATATATATATGCCACACACATGTCTATATTTATATTTTTGTATTATTTGTAGTGTGCTCTTTTATACTATACTGTTATGTATGGCTTTATTCTATTGATTTTTGCTGCTCTTACTTTTGTACTGTCCACTTTCTTCCGTAACAACGGAAATTTACCACTTGTGGGACTAAAAGGTTTATCTTATCTTATCTTATTTCATGCCCTTGTGTGTTTCCTTTATTCAGACCTGAGGAGTTCATACACTGCCAAGAGCCCGAGGACCATAAAGGAAACACCAGTGCCTTCACGGAGATGGGGCATGGGTGTGTGAGGGCAAGTGTACACCTCTCCCTTTCTGAAACTGTCATTAGCTAATGTCAGTGTGCCAGCAGCAAATTTCATTGAAAATGAACTATTAACCATTTTTTTACAGATTGGAAATCAGGGTCAAGTGTACAAAGATGTAAACCACACCCAGGTTTGGTGCAAAGCTTTAGAGGGCATTGAATGCGCTAAGCCTCGAGAATTTCTCCGGGGGAACGAACCATGCATCAAGTAAGTTGTAGATGTTACACATCCTTTGTGTCTGTTCCTTTTTTTTTTTTTGAACTATCACCTTTATGTAATTTCATTTTTTTGGATATCACTGCTGCTTTTGACACAATATAGTTTTGTCTTGACTTGGTTCAACACTCTGGTTTAGGTTGTACTTAAATGATGGTTAGCAGTTTAGTTCTGTTTGAGGATACAGGCCTTGATTCATCCAGTCCGTCCCACGGTGTCCCCCAGGGCTCCGTTCTTGGCCCACTGCTTTTTATTTTGTACACGTTCCCCCTTGGTGATATCAGACAAAATGACTTGCAGTCCCACTGCTACGCTGTTGATTCTCAGTTTACAACACATTGATTGATTATTCTGCATTTGAAACCTTACTTGTGTTACGTCCTGTTGCTCTGTATCTTTCATTTATCTTTTAGCTGCTGTTATCTGCTGTTTTGATCTTTTTTCCATGTTATTATTTTTATTCTTTTAATTTCATGACTTTATGGTCTTTTACATAGTTTTATTGTACAATGTACTTAGATGATGTACTATTTGAAATTAGTGGGAAATGTACTTTACTGTACGTCAAAATATTGAATGGCTCAGCTCTTGGTTCCACTACATTTTATAGTGTTGTACCACTGGAGGGCAGCCTGGTACTGAAAATTGAGAATCTTTGTACTACTGGGTGGAGTGTGTGTGTGTGTGTTTGTATGTGTGTGGGCGGGGGTCAAGGTTGGAACGAACCTTGTTGAGCACTGGCCTTATTAATGCCTCTAATTCTAGAGCAATTTAATCATTTTTAATCGAAACAAAGTCATTCAGAGTGATTTTTTGTGGTTTCTATAGAAACATCCCCAGTCACAGTGGAGGTGAATGGAACCAGACTTCTGCCTCTTAAAGCTCCCTCACCGAAAGTTTTTCCATGAAATGTTTTTGGTTGTGCCGCCTGACACCTGAGACATCTTACCAGAGTTTTGAGAAGCTTTTACATGCAGGGTGCTGTGGGGCAAAATAGTCCCCAAAGAAAACTGATTTAGTTCAGATTTGCCACTATTTTGTCAGCAAGTGAAGAGTGATTGTGCATTAAAGTGTGATTCCCTTTCCCCCTCTTGACCATCTCCTCATTTTCCATGTTTCTCTAGATATACCGGTCACTACTTCATCACCACGCTGCTGTACTCCTTCTTCCTGGGCTGTTTCGGGGTGGACCGTTTCTGCCTTGGGCACACCGGCACGGCCGTGGGGAAGCTTCTCACTCTGGGGGGTCTGGGCATCTGGTGGTTCGTGGACCTTATTCTCCTCATAACTGGGGGGCTGATGCCAAGTGATGGCAGCAACTGGTGCACCTTCTACTGAGCAAGCGGAGAACTCCATTTCAGCTTTGGCACACCCAATGCTCGCATTCTAACACATACGGAGTCAAAAGAACCTCTCTCTCTCTCTCTTTCTCTCTCTCTCTCTGTCTTTGTGAACAGGACTACTTCTGTTGGAACGTTTTGCATGTCCTTCATTTGTTAAATTAAATGCGCGACATACTTTTTTTTTTTTTAAGTAAAGATGGTTTTTGTGGTGTAAATAAGGGATTTGTTGGTCACGTGTCCTGCACAAACACACACAAGTCTTAAACAAACCTTTTAAGGCCTCTAGATGATCAGAAAAGTTCAGTTTTATTCATTTTGACCTCAGTGAAGATCCTGTTTTGTCCCTTTGTCCTTGCAGTATTTCCTTTTTCTTTTCTGAGACCAGTACGCCTCTGCTCAGCTACACAATACATTCCCGACGCTTCTGCATATAATTTCATGTAGCCCATTGCTCAAAGCAGGATGTTTGATAAAATGCCAGGATTTGCAGAGACAGCTGAAAAGCTGATGGGGCAAAAAAACAAAAAACAAAAAAAAACCCTGCTACCAGAAAAGACCATCACGTTTTATATCAAGGATGTATGGGTCCGCAGCTTCAGTAAAATAAACGTTATGTAACTGGGATAAGCTCTGCAATCGGTGCTGCTGGAGCCTTTTTTTTTTTATAATTTTTGAGTGTATTAAGTTTAGCACTTTTCTCCCTTGTTGAATCGGTGTGTTTACTTGACTTGAGGACATCTTCACTGTACCAAGGGGAACCTATGGAACCATTAAAGGGGCACTCTGACCAGAAAGAAGACCATGTTTTCATCTATCATAGACATGTTTTAGTGGAGTGAAGTGACCATTTGTCATACGTGAACACACCACAGCACACAGTGTGAAATTCTTTCTCTGTATTTAACCCATTCACCAAGTGAAGCAGCGGGCTGACAGGGACACAGCGCCCAGGGAGCAGTGTGTGGGGATGGTACCTTGCTCAAGGGTACCGCAGTGGTGCCACTAGCAGTCCTGGGATTCAAACCCACAACCTTCTGATTGCAGGGGCAATGTCCTAACCACCAGGACACCAGCTGCCCCCTACTGCAGTCCTCTGTCAATATTGTTCAGT
This sequence comes from Brycinus macrolepidotus, assembly GCA_037974445.1. Taxonomy (NCBI): domain Eukaryota; kingdom Metazoa; phylum Chordata; class Actinopteri; order Characiformes; family Alestidae; genus Brycinus; species Brycinus macrolepidotus. Next base: position 2,657,190 of record JBBPCZ010000042.1, on the reverse strand, counting down.
TTAAAGATGAGAAAATTCCCCTTTTGAAAGGTGGGAGGCACTTTAAAAATGGCAAGAACTCTGGGGTGGGTTTCTGGATCGTTTATTACTCTCTCAGGCTAGTGAATGCAGCAGGAGGGTAGACAGCTGACAATGCTAAGAAGCCAACTCCCTTTTGTATGTTTTAGCTGCAATGTCGAGTTTTAATTGGAGGATGGATTCCCAATGGGACATATTTGGGTAATGCATGCTGGGTGTTGTAATGAGAGAACATGGATGAAACTTTTTACTAGATATTAAACTCTAGATTTAGGTAAAAAGCCACTTTAAAAACACACTGTCCTCACTTTGCAGCATCTCGCCATGCTAATAATCCAGGAAAAATTAATCGTCTACTCCAGTAACTCACTTTATATGAGCCAACACTGAAAAAACGAAGCTGACAGCAGCAGCTGGTCAGGCCGTTTCATTCCAGCCTGGCATGGAAAATCCAATTTATTACTGGTGCGATAAAAACGTCACCACAAAACAAACATTACATTTGGAATTAAAACAGTAACACACACTCCCAAAAAAGGCTGCCTGTGTTTAAATGCCCTCGCATGATATCTGAGAAGCTTGGGTAATGTAAAAACTCAATATGTGCTTTTTAGTAACATCAGGATCCTCAAACATACCTCTTATTATTTGAAACAGTTAATATCATTTGTACAATGACAGCAAAAATGCATATTTTCATAGTAGTGTTGTAAAATTATGTACAGTATTGATAGTACACCTCCGTAACAGTGTATAAGCTCACCCAGTATAAACTCTGCACACACACTAAAGGCCACCAAGTATAAAAGCAAGCAGTGAATTACCAAAGCTTAAAAAATATTTTACAATGTGCCTACATCAACATTCTTGCTATCTAGTATAAAAGCGAATTCCATTGATATCTCAAAATCCACCCATAATTTTCAACCATGTGCTGTAAGTCATTCAGAGTGGGTCTGATGTGAAATTGTTCGCTGCAGAGACTTGGATTTATTTACAGTGGAGGCGAATGGAACCAGATGTCTCCAACACAAATACAGCTACTTTATTTACTATCGACCCCCAGTGAAGCGCCATGTGTCTCTGAGTGTTTATATGGAATGTTTATTATTGTAAAACAATGGCAAATCTGAATTAAATCACTATTCTTTGGGAACAGTTTAAACAACGCCGTGCTTGTATCCCTCCACCATGAATGGGTTTAGTTTTAGGACCAGAAGCTTCTCAAAACTCAGGCGTCATTTGGCGCAACCATAACCATTTCATGGAATGACTTTTTGTGAGAGAGCTTATAGAGGCAGACGTCTGGTTCCATTCACCACCACTGTAAACACTTTCATTGGGAAAACCTTTTCATGTGCTCTTTTTTCACTGAGAAGTTTTTAATTCTTTCCACACTCCTGATGTAACACACTGGACTGAGTTGATGATGCCTTCAGGAGCAACCAAATGGGGGAATAAGATCTGATCAGAGCTGCAGTAAACAAAACGCGTGCGTTGTTTACAAACTTTTGCCCTGTAAACAATGTTCTTATTATAAAACAGTCTGTGATAAAAGCAAGCTTTACACATCTGCCGTTTTAACGTTAGCTGGCTAGCAAGCTAGCTAGCTAGTTAAGCTAACTGGGAGCCAAATAACCAGACTGGTTGGCATTCTGGCTACAGAGTTTTCATTGATTGGTGCTGCTCAGTATTCATTAATCGGTGTTCTGGCTATTGATTACCAGGCTGCCGTGTTGCTACCGCATGCTGTTCGGACTGGCTCAGGAGCGTCCTCTAGTGTCCGACCAGCCTAGATGAGATTACCAAGTAGCGATTCTCCTCACTACAAGTTCTCTGATGTTATTCGTTAAACTTCACAATGCTTGCATTTGCAGTCAAGGCGCAGGTGATGCACAGAATGAACTGCCTGCTAACCCGACGCACAGGAGGACCTGCTGTCCGCCTGGATCACATGTGCTGTTCTTTATAGGTACATTAACACCCAACACCTAACACACACCCGTACGTCACCATCTCTACAGTTCTTCGGGGTTGATGTTGAGCGTGACGTCTTCATTAGCCCGCCGCACTGTCACAGACAGCGGTTCTCCAGACTGCACCGCATTACTCACATCGTCTGTGGTGTGAACCAGCTTGCCGTTGATGCCGATGATCACATCATGGTTCATGAGGCCGGCGCTGAAAAACAAACAATACAGATGGCACTGGGACACCTGTGTGATGTTTTGTGAATGACCGTGTCTCTGTGCTTCTCAACCCAGTGCTTGAGGCCCACCTGATGGTTCCATATGTCTGCTCTATCCCCTAGGGAGGAAATATATGGACGCTGTATATATGGGTCAATATATGGGTTCTGGGGTGAGAAACGCTGAGATTTCACACATTAAGCAAGAGATTTCCAACAACTAAGCTTGAGATACAGCAAAATGTGCATTGAGTGGCATCCTTAAAGGAACAGTTATGGAGGAAAATCCATTTTAAACAATTTTCCTTTTACCTCAGAAGCAAGTTGACCTGCCTTTTGGGCTTCTTAAGTTTAGAACAAGGACAACATTGCCAATAAATCTTAGAATGCAGTAGTCATCCAAACAGCCCAAATCTTTTCTGTAACAAACTACTTTTAACTTGCTCAAACCACATCCAGATCATTTTTTTAAGGTGGATCACACTTGCAGATATGGTTTAGGGCTGTGGTTTACCCCTGGAATCTTGGAGAGTTTAGGTTCAACTCTAATGTAGCACACCTGATCTGGTTAAAGAAGACCACCCTTCAGAATGACTGGGACACCCCTGCTAGAAATAGTGTACACTGCTGTATACTGAGTGAAATATATAGTGGGTATCAAAAAGAATGACTACTTTCAAAATATTCACATGTTGTTGCTTTGCAGCCCGAAATGAAGAGACACAAAAAACTATTTTTCCAGATGTATTTACTCAATGCAACTTTTTGCCCACTCTTCTTTACAGAACTGTTCAAGCTCAGTCAGATTAAATGGTGACCGTTCGTGGACTGCAAGCTTCAAGTCATTCCACAGATTTTCAGTAGAGTTTAAATATGGGCTATGTCTAGACCACACAAGGACATTCATGTTTTTCTACTTTGATCACTGTGTGGTCAGTTATACTGTGTGATTTGAGACATTTCCATGTTGGAACTTTCTGGCAGAGGGGAGCAGGCTGTCCCATCCATTTTCCTTCTATCCTGACAGTCTCTGCTGCAGAGAAACACCCCACAACAGGATGCTGCCACCACCATGCTTTACTGTAGGTACAGTGTTCTTTGGATGGTGAGCTGTATTGGCTTTCCACCAGATGTACTGTTCGGTGTTGAGGCCAAATATTTTGATTTTGGTCTCATTTGTACATAACACTCCTTTTGCACTCAAAATCTTCAAGGTGCGTTTTGGCAAATCTCAAGATTTAATTCCTGTAACTGCTTCCCCTTGGCAGCCTCTCTGGATGAATTCCCTGATCCGGGGAGGGTCCTAGTAGTACTAAACGCTTTACACTTCTTAATTATACACTTTACTGTGCTCCTGAGGATGAATAAAGTCTTTGAATTTTTTGGTATCCATCTCCTGACTTGTGGCTGTCCACAAGTTTATCTCTAAGATCTTTTGACAGTGCCTTGCCACCTATATTGGATTGTTTGCTTTCAGTTGCACTACAAAGCACTGGAATGTTCCAGGAGCAGCTGTTTGTTTTCATACTGAACTAATCAAAACAATTACAGTTGATCATAGGTAGAAGCCAGTTAGCTTTGTGTGCGATGGAGAAGGTAATTATTTATACCTGTTTGAATTTAGAAGTATTTGAATGTGTCCCCTTATTGGTGGTAATGTAATGTAATTTTTTAGAAGGGGGGTGATCCTTATCTATCTCAGTGTTTCTGTTTTTTTTTCTGTTTCTGTTGCTGTCATATCTTTCACTTGGATGCTATAAGTTGCCCTGAGTAAATACAGCTAGAATTGTTCTTTCTTGCGTGTGTGTTCTCATTTCAGGCTGCACAGCAACAAAATGTGAATATTCGGAAGGGGGTGATTGTTTTCTGTACCCACTGCATGTGTGTATTTTTGGTTTTATTTCCTTCACCTGGAACAAATTCAGACCAAGTTATTCAAGTTAAGGATCATCCCAGAAGAGAACAGCATGTTGAGTAGCATGTGTATTGGAGCTTGAATCCATGATCGTGGCTTTGCCAGCTGGTTGCAAGGGGTATATAAGTTGGCCTTTTGAGAACTGCCATTTCTTTCCCCTTCTCCAGGTTGACTTCCATCTCTGACCATCAGGATACAGGGGAAGCTGTGATTGGGTCTCCCTGGAAATGTTACTTTGCCTCCCTATTTACTGTTGCCAACCCAACAAGCAGACAACAGAGATATTGCCCACCATGGATTATTGCTAATGAGGTTCATATTTGGTCTTTCTGCCAGTTTGTGTCTTTTGCCAGCAGCTTCAGTCCAGCTGCATCATTTTCACAGACTAGATGGACCATATGTATCCTCCAGTAGTTGCTTACCTTCTCATACATTGCCAAACTGATGTGACACATTATTATGGTGGAAAGGGGGCCGCAGAGGAATGTTCCTGAGCGGAGGAACGCATGGTAGAAAAGCCTGTGGCACAAAGTAGGACATAAATCGTGTAATGAGGTGGGGTGTGATGGTATGAGTGTGGCCCCTGGCTGTGGCAGAGTGGGACCTGGAGAGCAGAGGGGAGGCCTGGGCCTGTTTTCTTACCCTGAGGCGGCAGTTCCAGGGATCACCTCGTAGACGTACACTCCTGAACTCACACTCGGGAAATCACTCTCCCTCTCCCTCAGCTCCCTGAGCAAACTAAGAAAGAGGAGAGAAACGTGATGCAGAAATCCTAAAGGAATAGTCCAGGTGTTAACTTGGTTTAGAGCTAAGGGGACCGTTTTGCATTACCTAATTTGCACAATACCAGTGCTAGTGGGCTGTATGCAAAGTGCATCATGCTAACTAGCCTTCCTACTGGGTACCTTCCTTTCATCACTAATCTTTTCTGTTTGTTGAGGCATCCTGGCTTCAAACTAGCATTTAACATGTTATTTGTTATTTTTTATATGTTATAACGTGCAATTATGTTTCTTAGACTGAATGGTTTGACCGAATTTTATAATTTTATAATTTTTATAATTTCATATTTTTCCCATGTATATATATTAGTGCTGGGAAAGTTAACGCGTTATTATCGCGTTAACGCATGATTTACTTAACGCCGACAATTA
>JBBPCZ010000042.1:2614854-2650529 GCA_037974445.1 Brycinus macrolepidotus | reverse complement strand
GGCCAGTTGTTAAGGAGCCATTGATGATGTAGGCGATATGCGGGATTAGATCCGAAGACATTATCTGGAGCGTACTCGATGGGATAGGGTCCTGATAGTCAACGCAGGGTCTGAGGCCCCCATCTTTCTTTTTCACATAGAAGAACCCTGCGGCCGCTGGAGAGGAGGAGGGTCTGATGGTCCCCTGGCAAAGACCCTCCGCAATGAACTCCTCCATGGCCTTTTGCTCTCCCTTGGATAGAGAATAAAGGCGACCGCAGGCTGGTACCGTGCCTGATTGGAGGTCGATGCCCAGGTCGTAGGGACAATGAGGTGGCAGTTTGATGGTCCGTCTCTTGCTGAAGACCTCCTTCAGGTCACAATACTGGATGGGAATGGCCTCAGTGTCGACTTCGGGGGCCTTGGACTCCCTAGAGCATGTCCCAGCCGTGGCCTGGAGGCAGAGCTCCTGACATGTCGGTCCCCATTGCAGGATTTTCTGTTGGTTCCATGAAATGAGTGGATTTGTGGGTTAACAGCCAAGGGTGCCCCAAGAAGATGGGAGGAGAAGTGAGGGTAGTGATGAGTAGGGGAATCGTCTCCTGATGATCATCTATGCTGAGGTGAAGGGGTTCAGTCTGGTGAGTTATGGGGCTGTTGGCAAGGGGACAACTGCCCACGGCCGTGATGTTTACTGGCTGGGATAACGTCTCAAGTTTCAAACCCAGTTGAGGAGCATAAGCTTGGTCAATGAAGTTACCTGCTGCCCCTGAATCCACAAAGGCAGAGGTCACGACCCGTCGGTGGCCCAACTGGATATGAATCTTAACCGTTAAACGGGAAACGGTCGGTATGGTGGAGGTGGCATTTATGAGACCAGGTGAGTTCCTCCCGCTATTCACCTGATCTGACTGTTTCCGAGACGGAGAGGGCAGACAGCGCAATGGTGTTCAGGGGAGGCACAATAGGCACACAGGCCTTTGCGATATCATCTGTCCCTCTCCTCAGGGGTCAGAGAGGCGTGCCCTAGCTGCATGGGTTCTCCGGCTCCAGAGTAGTCCACTGAAGGAGGCAGGTGTGAGGTCGGGTGCTGGTCTGGTCCGGCCCGCTGGCGGCAGAGTACGAGGGGCCGGCCTCGGGCGTGAGCTCATACGTTGGTCTATCCGGAGACAGAGTTGGATGAGTCCCTCAGCCGTAGCTGGTAGCTCACGCCCGATGAGTTCATCCTTCATGCGAGGAGCCAACCCCTCGTAGAAGACCGCCCGGAGAGCAGGGTCACCCCAGTTGGTTTGCACCGACAGGGTGCGGAAATCGGTAGCATAACAGCTCACTGAAAGGTCTCCCTGCCGCAGATGGTACAAGCGGAAGTTGGTCTCCACCTCGCTGTCGGGATGGTGAATGGCCCACTCGTCTGCCTGCCTGGTGAGAAGGGAGACGAGAAGTGCGATGCGTGCTCGGTCGGTGGAGTATCTTCGTGGCTGGAGCTCGAAAACAAGATGAACATTGGTTAGGAACACATCGCACTTCCCATCTACACCATTCCACTTATCAGGGAGTGCTATCTTAGGTTCAGGGGGAGAGGAAGGGAGGAGAGTTCTGGTCACCACCCGAGGTGTCCTGTGTTCGGCAGCCAGCTCCTGGTGAGCCAAGGCGAGAGACGCGACCTGCTGTCGGAGGGATTCAATCTCCCCACGAGCATTTTGTGACTCGTGGAGAGCCTGATGCAGGTCAGCGACTTCTCGTCTAAGCCCACCGATCTCAGCCGATTGCCGAAGCACGGTGTCACAAAGGGCGGCGAACTCCACTGGGTTTACAGCTGTAGGCTCAGTCATTCTGTCAGGCTGGTCTATCACTGTTTGCCCAGTATAGCATGGTGGATAAATCCAATCGTGGAGTGAACACGAGAGAGTAGGCAAACCACGCACTTTACTATGAGAACGCTCTATGCAGAGTTGAGACTCCCACCGGGAATCCATGTTCTCACTCACACACACAGTCAATAACAAGGAGAGAGGATTTAAAGTACTCACGGTACCGTAGAGTTGGAAGAGGGTTAGGTTCGGCTCGGGCATGGAAAATCAATGACTCAGCAGTGAGTACCTGCGCTTCCTTGTTTATATAGGAAGTGATGCACTTCACTTTCGGGTCCTAGTGCGCGTCACGTGACTGGTGGGAGCTCACATGACCATACAGTAACTGGTCCTACCAGTCTAAATCAGGATAATAATGTGGTCAGTAGGAAATGTTTTTTTTGTTTTTTTTTTCAGTAGGAAAGTCACCTGCCTTGGTAATGCAAACACTTTCCTTAGGTCCTGCATTTTTGTTGCATCTTTAATTGTAGGCTGTACATTTAAAAGAGATTATTCTTTCCTATAATTTAACTGACTTTACCAAATAATCAAAATATTTTACCTGCTGTAATATAATTTTACTATTAACAATGCTTTATTATAGCATCATAAGATGGCTATTTTAATGGCCATTAAATAAAACAATATTTTGTCATTGTTTCATAATCTGCAGTAGGGTCCTTTTAGAGTTCAAGAGAAAACAAACAAACAACAAAAAAAAATTATGCAAACCCAAATGACTGGTCAAGTTAAAGAGGGCTGTACAGTGTTTACTCTCATTTAATCTTATCACTGTTTGGTACAAAAGATTATATTAATGTACTGAATGAACGGGTGCCCAAAAATTTTACACACTGACTGAATTTACTGACTGGAAAGGAGCCCAGTCAGTAGGGGTGAACCAAATGAATGTGTGCCAAAAGGGGAACGTACTGATTGAAAGGGAGCCCAAATGGGAACTTACTGATTGACAGGGTGCCCAAAGAGCAATGCACTGACTGAAAGGGTGGTAGTGATGTTGTTCTGCAGGTTCCTGGTCAGATCACACCTACGGGTCACAAGTAATAGCTCACATTAAAACATCAGCATCTTACTCTAAAGGCTTATTGACATGTGGTATTATCTATTCCGTTAAACATATCATACTAATATTTTCAAACAGAAATGAATTGATAAATATCTGATTATCTCCAGTCCACTACAGTTCTATGTTTGACCTAGAACAACATCTATGTTGTTTGAGGATGGTGCTGTTTTTTGTACTTTGTACATTGTAACTCGCATAGTGATCTGTGCTTTGCTGTTGTCTTGCATGATTTTGATCTAAAGTCACATTTACTCACAATGAATTCTGCAAGATCTCTGGTTCTGAGAGACAGAACTTTTGGTCAGGTTCTTCTAGGCAGGCATAATCTAAAAGTGGATTCTGCCCAAATACATATGCATAATTACTAATTAAAAAGAGATGTGTAAGCTCTAGTGTATTTCAGTTTAATGTGTTTTTAAAATTCCTGTCATTAAAAAATGATAGGTGGGAATGTTCTCTGCCTCTAAAGTCCATAGACATAGAACCACAAGTCTGAAGTGAGTCTTCTGTGAGCATAAATAAGAAGGTTTTAAAGTATGCCCAGGAATGCACATGGCCAGATTGCATAAAAGGAACATGACTGCACTGTATTCATCAACAGTGTGGTGTGTAAGTAACATTTGACCATCTGGAACTTACTGTTGACCTGATGGATCTTTTTTATCAGAAGATACCAAGAAAGTTTCACACTTTTGGCAGCTGGAGCCAAGAGCTATTCATTAAGGCAGACCACCGAAATTGGGCAGCTGGCATAACTGGCATAAGTGAGTCATAACTGTTTACAATGGTGGTCAATGGAATATATAAGAAAATTTTTACAATTTTTTTTACCTCCCTCACCATCTTTCTTACTGTGCGTGGTGTCCAGCCTTGTTTGTAACAATTCCAGATATTTTAAACTTTTTAATTATTGCTCTGACTGTGGATATGGGCAAGTTTAGGCGAGCACCTATCTTCTTGTAGCCATTTCCCGGCTTATGAAGATCAACACACATCTGCCTTTCTTGAATGGCATGTTCTCTTGCCTTACCCATTTTGAAGAAATAGGCCTCTATGTCACGTCATATTTATACTCCAGAAACTTAATATTTATACCCCAGGATGTCATGGATTACTAATTAAAAGTTCCTAGACAGTCTGATCAACCTAAAAACGTAAAGTGTAAATTCTTCAGTTACATTTATTTTATAGGAATTGTTAGGGGACTTAAAAAAATTACTTGAGTTAAAGGTTAGATTTTAAGGCTTTATACACATCTTAATTGTGGAGGATGCTTTATATATATATATCTTTTCTAAACATCTTCAAAGTCAGAGGGGTCCAAAAGTCTGAAGCCATGTTGGAAGCGTTGCACTGGTGGGACTTTCGTACACGTATATATTTATAGCCTTGACATATGTGTGGGGGCACGCATGCCAGTGCACATGCATGAATGTGTGTGTCTGTATGTGTGTAGTCACTGAATAATGCTGCATCATCAGAGTCACCATGAACTCTTCCATATGTTTCCCTCTGCCCAAACGGCACCAACAGGGGGCACTGCTGTTCCACGCTCAAGTACAGCGTGGCTGAGTGAGGAGGAAGAGGAGGGCCAGGGGAGCAGTGCACTTTCCCCGTGAGTGAGCTGTACAAGCTGCTCCAGCTGATACTGACAAGAAAGACAGAGTTGCTATGGGGTGGGCGTGGGGGTTACTAGGGTGGGGGGGATGGGGGTGGTCTTCCTCACTCCTCATCAGCCCTCTGGGGCCCCGACATCAGCTTGCACATCCTGACCGGTTGGCATTTGTGTGTCTCTGCATAAAGCCCAGATCAGTGGAAGTGATTTGAAATGACAGCCCACTGTTTCCTTTCCTGGCCCACTGAAAGGCCTTAAAACCAGATCTGCTCGATTTGAATCTTGGCGAGGGTGACTTTCAAGCGTTTTGGTGGTGGATCGGCTAACGGTTTGACTTGGCAATCGAGCGGTACCTGTTTCTGCCTCTGTGCCAGCTGTCATGACAGATAAGAGCGAGTGGAGGCAGGCGTGTGATCTCGGCACGCGAGAGGGATGAAGGTGTTGAATCGATGGGCGCTTTGAGCTGACAACACCTCCGAAAAAAGCTCTCCAAAGCTCACCTTACGGAAGACAAAGGCAGGTTCAAGACTACAAACCACAGTGTTAACACCTTCTCAAAGAGGGTCTGGCATGCCATGACCTCCAGCACATTTATGGCCACAAAAGACTCTTTCCCCTTCACTATGTACAGGGCTTGGGACTGAGTCTCTTCAAAAATGAAAGGAACAGATCTGGAGCTATGAGTCTAATGTTGCTAACAAGTACTAGAACAGTTGCCCAAAACATTGCTGTAAAGCATACATCACCACAACTTTCCTCGTTCCGCTCAAACTGCATACAATTTTGTAAAATGATAATTAAAAATAATTAAAAATTTTTGCATTTGCAAGATATCTATTCAGTGTGATAATGTGTTATTATAATGGTATAAATTCACTTTTAACCTGAATCATCCATTTTAAATGTCAGGTGGTGCAACCACACATTAATAAACAGATATAAAATTTTAAAGTTAAAATAATATATAAATTAATCCTTGCACCTTATAGCTGGTATAGATGTTTGCCCTTGAAGTCAATGTCATGCTCATTTATTTACATTTCCATGTTTTTTCCAGTTTTGGCAAACTGACCAATTCTAACCATAACTCTAAATTAATCTTTTCTCAATATTTGCGAAAGGGTTACTGACCTTGGCATCTTCTTATCGCCCATTCTTTCTTAAAAACGTCAGAATGAATGTCATTTGCTTTCGCACAACATTTATGGACAAAAGTGTTTACTTAAACTCCGACATAATATTGACACAGCCATGCCAGAAACATCTCATGGCAGATATGTTGTCATGATTCATTAGTGTAACAGAGTCATATCCCCAGTACTAGAAACTGCATTGACAGATACTGTGTTTGTGATGACAGTTTATGTCAATTTTATATTAGTGACAGCTCATGACAGCAAAAGACATCTGCCATAACATGTTTATGAGGTCAACGTTATGTCGCAGTGTTACCTTTTTTACATAATTTGCATTATAGGGCTGGGTGATTGCACCACCAGACACTTTTAGACTTTGAGTGGCATAAATGAACATTATTAGTCATATTTATTCAATAAATGTATTTATTCAGTTAATAATAATAATGATAAGAAGCTTGGACGCTAAAAATTGGCCATCCTATCACTGACCCACCAGTTTTTGAATGGTTTCTTCCTAGCAGTTTGCAGGATGCTGCACTTCCAGATTTGGGACCAGGGGAGCATACTGCAGGACACTTGTGCCTCAGGTAAAAAGGTTTTCTGCACATTTGTCCTTCAGGATGAACGAATAAAAGGTTCTGAGGTGCAATTTTCCTTGCCTTTAGTGTTTGTCGGTTTGGACGTATCTGTCAATGGTGAACTATAATTGCTCTATGAGACTTGATACTAGCTGACTCCTGGAAAAGGACAGTCCCTTCTTTCCAAGGCAATATCGACAGAAGTGTAAAAAAAGACGCCTGGCTTTAAAGGCCAATATCTAAAGAATGTCAGCCGAGATCTTCAACAGTGAGACCCCTCAAATTATCTGAAGCACTCTTAAATTAAATTAAAAATAGGAAAAAAAGGACATTTGTCTTTCAGTTACTCCACAACTGGGCATGGGCACAACATTTACAAAGCAACTTTCCCTGCTGAAAAGTGAGAATAGTGACTCTGAATCCTCCTGGCAGCTGATGAATATGGATGAATGGCTGAACTTAACGATTTACGTAATTAAGGCGGTTTACAAAAGTGTGGCACGACAAACATCTGCAACAAGAATCTGTCATGACGGTACACTTCTTATTTCTTCTTTGGCTTAGAGGAGGAGGAGTGTGTGTGTGTGTGTGTGTGAGTCTGTGTGTGTGTGCTGCCTGTGTATCTTCGTTTCCACTCTGACCTTCATAAGACTGTGTTTACTGCCATATTTTTTTCACCCACACAGAATCCACAGGCTGGGCGGAAAGCAGAGGAGAGGCGCGGTGCTTTTCCACGGACCCCCGGACCTCGGGATCCATCTGCTCAGTACTAGTGGTGTGTGTACGTGAGCATTTGTGAAGAAGCAAATGCTTGTTTAAAGGGGTTGAGAAACAGGCCCATTCTGGTGGGTCCTTCAAGCTCTCCTTAGACCACCTCTCCAGCCCAGCCCATGAATTTTACATGCTTCCCACCTGGTTAATGCATCTTCTGTTGCAGCATTCAAGCCCCGTGCAGCCCCACGGGCAGTCCAGCGCCTGGCTGCATGTTCGTTTGCCGTATAGGAAGCTTCTCGGGGTCTGCAGAAAGGTGCTTCGGTGAGCACGTGGGCGTGAACGTGTGCGTGTTTTTTCCTTCACAAGCCTGGAACGCTTGTTATTCCCACCTGTGGATCGTAATGAAGGCAAGAGCAGAATAAGAAAAGCATCTACGGTCTGTCCGCCACGACTGCCTGCGGGCTTCTTGCTTCGCTTCGCAGCGGGTGTGAGGAAGGTTGAGGAGCCACATGCCGTGCACCTTGGGATATGTCTCCACAGTGCGTTACCAAGGCGATTCATGCTGCAATTTCAGCCCCTCGAGACTAACACACACACACACACACACACACACACACACACACACACACTGTGACACGCTCTGCTGTTTGATTGAACCTGCGGTTACATGTCTACAACAACAGTGAGTGGTGTTTAACGAAGCTGCATTGCTCGGTTTAGTCCAAAGCCAAGACTGTTCGACAGGAAAAGTAAGAGGACAGTCCTCGACTATAGGCCCCCCATTTCCGCCCGCCAGCTAGGCCTCCTAACATCACTGGACGGCTTCAAGACGACTGGAGGAAAATTCCTGAAACATGGAGTGATGGGGGCCCATCCTCCCTACCTAGAAAGAACTAGGACATTTAGGCTTTCTTGAACTGCTGGTCATGTATGGATTTGGCATCACCCAGGATTGAGCTTGTAACCCACTGATGATAGTGTCACTTGGGGGCCCTCAACTTTGGGCTTAAATGATCTGGCTACCTGAGAAATCCTACTTTGTTGCACAGTTTTAACTTGGTTAACCTCGTCTTTCATGAGTGGACATGCTTCATATGGCAGAGATGTTGGTCAGACTGTATTATATTCCCTCTCTATCTTCAAAAGTCTCCTGAAGACTCATCTTTTCAGGGAGCATCTCCTCTCCTGATGCAATATCTTCTTGCACTACTCCTTGCACTACTCCCTATATAAAGATTTTAGCACTTTGGACTCTCCTCTGGTTCTCACACTGTCCTGAAACTTGAGTGTTTCCTAAAAGTCGCTTAGGATAAAAGCCTCTACCAAAATGAATAAAATGTAATATTAAGCCTGTGTTCTCTGTGATGCATGCTTACACAAAGGGGTGCCAAAACATTTGCACACAAGTGTATGTTAGGTGTTCCTGTTGTTGGAGTCACAGGAATGGCTTTTCATTTCATTTTAACCAGTTTAGGAATGTTTTTTTATTTTATTCTGTCTCAGAGCGCGAAGTCTCCTGCCACTCTTCTCCAAAGCGGGCTCAGCAATAGAGGGTGTCCTCGTGTCTCCGCTGAGGCCTGGTCTGGATAATTAGCCTGGGTGACAGACACCGGTGGCAGCTGAGTGCGGCCCGAGGGCAGCCAGAAATGTCTCACACCGGCTCTTATTAGACACGGATGCAGTGGTGTGGTCAGAAAAGGGCAACCCAAGGGTCAGCTCTTCTTGGAGACGAGCTCTCTGGACCATGGGTTTTAAACTGTAATCTGTCCAGCCTGGTGACCCCTCCAGGGCAGATGTTTTTTTTCCCTTGAAGATGTTCATGTGTTAAACCAGGGAAATCACTGCGCTGTGCTGGGGTCCTAAACCCCCCCCCCATGCTAGATCCTAATGGGCGCACTGCTTCTACAGTACCTTGCAGGCCAAATTTCGCGTATGTGGATACTAATGTGCTTAAAATCTAGCAGGCCTTCCAGCGTTAGCGTTGTGGATGTCGGGACATTGACGGTGACAAATGCCTGTCAACTGCAACAATAGGACAGGAAGAGGAAGTGTCTGGCAGGCAGACAAACAGCGAGAGCTGTCATGCTAATAAATTAGCATATTGCAGGGATTATATTTAGTTTGCGACTAGCGACGATAATATTCCAAGAGCGGCGACTGGGGAGAGGGACACGTTCATGAATCAGACTGATCGCTGACGTGTCGCTGCAGATGGGGGCGGAGGAGCAGAGATGGCACTTTCCTGGAGCTAACAGATGGGGGTGATTTAACGACGGTGCCTCACTCAAGATAGGTTAATTAGACTGATAAGCAAAAATGTGTTCGATTTGGCACAGTGACTCTGAGAGTTTAATGCTGCCATCTCACAGTCATCATACATCTTCTCGCAGCCTTGGATAAATTGCTGCTTTTTTACCCTCTCTCCCAAACCAACCCCACCAACCAACCCCCATCCCGCTCCCACCCCCACAAAGCTCCCCGGCATCCCTTTCTATCTACAAATACTGTTGCCACACTAATCAAAACCTTAGTCGCAACTTATTTAGCAAAATGAAAAGGCATAGAAAGGACATCAGACTGTGTTCAAGTCAGTGTGGTTCTTCAGATGAGTTTTATGGTTATATACAGAATCTCATGTTGAATTCTGGGGAAAGTCTACCTGCTGTACTGTCATCACGTCTGTTAAGCACCTTATTGGATGGCTATTGCAATAGAATTACACACATTTTGTAATATAAATAATAAAAAAGGGTACATTTTGACACCATAAGTGCTTTTCCAAAGTTGCAAATTCATTTTATTTTACAATTTTTTGTTATTTAAATGTAAAAAGAGTTGAGAACCAGGGTAACATTAATACTTAACAAAGTGAACATTAGCCTAACTATCCAATAGCAAGCTAGTACAACTTTTACCAACCAAAAATTAGCCTATGATATCCCTAAAAATAAGAATCCCTTAAAATGATCCTAAAATACGAAATATTCAAACAAATTTATGGACTCTTTTTTGTCATTTATGTCATAATACAGCAGACTTAATGCTAGCTGTTCAATTTAGTCTCTAAGGCATTTGCTATGTCAGTTTAGCATCAAGCTAACAGTGATGTACATTTACTCTCTGTTTTTTATTACTAATGGAATCATGTTTGTATTTAATCTCAACAAGCACTTCAGTGCTACCATTATTTAATTACAGTTTGTTTGTAATCAATAGGGTTAAACTCTTTTAACAAAACCTCTTTACTTAAAGAATTCATCTAGAAATGGTACACATAAGATAAAATATGTTAATATGTTTGTCACATACTGTCAAGTGCCAAAGAAATATTCATACAGAGGGCTGTTAGCTTAGCTACTAGAGTTGGGGCACTTGCAGAAATTAGCACAGGCATTTTTCCTCTTTCATATATTATATATATATTTTCTATATTATATATATTTTATATTTATATATGAACTGAAGGCCTTGCTTTAACAGTCATGGTTTGCCACTGCAACACAGGGTAATCAAAATAAAAAAAATGTTTTTAATAAATTAATATCCTGCAAGGAATGAAGAGTATAACCCAAAACTTATTAGCCTTCAGAACAGTTTTGTTACTTCTTGGAGTCATTTTGAAATCTGTACCCTGGGCACTGAACCTTTCAAAAAGGCAGCAGGTTTCTGAGGAATGGAAAAGAGCTACACCAGGTCCTACAGAGAGGCCTCATATTTGGCTGGAAGTCATTGAACCTTAAGAGTCGCATAGAAGCACTCCAGAAGCTCCACTTCAGCCAAGAAAATGGTGTAGAACAATTTGTCCAAACTAATTTCAGCAAGCTTTTGGAATTCAGCTTGTGTTTGGACTTATATTTGAACAGGAATTAGTTTGCCCAAATTGCGCTGGACCACCTACCCACCTTTCTCGACTGAGGTGTAAAAGGTGGACCAGTGGTGTAGTACATTTTGTACAAACTAAATTCAGCATGCACAAGGTGTTGGAATTCAGCATATGTGAACCTAAACTTGAACAGGAATTCTTCAGATATCATGCCAATGTTTCTCAGTGACTCATGCGCAAAGGATTACAGGAAGACTGAAGACCATGAAGGATGCTCCAGTAGCATCCTGGGAAGTTAGTCAGAATGTAGGCTGCATTTCTTGGCTGTATTTGAAGGGTCTTTATGTTTGGGAGATCCTTTGAAGGAATACCTAGCTGGCCATCGGGCTTCTTGAACACAGCTCATGAGATGGCTGTCCACAGCCTTATGCATCCACCACATTTGGCAGTTTGCAAGACTTCTTGCATTTTTCAAATGGAAAAACAACTGGTTGACTTATCAAACTCAATCACTTCAGGTGCCCAAGGCCCAGGTTATGTGCTGTTCTGTGTCTGCCTTGCATACGAGGGGCTTTGGAGTGGCAGGGGCTGACCATCTGACATCTTTCACCACTGACATTCCACCTAATATAAAGTAGCCCTTACAGTCATGTGTCAATAGCAGACAGTGTGAACAATGTGAAATTCTTTCTCTGCATTTAACTTATTCACCAAGTGAAGCAGTGGGCAGCCAGGAACACAGCACCCGGGGAGCAGTGTGTGGGCACGGTACCTTACTCAAGAGTACCTCAGTGGTACCACTGGCAGTCCTGGGATTCGAACAACAACCTTCCGATCACAGGGGCAACTCCCTAACCACTAGGCAACTAGCTGCCCCAATATGGCTTACCTGTTGTGGCCTTTGCGACCTGCTTGCTTCAATATGCTTTTTCCTGTCCTATTTGCTGTTATGTCCAGTCCCTCTTTCAGTCCATCCCCCTCGTGCTCCCCTTCTACTTATGTAAACTGTTCAGAGATGACACTTTCAAGATTAAACCATTATGGACATCTCCGCATTATGTTAAAATGCAATAACAATGCATCAGAGCTGTCAGCCTTTGTTCCTGGGTCAGGATGTAACGGCAATTTGTGTCAGAGCAAATTAGTTTCTCTGTTTCATCTTATTTGCATGGGGAGATTAATTCCATTTCCCTGTGATAGTGGTGCTTTTGTGGGCCTGCCGATGATCTTAATCTACTGTAAATTGCTTTTGTGCATGTGCTGTTTGGTATTTAAGTCTCCGGAAGATGTCTTTGTCAGACAGACTTTCGAGCAGGATGGCATGCAGACAGGGAATACAAGCAATTTTCCACAGCGCGCGCAAGCTTTAAATATCTGGTGCGGTGAAAGGGCCCCAGACGTTTCAAATGAGGAGGTGGATGGAAAGATGAAAGCAAGGGAAACTCAGAACAGGATTTTTGCTTTGAACAGGTTGACATTTGGCCCTCAGGGCTTTTAAAAAAAAGGTAAATAGACGGAGACCGACTTCATATACCCTTGCCCTTTTACTGGATCTCGTCTCCGGCATCAGGTATCAATGGCACCAAAAGGGAAAAGGTAAAGACTGGAACAAAGAGCCAGAGAGTGACAGAAATAGCATGTAACGTTCTGTACTATGCTTATTTTAGAGGATATTTGCCATGCAGAGACTAGGCTGTTGAGCTTAATGTTTGCAGACTCTAGCATTTTCAATTCACCCTCCTGAATATGACTGTGTGCTTCAGCACCTGCTCTTATAATATTCTCAGCAGGGTTCTTATGGTCAAGTCTAACTGTTTCCAAGTATCCTCCTCCTCCTCCTCCTCCTACCTCCCCTTGAGCTCTGTCAATTGCATGTGGTAGAAGAGGCAGCTGGACTCATGCTGGACCTTGTTTATTTTTCTCAGACCTTTTCTCCACCTCTTTGTGTCCATATGTGTGAAAATGTAGCTCGACACAATACTTACAAACAGAGATGGTAAGATACCACTTTTTCAACTACCAATGTTGAAACCTTGAGTTGCCGATACCAGTTTAAGCTTTAAAATGATCTATTTGTAAGCTCTTCAGTTAGGATGAGCACCTAAAAACATGTTGTCATGCTCAGACTACCCAAACACTCTGCCATCCCACAGATGGTATCTGGATTGAATTCAACTGGATTCGTTCTTTTTTTCTCCCGATATCCCATCCGACAACTTCCAGTGAAATTGACTCGATGTCGATAGCTGGAATCTCCACTTATCCAACTTTTCCTTGTTATTTTAAAGAGAAGAATATCTGATTGGTTCCAGCACTTGACAATAACCTTTTAGAGTGATCTATGCATGGGACACATTTGGCAGATGTGCTTAAGAAACAAATTCGCAACCAGCGGGCAGAGATACACCTCCTGGACTGACCTTTTCTGTCCTCCTTGCCATTTCTCCCGTTTGATCTAAAGATCTGCAATCAAAGGTCAGGGCCCGTGTGCATCAAGCGGCTTAGACGGGTATCTGGGATGACCCCGCCCCACGCCTCCATTTCTGTTCTCATCAAGACCTGAAAGGCAGAAACCGATCCTAGATCAGCCCTCTCACAACAGCAAAGGTTGCAATGCATATTTTTAAAAACCAAGTCCTGAGGGCTGTGATTTGACTCCAGATATCTAAAGGTACTTGATTATTCAGAACAGTGCAAAGAATAACAGGTTTGCCTCATTGTCCTACATGCCTAGGCAGCACATATGTTAACTAAATCGCTCCTCAGGGAAACAGATGGTCCAGATTTTGGCTCCAATCCAACTCCCAACGCATAAGTATAGAGCAAAAAAGACGGACTGTCTCAGGGTCCCAGAGCACCACTTTGACAGCCACTAATCCTGAGTAAATAAGAACAATAATGTGTCCCATCAATATCCACAAACCTGTAACGGACTGGCGACCTGTACAGGGTGTTTCTCCACCTTTTGCCATACAAACGCTGGCATAGGCTCCAGCATCCCTTTCATCCTGCTTAAGGATATGCCGTTCAGAATATGGATGAACATTTGACAAATCAGGTCTTCCAAGTGGGACTTCAAGAAATACTGTGTTCATTTTCATCTTCTTGAAAGTTATCTTTGTCTAAGAGTGCAGTCAGTCTGGAACAACGTATTGGACAAAAGCAAGGTTTATCATGTGGGTAACTGTGCCTTTATCCTCCACGCCATTCCCATTAAATCCTTCAAGTGTTATTCCCACACAAATTGCTCAGCTAATTGGGCCATCCACAAATGTTTTTTTTCTGTCTGTTCACGTTCAAGAGCCTTGATGAAAAAAACGTTGTCCTTATCTGTGAAGTGTTACTTCATAGTTCCATCTCACTTATTCATTCTCAGCAACTTCATATCCGCTGTCCATTCCCAGATCTGTGCAAAGGCACACGGTTCTGTTTCTCCCTGTTATTCAGCAAGCGAGGTTTGTTATGTCATAATAAACATGACGATTGCCCCAAGAGTGAGGGCAAAACGCTTTTCCATCAACACCAAATCCCTGCTTTCTTAAAGGATCACCGTTGTGTTGTTTTCATCTCTCATAATAGAAATGTTCCTGCTTTAATGCAGCCCATGCTCCCTTGAAAGGCCCTGCCGGGGTGTGATGGGGGAAATTATATTCTCGGACACAGGCCTGGGCTTCAGATCAATAGCGTCCACCAATGAATCTTCTCAGGTGAATCCTGGACATATTACCACTTGCAGCAATGGGGTGGCTGCAGCTAATGAGCTAGGGCAATGCGCGGGAACTCGCTTTATTATTAGTAGTCAAAGTGTTTCTTTCTCTATAGGTATCCACCATAGACCAATGGAGACCAGCTCGCTTTGACACATCTGAACCAGGTCTGACAGCTGCTGATGTCATCCTTCTTGGCCGATGTTTGTTCCACACCGCCGCAAATTACACGGATGATGCTGGCGGGTGATTTTTCAGCCGGGCTGGAGGCAATTGGGCTTCAGGCCTCGGGGGAACACTATGAAGCCCGATGTTGGTTTAGTACATTTCAGTAAACATGTGTACTCTGAGCCAGTTTTCAAAATGACACACGGCTACAGCATGAATTAGTGATGTGCTTTTTCCCGTGGAACATCGTTCATGGATGACACACGCTGTGCCCGGGGAAAAATAGTCAGTGCTGGTTTTGTCATTACATTGCAGGGAGGTGTTTTTTTCCCTGTTGATGAAACATGCATGCTCATGACAGTCATCTCCAGACCATCATGAGCATATTTGCATGCATTCATCTTGCAGTGTTAAGCTGTGATCACACCTGACTGTCGTCTTGCTGTTTTTGTAGAGCAATAACTGGGCGATTATGGGCAGTTCTGATGTGTTTTGAGGGGGGAATATATAGTTCAGTGAATGGCTAGTGTAAGTTAACTAGTTTGCTTCAGATTTTTTTTTTTTTACTAAGAAGCAGTTCCTATATTGTTTTTTTTTTTTTAGAAAGAAATTCCATTGAGGTTCACAAATTCAGCAGGTTTAGTGACCTGTCCAGGTTCCATCACTTTCAAGGTGTTAGACCCAGCAGAGCCTTGTGTACAACATATACAGTGGTTATAGAAAAAAATACCCAGTTTGAAATTATTCAGATTTTGTTGCTTTGCAGCCTGAAATGAAAACACACACAAACATTTTCCAGTTGTTTTACTCGTAAAAGCTAAAAAAAATAAATAAATAAATAAATAAAAAAACAGGATTGCCCCCTCCTAAGAAATACTTGTAAACTCAATCAGGTGTACCTAATCACCTTCTCAGTTGCTCACTAATCTAATTGGCTTCGTCTTCTGATCA
Organism: Brycinus macrolepidotus; assembly: GCA_037974445.1. Lineage (NCBI taxonomy): Eukaryota > Metazoa > Chordata > Actinopteri > Characiformes > Alestidae > Brycinus > Brycinus macrolepidotus. The sequence goes on along the minus strand of JBBPCZ010000042.1, from coordinate 2,634,918 downwards.
ACTGTAATTGTAAACAGCTACTTGGAGCATTCCAGTGCTTGACAGTGCAACTGAAAGCAAACAATTAACTAGCAAGTTGTGGGGGCAAGCACAACTTGCTACACCAGTTAGGGTACTTTGGCAAAACTCCCAGTGCTACATTCACCTACACTGTAAGTGGTTCTGGATTTGAGCGTCTGTTAAATGCCTAAATGTAAAAGTGTGGTCAGGATTTTGTGGTTTGTCATGTGGGACTGGAGCTTGCCCTCCAGGATTAGAGGCACAGTTCATCAGCAATATGAGACTACTTGGTTCATTCTTTTTAAAATATGACCTAGCATTTGATGGGATGGGTGCTAGCTCTATTATCAGTTTATCATCAAGAAAACAGGGTTGACCATTACTTGCACCACTTCATATATAATAATTAGAATGACTTGCTTGCCAGCTATTTTCCATGCTATCCTGATGATGGTCTTCAGTTTTTGAAAGCCTTTGAAAGCCTTAAAAGCTGGTGAAGAACCTCATGTGGTGTTCCATGAATAAATGAACCCTCGTGACTAATTCAGTATGGTTGTTGTGTACATCGCTCCTTGCATTAGTAACTTTGGAGAAGAGTCTTGTCGCTGCATCTCGGGAGGACTCCTAGTTCCAGGCCCGAACAATTCACAGGGCCCCTTTGCACCTCATTACAAATGCTCAACAAAACCTCAAATCGAGCCGTGGCATCTGAAGCCAGCTCCTTAATCCTGCCAGCAGATCACTCTCAATCCGGTCCGTTTGCTGGCTGTTGACAGATATTCCCCAGTTATGCTGTATTGATTGCTGTTTTAACATCTAAAAGGAGTGAGTCCTCTCCTCCCGCCGGTCAGCTCAATATTTTGTTTTCGGGCATGCTGTTCACATTTAATTAACCTGCTCACCTCAGACATGAATCAATAGCGCCACTCAGGAACATGTGGCCGGCGTCGGGGCACTGGGCTGGACCTCTCCGGCACATCAGCATCTTTTTATTTTTTAAGATGTTAATGCGGCATCAAGTGTGCAAGCTTTCGCATAACAGGACTGCGGGGGAAACTGCGCCAGCATTTGCATTTCCCTGCAGCCCATTAAAATGAAACCATGGTTTCAGCTGTAGATTTTCATAATGTTGTAAATGAGGGGCTGTCAATGTGTGGTTAATGTGATGTGTGGTTCTCATAACCACATGACTGTGAAAGGTCTGACAAAGGAGTGAATGACTGTTTTTTTTTTATTAACACAGAGCACTTGTGTTAGACTGCATTTGAAAGACTTCATCATTTTCACACTGCGGTTAGAGTGTCGTTCTCATACAGTTCCTTCTCTCACTCATACGGCTCATATTGCGCTTTAATGGTACACTTAGTTACTTGATTGAGTTTAGCATGTTCCTCTGAGACCTCTTGTAGCTCCACCTGGCTGATGTACAGTTAGAGACTGTAGTCCTACTTTTGATGTGTTTGCTCTTCTAGACCTTCTAGCTCTTCTAGATCAGAGGTCGGTTTCTGACCACAGAGCTGCTCCTGGGCCCATATTTTTGGGTGAGTGGTCTGCTCTCAATCTAACCTAACCTGCGCGTGATACAGCAGTGTCACAGCTGTATCAAGGTAGGTCTTTCCAGAAACGAGGCCAGTGAGTGGAAGTACAAGGTAGGTGTTTCCAATAAAATGGCCAGTAAGTGGAAGTACAAGGTAGGTCTTTCCAGTAAAGTGGCACGTAAGTGGCGGTACAAAGTAGGTGTTTCCAGTAAAGTGGCCAGTAAGTGGAAGTACAAGGTAGGTGTTTCCAATAAAATGACCAGTGAGTGGAATTACAAAGTAAGTGTTTGTAATAAACAGGCCAGTGTTGGCCAATTGTGACAGAAAATGAGTTTTTAATCTGACATTTTCTTTTAATCATTCATGGCATTTTATCATTTAAACCACATTTAATAATTAAGATCTCCTTTAATTGATTTTGAATATTTAACAAATGTCATTAACCCTTGGGTCACTGAATCTCATTTAGTTGCTTCTGTATACATTTTTCATATTTGCCCTCCTTGTTCTTATGCTGGTTCATTAGGAGATGTTCCATAGATCATTATCACCAAGTGCAGCACCTTGATGTAACAACAGTATTTATCTTATGAAATGTACCTGTTTCAATATTTGCTTTTAGTGACCGTACCACTTAAACCTTATTTAAATTGCCTCTCAGAGAGATGTCATATTAGTGGGGCCGTTGAATCTGTATATTTTATTTGTTTGTTTGTATTATATATGTGCATATTATATATGTGTATACACACCATTTTACCATTTTTTTTTCATAAAATAAAATCCACTACGTTTTTTTCCAGAAAAATAAAATCAGAAATGGTAGAATTGACAATGAAATGAAAAAGTGAAGGGTGACTACTGGGTTGGCTACTTTCCATTTTGTACATACGATAGCAGCTCTGAGAGTCCGAGATCCTGAGGGTCTTCACTCACAGGTCAGACGCCTGTGGCCCAGTTTGAGCTGCTTTTTTTCTGTAACTGTAAAAAACTACCTTTTTAAACTTATTTTTTGCCTTTTTTATATTCTTTTACTTTTCGGCACTTTCAGACCCAGGGAGTAGAAGTTCACATTTTCAGCATTAAGTAACAAAAATATTTAACATCGTAGCACACTTTCACATACAAAATGCTGGGAAAATGTATTGTTCTAATCAAATTCTGAATCAAATTTTTTAGTCAAAATGAAAAAATATCTTTTTTGCAGTATTCAATGGAGATAAAGGTTAACAAAATAACTAATGGACAAAAATGTATAAAACTTGACAACTTAAGCATAAGTCTAGCCTGACTAAGGAAAAGAGCTGTGCAATGTCTGTAGGAGAATTTTGAAGAACTTTGCTATATGGCTAACTAAGACACCTCACTTTGTGGATTCACAGAAAAGCACAGTTAATATCTTTTCTTTCTCTTTTAATGTCAAATATGTGCTGCATGTTTTTCCCAAACTGCTAATAACTCATGGCTCTGAAAAATTCATATTCATGTTAAAAAGATTTTAGGAGTTGTCTGCTAATGCTAACACAATTATTATGCGATTTACCATTTATTCTCCAAAACAGTTAAAATCTGGAGGACCAAACTAGTTATAGTTGCAGAAACTCCCTACAACTCATGATAGCTAGTATATGACTTTTGACTGATGTGTCTACAGGCATCCTTCTACCTCATAGCTTAGGCCACCCACTAGCAGCTAGCTGAGTGGCCTGAGCTCAGCAGTACAGTTTAAGGAGTCCATCAACTTATACAGCTCCAAAATGTGTTTTTACCTTGAAGACGCTGTCAAAGAACAGTATTCCATAAACGGAAGTTGCTCTAGTAAGCAACATTTGATTTAGCTCCATTTTTCAAAACCTTCTTCAGACCACTGAACTCCACTGAATCATTATAACTACTGTAAATGTTCAGGTAGGTAGGTATCTCATAAATGGTGCTTTACATGTGGTTAACAAGGTGATAAAGAAAAGTCAACACTTTATAGTCTTTTCTTGGATTCGCATGGATCTGAAGAACAACCCAGTTGTGGCAGCCATGATGTGACCATCTTGTCCCAAGTGTTTTTCTGAATTCTATTATGTGATGGAGCAACAGAACTTCAGCACAGCTGTACAGTCTCTGGAAAGGTTGTGTTCAGACAGTCGGCACGCTGGATTGCCATTATGCCGTTGCATCATGTTGAAAGAAATTTCAAGCTTCCATGTTTGTTGGAAATTGACCAGTAGAGCACAGCCAAAACCAATTTATAATGATGTGGAACAGACTATTTTGGAGTGATTGCTTACAACTACTCATGCTTGTGTTCACCAACTGAGCTACTCTAAGGCTAGCTAGGTTGTATTTATTTGCTTATAGATCAGTGGCTAGGCTAGTCAAGATTGGTGGACACCACAATGACTCCGAATGGCTGTATGATGTATTTATGTGATGCATGCTGGGTATTATAGTGAAAGAATACTGATGGAGGAAAACATGAAAAACCTCAAGACTGGTGTCAACAGTGCTTGCCCCACACTGTTAGCAAAAAGTGCTTCTAAAAAAACACCAAAAAGATTCTTTCATTAAGAAAAGTTGGAACCCTTGGAGCCATTTTGTGGGGGGTTTTTTCCATTTGTTTCCAAGACCTAAAATAAAATTAATTTGTTCATTTTTGTTCTTTATGTTCATTTGTGTGGGATGCCGTTTTTAAACCCCAGTAATGGTTATTATTATTATTACATGTGTTTTTAAATTACAATGACTTTGGTTCTACGTGACAGAGGAACACCAAACACCTCGAGCACCAACACGTCTGACACCTCGAGCACCAACACACACTGGGGGAACTTCCATATTAGGAGTTGTTTTGCTGTATGACGTCAATTTACCATTTCTTGCACTTCTGGAACGGATCCGTGCTGCTCACATTCTAAGGGTTAAAGAGACATTTAGAGGAGGTTTTCCAGGCCAAGACCTGATTATGCCTTCAAGCAGTGCTTTAAAGAACCCTTGGAGAACAATTAGTTAGGGTGTAGAGAATGCTCTTTAGTTTTCAACCCCTTGAAAGCAACAACAATCATGTTTTTGACCATTTGCCTCACATGTCCTCCTCGCTCCTCTTTTTCTTCCTCAGAGCTTCCTTCCACATGTAAATGCAAATGAAGGTGCCAGTCTCTTGGAGGACGGCTCTGAAAGCGGTGAGTTATGATGAGAGCAGTAGATGTCATTAACACTAGGGTTATTTCCAGGGTGACTGTAACTAATTGCTGCGTTGGAAAGACCAGAGCCGGCGAGATTGAGTGGCTCCATGTTGCAGGCTGGCAGGTGACCCATTTCCCCAGAATACATAATTGGGTCTTTTAGAGTGATTACAGCCAGCGACACTTTAAGGGACAGCTGGCCTAAAAATCACTCTGATGATTCTAACTTAAGTTTTTTTTAAGTCTTAAGAGAGACCGATCAACTTGCTTTTGTTAGTTTCTGCGGGAGCATGAGACAAAACAAATTCTGCTTTGGTGTGACGGAATGTAGATAAATTGCTGAAAAAGAAGAATAAAAAAGAGGGGGGCCTCGCTGCAACGTGGCTGATAGACGATTTATCTTCCCTTGTTTGGGGCGGCCCAGCAGATGCTTTTGGAAATGAGAAGCGGGAGAAGGAGGTGAGGAGAATCGCACTTCGTAAACTGTCACTTTGTCACTTTCATTGCGCTGTGTTTACCCGCGTGCGTTCCACTGGCTGCGTGTTAATGGCAGCAGATGCACCGACACCAAGACGACGACAGAGGAACGACCCCTTAATGAAGACAAACGTTCCTGGATCATTTTGGAGATCAATAAAGATTCTGTCCATTGGATGCTCCTAATCAGACGTCTCCTGGGACAGATTCCCCCACCTTCCCATGAGTAATGATCCCCTATTGATCATGGGGCTGTCTAATGTCCTTACGACAGTTACAGCACTCATCATTTCAGTCTGTTAGGGGTCTAACACAGTGCCCCAATCACACTATTGTTCCTCTTAAGTTTTATTTTTATTATTATTGTTCTTTTTATAGCTGGAATTTGGCGTCTCTTCTCCTCCTATAGTTTTGGAAATATTGGCATGGTATGGTAACAGACGGATAAAACGTCTGTTAATATCTGGTATCTTCAGATTTTTAATCGGTTGATCAGGGACCACGTACTGATCTGTTAAAAAATCAATTTTTGTTGTTGGGTCACCTGTGTAATGTATGGGAAAGGGAGAGAGAGCAGATGGTTTAGTCACCTTAAAATGTGTGTTGGAGAGAAAGTCTGTGATGTCAAAAAACAGCGGCCATACCATTAACAGTCTTGCTATTTATCAATAGTAGCAAAAGATTTGTACAATGGGACATGAAGGCATACGTTATCAGTAATTTTTTATGGGCTTGGAAAGATATTAAGAAATTTATTGGATACATGTTTCAAATCTCTCTGTCACCCCTATTTCTCAATAAAGATCTAATAAATACATTTGGAAAATCAGTACTCCAAAAATGGAAGGATCAAGGTTTAACTCTTTTTAAACAGCTTTTCACCGATGGCATCTTTAAATCTTTTTCCGATTTACTAAATGAGTACGTTTTTTCAAATAAGGATTTTTATACATATTTACTGCTTCGACATACAGTAAATGAGTAAAGCTTAGGTCAGTTATAAAAAAAGATGTGTGTCAGTGATTGTTGTGGTTAAATTAAAATTAATCAGCCCATGAACGCGGCTATGTGTGATTTTCCCACCTATTTTCAGGCAAGAGCGTTTTGATCCACCCATTTTCAGCCGTGCTTAACCATAAATGCCTTGGTAAGCGACAGTGAGTTAAGACCCCCTCAGTGGTTAAGTGCTAGTCACTGAATGAAGCAAATCAGAAGAGGTACTGGTTCGAATCCACCCTGCAGGTAGATTTTTTTTAACACAAACTTTTAGTTTTGGTTGAATATATTTCCTGAAGCCATAAGGTCCAGATCACAAAAATGCAAGTAAAACAGACTGGAAAAGTGGTCTCATTCAACTATTTCAATTGAGACACATATGAGCAAACAGGGTTTACCTCATAAGACTTTAGAAGTTTCCCATCAATCAAAAAATGGGATAGTCACTTTTGTTATCTATGAGGCGTATGGTGTCTGGCGACAGGCTGCAGTCAGTGGAATTCCTGCACAGACTTCCTCTCAGAGGAAACCTGAAAATCACACACTCCACTGTAATCTATAAATCATATGGGTACTCCAGCACCTTTGAACGGGATGGCAAGGTTGTAGGAAATAAACAAAACAGAAAGATAGACTGCTTCCTCTAGAGGACGGAGATCCATTCCCTTTGATATGTTCCATCGTGATCTGCACTGGCAGATGCATACTTTCGATCTTCTCAGATGAGAAGTGACCCCCATAAAGTCAAAACTGGCCTTCCTTGACATTTATCCTTTACACAACCATGAAATGAGTCCCAACAAAAAAACTTCTAAATTGTGGTGACTGTGAAATTGACATTGACTACCACTTTATTCTGTTGGTAACAGAGGTTTCAACACTTATGACATTCGCCAGTGATTTTCACCAGAAGGTGACATTACTTCATTACTTTGTCAGTCATTTCTCCAGACTTTCTCCAGACTTTCGGTCTTATTGAGCAAAACACAAACAGACTTCAAGATACTAAAGCTTAGGTCAGTTATAAAAAAATATATGTGTCAGGGATTGTTATGGTTAACTTAAAAATAATCAACCGACCCATTTTCAGGCGAGAGCAGTTTGATCCACCCAAAATGGCATCTCTGCGACAGGCCATTTTGACACATCAATAGTTAGTCCTGTTTGTTTTTATATACTTAATTTTTATGTCTAATTTCTCACAGCACTACAAAATTCCAAAAAAGAAAATCAAACAAAACAAAGCATTATAGGTCCCATCTGCCTAGTTTCAACATGAAAAAATGGGTCCACATTCAGCATGGAATATTGTTAATAAACATGTTTAGGTGCAAGAGTGACCCTTTCTCTGGCAAGGCCACAACCATGGGTGGGTAGGAAGGTCCTGCACTGGTGTTCTCCTCCAAGCATGGTGAAGCTGTATAATGTCTAAATTAGGAAAGAGAATAGACAAAATTAATAAATAAATGAATTAAAATAATAATGAAAATGAAATGTAGGTATATTTGAAGGACTCACCATTCTCACGTCCCTTCTGTCACTCTAGCCATGGTGAATCTATAAAATTGCTATTTCACCTTTCGCTACCAGATGGTGAGGGTGTTTCTTCTCAGTCCACTAGCTTTGGATGAAACATGGAAGAGAAGAACAACTTGGTCCACCTGGTCTGTCCACTTTTCTGTTTCGCAGCCATTGGGGAGTGCACCTGCGGGTGGAAGTCCCTTATAGCCTCTACAAATATTTGAAGCGCATTGAGAATCTGGATTCCGAGGAAGACATCAGTTGAGCTAGTCATCTTCGCCGCCCCCGGGGTATTAAATGGTTCAAGTTAGGAGACACTCCGTTGAATTATAAACAACGAGTCTGAAGTGACGACTCAATCAGTGTATGTGAGCAGATCTTCATTTCAAACCTGCTTATGGCTTAGCGTGGAGAGAGCCTCTGGAGGCTGCCGGAGGAGCAGATGCGCCATTTAGGAGGTGACACTTTTCTTTTTTTGAGTTCCTGAATCACCAGCAGCAATTTGGTTATGAGCATGATATGACCACATATGGCGCCAACCCTCAGAGATATCGGATTTAATTCCCACACATCTGCAGATCTTTATGCAATGAAGACGAAGGGTGCTGACAATAAGGGTCTTCGAAGAGCCCCTCCCCTGGCGTCGGCACAGTGAGAGGGAGGGTGACTTCATAACATGTCCCATGGGAGCGGTGGCTGTCTTTCTCTCCACACACACACAGACACACACACACAAACACACACATATGTACGCACACTGAATTGCCAGGGGATGCCGAGCCCAAAGCGATTCCTCGTGAATAAACACAATCACATGCGTGGGGCGCCCGTGAGCTAAGAAACTGTGCTGTTTTAATCTGGTAGAAAGCAGCAATTACTCCTAAGAGCACAATGGGGAATAGTACCCAATGTCATGAAATATGGGGGGGGGGTTGTGTAATGTGTGCACCCTTCGTTTTAAATGCAACAGCAGGCCGATTACAAGGAAGAGGCACTGTTTGTATGGGATGCGCGGCTAAGCATTTATTTACATGCAAACCGGCTGGGTTTAATGGTTAAACATGAAGGGCGCCAGGGCAAAACACTCCCCTGCCTGCCTCTGCATAGGTATTTTCCATCATAAAGCTGTTTTTTCCCCCGTTCTTGCCATCCAGCGTCTGACGATGCGGCAGGCTGAGCCTTATTTGCCTTGCAAACAAACAGGAATACATTACAAAGCCCCCTAACCCCTATCCAACGCACACAACCAACAGCGCCAACAGTGGATTGAGCATGATGAAGGTCAGCTGAGAGGTGGCGCCGTAAAGGTGTTGCAAAATGTTATGGAAATGCGATCCTGTCCCCCTGTTGGGAGGGGAGGTGGGGAGCGGACACTCCCTTGTCACTAATGTGCGCTTCAGCATGCCTGCTGAATGATTGCTTTGGTTCTGGTTGGGCCTCTCATGCCCTGAATCATGTTCTTCTTGGGTATTTTGGATGGCAGAGATGCATCTCCACTTTATTTTACGGCCTCTTTTCCTTCATCGTTCCACCATTCGTTCCTTGCATGGTTGGAATGTAACGAGAAAGGATGGATTTAAAAGTTGAAGACTTGTGGATGTTCTTCCTAGGACTGGGAAGGCCCGAGCATTTGGACTGGCCCGAGGACTCTTGTTGATGTGGTATAGTGTACTTGCCTGGCCAGAGGGTCAAGCCCCTTGTCTGCTTTCCAGTTACCTATGGTTCAAGGAAAAGCACCTAGTATGCTGTATAGTTATCCATGATCCAAAGAAAAGCTCCTAGTCTGCTGTCTAGTTACCAATGGTCCGAAGAAAAGTTACTAGTTTGCTGTCCAGTTACCAATGGTCTAAAACAAAGACCCCTAGTCTGCTGCCTAAGTTACTGATGGTCCAAACCAAAGCCCCTAGTCTGGTGTCCAGGACCAGACGGTCCAAAGAAAAGCCACTAGTGTGCTGCCTAGTTACTGATGGTCCAAACAAAAGTCACTAGTCTGCTGTTCAGTCATCTATGATTCAAACAAAAGCCCCTAGTCTGCTGCCTAGTTACTGATGAAACATTATAATACTTGGTTTTTCATCAAAAACTGGTATGAATAACCTGTAATTAAAGCCCATTTTTGCAGTTTGACCTCATAGTTGTCTTAGGGCATTTATGTGCCAGAGTACTGAGCCAAATGGACTGGCAGCTGAAAGTTCAGAAGAGTACAAAGGTAATATAGCACATATTGGGACAAGCTATAAGTTGCTGCAGAAGGAGGATCCAGGTTCCCCGAGCTCTGGATACCAGCAAGCTGAAGGTGAAGCTGTCAGTCAGATTCGGAGAAGCTGTGCCATTTTCTGGACCCTGGGGAACTTAACCCCCTCGCTGAACATCAGCCGATAAACACAGTCCGCCTCATATCGCAAGGATAGGTGACATTTTCTGCTAATTGTCAACCAATCTTTGCTCATAAGGCCAACGTGTTATTGCTGATCCCAAGACTTTGAAGAAGATAGCTTGTGAAATGTCACTGCCTGTGAGAACAGCTCAAAAGGTGTCCAGACCCCAAGAAAAAAAGAGGATGTTGTGGACATTCATTTATTGGGTGCTGTTTTATGAAAGCAAAAAAAAAGCAAAAAACTGGAAGACAACAGAGGTCAATCCAAAGCACTGATTAAGCTCACCCCACTAATACTGACCATTAATGGTGATTACTACTTGGAAATCACTGTCCTGAGCTAGTTATTCCTACATTAATAATTGTTTAGACCATTCAGAAATGTTCACAGTGGTGGTGAATGGAACCAGACGTCTGTCTCTCAAAGCTCACAGAAAGTTATTCCATGTTTGGAATAACTTTCTGTGCACCGCCTGATGTTCCTAAAACTAAACCCATTCATGGTGGAGGGATACATGCAGAGCATTGTGAGGCAAAATAATCCCCCAAAATGGAATTTGTTCAGATTTGCCACTATTTTACCATCATCAGCATTCCATATAAACACTGGGTGTTGATAGTAAATAAAATGGCTATATTTATGTTGGAGACTTGACGTTTGGTTCCATTCACCACCACTGAAAAGAACAGCATGTGTAGACCACCATGGCATTTGAAACTGCTGTTTGCCCCCCCCCCCCATCCCACCACTCTCCACCCGCTCTCCTTTTAGGCTTTCAAGCTTACAAATGGGCTTTCAATATTCACGATTCAAGATTCTTTATTTGTCACGTACTCAGTTATACAAGTATAACATGTAGTGAAATGAGCGACTGAAATGTCTATGAGACTGTGCAATAGTGTTACAATACATTAAAGAGAAAATTAAAGGCTAGACCTAAGTAATACAAATATGTAAATATATTTAAATAAACATTATAAGTGTAAACAAGATCTGAAGTGTGTAAATGTAACAGAATAGAGTATGTACTGTAAAGTGCAGTGTGCTAGTTGCTGTTGATATATAAAGACATAAATAACAGATGGCAAGTTCAGTTTTTGTGACAGTGAACAGTTTAAGTTATATGTCATGTCCTAGTTAAGAGTTTTATGTTCTGAGGATAGAAGCTTCTCCTGAGTCTCTCTGTTTTGGCTGTTAAACTCTTGAAGTTTTCCTGACTTCAGCAGGTCAGACAGACAGTTACTGGGTGAGACGAGTCTCTGATGGTCCTGGTTACTCTGGGCCTGCATCTGGTCCTGCCCGGTATAAATGTCCTGCACAGACGGTAGAGCTGATCTGGTGCAGCGTTCCACCGCCCTCATCACTCTCTATAGTACCTTAATGTCCTGTACAGAGCTGTTCCTAAACCAGGAGGTGAAGTTCTGAGTCAGGACACTTTCTACAACACCAGAGTTCTCAGGATCACTGTAGAGGCTCAAAACTTCCTCAGCTGATTCAGGTGGTAGAGATGCTGCCTCACCCTTTTTGGACTGGACTTCTATGGTCAATCCAAGCCAAATTCTCAGAGATATGAATGCCCAGATATTTGAAGCTACTCACTCTGGCCACTGGAGTCCCTTTAATGTTGAGAGGAGTGTAGGACCTCTGCTGTCTCCTGGTAAAATTCATCACCAGCTCAGTGGTTTTGCTGACATGCAGTTGGAGGCAATTCTCCTGACACAACAATGTCACGTTCATCCATGTATGCCGTCTCGTTGTTGGAGATGAAGCCCAGCATTACCGTGTTGCCAGCAAATTTGACGATGGGGTTGGAGCTGTGTGTGGACATACAGTCATGGATGTAGAGGGTGTAGAGCAGAGGGCTGAGCATTGTGGAGCTCCTGTGTTGAGTGTGATGGTGCTGGAGACACAACAGCCAATGTTTTCTGTCCTTACTAGCGCACCATACCCCACATACCCCGCAGTTTTGTAATCGCTCGTATCGCTGGTGGATATGAACGTTCACTGCCTCACAGATAGTTCCATCCACCCACAGTTTCTGATTAGCAAAAGTCTTTACTGTTGCTATGGGGATGATCTCATTGACAAGCACGCTAAGAAAGCAAACAGCTACATCTGCAAACTCATTGATGTCATCTGCGCATGAGCGGAATATCTCCCAGTCTGCATCATCGAATGCATCCTGTAGTGTGGCTTCTGATTGGGCAGACCTGCCCTGTATCTCATGACCAGAGCTTCCTGACAAACTTTTGTTTATATTCCGGCCTGAGGAAAAAAGCATTATGGTCTGATTGTCCAAATGCCGGCTGTGAAATAGCTTTGTAGCCCTGCTTGAACAATGTGTAACAGTGATCCAGTGTGTTAGCTCCCCTAGTTGGACATGTGACATGTCGGTAAAAGTTAGGCATAAAGATTCACTTTATTACAGTCCCCCAACATCATGAGCACTGTGTCCTGGTGTTTGTTTTGAGTCACATCAAGCTCATTAAGTTATTCAGACAAAGGTGTACCTCTATCTGCAAGAGGTGGAACGTAGACTGCTGTGGTGATAATTGAGCTGAACTCACAAGGCAGGTAGAATGGATGGCACTTGAAGTCAGATATTCCAGATAAGGTGACCAGGAGTGAGAGGAAACAGAAATGCTCTTTGCTCTGCACCACTTGTGTTTACCATGAAACAGACTCCCCTACCTTTAGATTTGTTTGCCTCCGCCATTCTGTCCAAGCGGAACATGGAGAAAGAGCCAGACGGAAACACTTCTTGATCTGGTACAAGGGGGTCAACCATGTCTCAGTAAAACACAAAAAAGTTGCAGTCCCTCACAATCCATTGGAAAGTCACTCTTCCTCAGAGATTGTCCGGGTTGTAGTCCAGAGACTGAACATTCGTGAGCAGAATGCTAGGCAGTGGAGGGTGATGGGCTCACTTTCTCTGTCTGTTCTGGACTCTGGCATGTTTCTTTGTTAGTCGTTGCAGGGCCTCATGTTCTCATTAACGTTTTGCAGTATCTCAGCCGGCCACAAAGGATCAGGTTTAAAAAGTTTAAAAAGTGTGGAGCTGGGTTTCCAATGGCCCAAAATGTTGCACCGTCATAAACTACCAAACCCATTGGTATGTGAAGATGAAAGACGGTAAAAAGTAAATAAAATACTGCATAAACACACAGGCTACACGAAGAGGTTAGGAAGGCATCTGAACATAGCTGCACCATACCAGAGCCAGAGTAGGAAGTGGTGCACGTCCTCCATGACTGGCGATCATAATGATACCTCATAAATTATTTGATCATAATGAATTGGATCAAATAAATATTTATGTTAGCCATGGTGGGTGTTAGCCAAGGTGGGTGTTTCTAATAAAGTGGCCAGTGAGTGGAAGAACAAAATAGGTGTTTCTAGTAAAGTGGCCAGTGAGTGGGAGTCTTTTACATTTTTTATGGATGCGTATAAGCTTCTTTGACTAATGACTAGGTGTCCCTACCACCTCACACCTCACAAGACCAGATATGTCTTGACTGATCAACCACATCTGAGGTGGTGGGTGGGTGGGGTGGGGATTTATGTCCATATAGTAGTCGAACTACTACTTCAAAGTCATCCCTCATCTGACCTTCTCAGAGCAGCCTTGGTCTTCTCTCACACACCAAATGACTTTGAAACAGCAAGAGTTCTGTAGTCGATGGTGGGCTGCCATGACGGTGTCGGCGCACAGGAACTGAAACTCCCCCCACCTCTCCAACCCCCACGCCCGCCTTTCTACCTGCTGCGCTTGCTTAACATATGGCCCAGTGCGAGAAAAACAGATCTGCTTTGAACATGACAGGCAACATCAATCAGTCGAGAACCTGCGAGGCAGCTCTCACTCTGGGGAGCGAAGAGGCGGCGACATCCCCTCCCTTCCTCCTCCTCCTCACCCCTCCGCCTCACAGCGGAGAGACTGAATACTGATAGGCAGCTCGTCGAAGGGACGCCACACAGGTGCAGTCTTGCTCAAGAGAAAAACACCAGGACACACATTCACACACACACACACACACGGCATGCTTGATTCGCTTGATGGTAGGATTATATTTCACACTTATGGTCTCGAGTCCTTGAAATTCGAGGAAGATAATCACATTCCGAGCATGAGAAGTGAACGGAATTTTAATCGTTAGCAGAGTTATGAAATTTGCAGACCCCTATGTGTTTCAGATTGCTGTGATGTTCAATGGGGATGAGATCGATCACCAAAACTGCACTTCCCACAATGTATCCATGAAAATGGCACCAAGATAACCATGCATTGGCAACATAAATGCATGCAAAAACATGACATCTGCGTCAGTGCTGATAAAGAACATCAAATTATAAAGGTGCCACTGCATTTTCCGACTCTGCTGGCATGGCCTTGCCCCCGACAGCGGAGCTCCGCAGCCGCCCCAGCACCTGCGTTCTCCACCCCACTTATCTCGGCCAGGCAGGCAACGCTAATATGTACATTTGAATCTTCGTTTCTCCAGCAGGACAGCCAGAGTTAGGAACCCCTGCCATTAGCATCCACCGGCTCTTCCACGGGCCTCAGCATGTGCGGGCTCCACCCCGCCCTCCATAGAACAGGGGCCGCCGATCCTCATCCGCTTGGCCCGCATGCCTTTCTGAATACAAATCACGGAGCCTTGTCCCTTTCAATGGATGCATAAGTCTGTAACCTGCAGGCCGCAAATTGGATCAGAATCAGTGGAGAGGTTTTATTCCTTCTGGCTGTGCCTGGGGCTGCTTATTTTACAGAGCCAGGCGACGGGTTGTGACAGCGACATGGAGAGACCTTCTCCTGTTGTTAGGATTTGTTTTGCTCGACCACTACAGAAAAAAAAAACTGGACTGTGCTGCTCTACCCTATCCACAGTGGCCTATGCACTCACTGGCCACTTTATTAGAAACACAGTGTACCTCCATTGGCCACTTTGTTAGAAACATTTTGTGCTTCCACTCACTGGCCACTTTATTAGAAACACCAATCTTGTATTTGCACTCACTGGCCACTTTACTGGAAACACCTCCTTTGTACTCACTCTCACTGGTCACTTTATTAGAAACATTACCTTGTACTTCCACAGAGCCAGCAGCCCTGCTCTTGTTCTAAAAGGACTGAGAAAAGTTGGGGCCGCAGCAGAAGTCGATGATGTCTGAACTGCACGTTTTGTCTGGTGCTTCGTTTGATAAATGAGAGCCGTATTGTGGAGCCTCCCTGGTCTTGAAGAACAAAAAAAAGTTCATGCTGGGCACGTTTTTTAAATGCCAGGCTTTATCTCCGCTCCCTTTGTGGAAGTTGGAGGTGCCAGCGGTGATTTAAGACGATGTCAGGAGCACTTCCAGCGCTGGCACCGGTTCCCGATCAGGTCATTCTTCTGGCCGTTCTGAGCTTCGTCAGTGGGGCTTTTTGTGGACAGTGCTCTCATGAGCTTTTATTGTCCTCTGTTTTTGCTTCTTTTGGTTCACCCAAATTGAGCTGACAGGTGAAGAGGCTTGCATCGTCTGGCCAATCGTGAGGTAGAACAGACCAAGCTGGCGCACACACACACACACACACACACACACACACACAAAACTGTACACCTATGCATACATACACATGTACTCAATAAGGGTTCTACTTTTGAGCAGATGAACACACACACACACACACACATCCACACAATGAGAATTTTATTTTCTGGTCCAAATGTCTCCTGACATCCACCAAACCCACATTTATCCATCCGACTGCCAGATAGAGAAATGTGATCACTCCAAAGAAAACATTGCCACCACTCCAGAGTCCAGTGGAGATGTGATTCACACCATTCCAGCCAACTCCAGCATTGCACATTGTGATTTTAGGCTTGTGCTCTTGTGCGGATGTTGCTTCTTGAAGCAGTTTCTAAATTTGTAGTGAGTTGATTTTTACATTTACATTTACGGCATTTAGCAGATGCTCTTATCCAGAGTGACGTACATCAGTGCTCAAGTAGTCCATATCTGTTCCTCAGACCTGAAAAACTAAACTTAAGTCAACATCCGCTATTCAACCAAGGTACAACCAGCTACGTTACACACCTTAACAGAAAAGTCAGAGGTTAAAGCATAAGTAAGAAAAACATGGAGTTAAGATGGTAAGTGCCAGAAGGTTTTTTTTTTGTTTTTTTTTTTAAAATAAATATAGGGAAAAAGAAATTAGTGAGCAATAACAAGAGGCCTAGTTAGTCACCAAGGTGCTCCTTGAAGAGGTGAGTCTTCAGACAACGCTTGAAGACAGCGAAGGACTCCGCAGATCTGATCGGAAGAGGGAGTTCATTCTACCACTGGGGAGCCAAGACTGAGTCTTGATGCATGTCTTCCTCTTCTTTTGAGCAACGTAGATTCAAGATGAATGGTGCTTGATGCCCTGAAAGGATGAGAAGTTACACGCTGATTGATCAGTGCTGATATGTTAGGAGGTGGAAGTTCGTTCTTGGCCTTGAAGGCAAGTGTTAAGGTCTTGAACTTATACGCTACATGCTTGAACACTTTTCTGGCCCCAAGCTCGTTCTACTGCTTCATGGATGAACTGTTGTTGCCTCCAGATGGTTCCATTGCACAAAGGTAGCACTTACAGTTGACCAGGCAGACCTAGTGGGACATGAATTTCATGAACTGACTAGTGGCATCCAGTGACAGGGCAATGACCCATTCTACTGCCAGTGTTTGTCTATGGAGATTGCAGGACCATGTGCTTCATTTTATACACCCTTTGGGGGACTTTAGTTGCACAAACACTGGCTCCTTTGGGCATAGTGCCCTTCTTGGCAAGGCTAGTGCCCCTGTTTACAAAAACATTGCTTGGTTTCGTAAAACCCCTTTCCCCAGTCAACAAAAGTTGTTGTGGTGGCTAAAAGGCCAACAAATATAATTTATCAACCCCCACACCCTACCCCCATTTGAGCACCAGCACCTCTAAAGGTCTCTGCATGGCCCTGCCTGTTAGCCACGGCTGTTCCTGAAATACTTGAACTCAGTTACTGGGGTGTCTTTACATTTTTGGCTTGAATTTTGCTTGACCCAGTATTGGGTGAACCCAATCTAATCTGACCCGCACCAAATAAAATCGGACATCCTTGACAATAACAGTACTAATGATAAAAGCCTAATTATAGGCTATCCAAAATTAAGCTTAAATTTCAATCCAATACCAACTGGATTTGAACAAGTTTGGTCTACAAAAGCTTCACATAACTGTTCATTCCCTCATGCAGCACTGCGACAGGCCATGACAACACTTGCTTACAGGTTTGAAATGATATTCATGATTTGCACACAGTGGAGTAGGGGTGGAGGGTCTATCCTGGAGCGTTGTGAAGCTGCTCTGTATTGCTAAACCATATTGACAGAAACAGACATCTTGTCGTTTTAACTTAGCATCAAGCTACTCTTTCTATTTTGAGGCTCATAGCCTGGAGAGGGTAAACACTTCAGGTAATCAGCAGGTATTTGAGACACGTCTCCTTCGTCTCTAATCAGTGTAACGTTTAATTCCTGGCCCTTCCTCAGAGTGTAATCACCGTCACTACTGTAGAAGAGCACAAACATGTGAGTCACCTGCAGCATCTCAAGGAAACTTCTTTAAAGGAAAAGTGAGGACATTTGAGGCCGTAGTCGCTGAGTGATGTGGTCAAATGGAAACAACTGACTGAATGGGAGTCAGTGCAGGGGCTACATCAGACTGAAAGGGAGTCAAAGGAGGACCTTCAACTGACTGAATAGAAATTCCTGCTTAGCTTGTGCTGTTGCACTGTTCTGCTTCAGTTGAGCACACTGGAAATGTTGGACTGAGAGCTGTCAATCACAGACACTCATCAGAATACTAGGCCACGCCTACACAATGTTCACATAGGTATAATTAGTGATTTTTAAGTGGTGTTTTATTATATTACTATCTTTTTTCTATCTTTTTTATCTTTGTAAAACGCTGGTGAACGTTTGATATAAAACTCCATTGACTATCAAACAAACATTTTCATTTGCCTGGAACTGTAAATGGGCCCAAACAGTGCCTGCCTAATGAGGCATTCTCCACACTGATTGGAGATCTAAGAAAGTTTGTTTTGATCCTTCTTTTTACGCCTTCAACACTCGTTTCTACCATTGGTCTATCAGTGCAGGTGTGCATAATCCTCAATCAGGTGCTTTTTGTTTCAGCTTTTGGCTGACCAAAGAATCTGACAGCCCAAAAGCGATCAGTAGCCTCTTGAATGCGGCAACTGGGTTTATCGCACGTTCAGTAAGATTAGCTCTGGGCTCGAAATAAACTCCTCTGGGCTCTCTTTCTTTCTTTCTCTTTCTTTCTCTCTCTCTACTGGCCTTCAGGATGAAATCTCCAAATCATTCTGAAGCTGGGAAGACTTTTGAAAGGCACACAGTCCCTCAGCGCCCCCCATCCATATTCAGTGAGATCGGAAATTGAAAACGGATTGTAAGGACTAATCCTCACATTCCAAGAACTTTACAGGGGAGAATGAAAGTGACTTTTTTCGGGGGGGGGGGGATAATGGGGGGGCTCCAAACTAATTCAAAGCCTTTAATTGAACGGGCTCTTATTTCCTTTACTTTCAATGACTTTAATGAGATTTGCAATGGGAGCTTGCGTCCAGGCACTTGAGAATGGGAAAAACTCATTCAGCCAGGCTTTGTGCCATCCCATGATGCAAACGAAACAGGAGGAGGGCGAGCTCTCAGGAAGCTGGCTTGTGTTCGATGCATATTGCAAATGGACCAAAAAAAGTGAAAAGAAGAGGAAGGAAAAAAGGAGCATGGCTTAATTAAAGCAAACACACTACTGTTTTTAATGAAGTGGCAGTGAAGGACTACTGTTAATCATCCGTTAATCGCACAGAAAAAAAGCCCATTCTAGCACACCAGAAATGGTTATGTCCTGAGCACGGACTGGAAACAAACAACTTTTAATTCGTCACCCTCAAGGATTATTTTAATGCACAAGATTGCACTTAATGTACCGCAAGTGTTGGAGGTAATTCCAGTGACTTGTGTAGAACTATATTAACAGCCTCACTATAAAAACAGGAGATTGTGTTGGATTATGCAGTTAGGCCAATTATGTGACCAAATGTACTTGGTACAATGATTTGAATGAAGGCCAAATGTCAGGAGGTAAAGGTAAAATGATACACTTCAGTTGGTATTCACATATAAGCGAGTGGAGAATTCCCAGAATTCAATACTTTATCAACTGGTACACTGGTAGAACTCATTAGCCCTGGGCCTGGCATCACCAAACGGACTGTAGCATCCATAGCCTGACTGCAGGCATGCATTATGCATTGGGTGATTCTAATACCTCACTTAGGCTGTCGGTCACTGTAACTCTCCACCCTCATTGTACTGAATTACTCCTTCCGGGTAACTCCACCTGCACAGAGGATATTCTTGGATGGTGGAACACTCTCAACCAAGCACAGAATGAAGACCCCAGTATCACTGCTGTACCTGATACACCCTTACCACATTTGAATAGTGACATAGAACCTTGAATATTTGTTTTTTTCCATTTCACTTAGCATAACCTTTGTTTTTTTACATTTTTAAATCTTCTGTTGTTTATGTCTAGGTTTAAAAGAAAAACATCTCAGACTTTTGGATTTCGCTTTATGTAGGTCTGATTTTCCTTTTGTCCAGTCAATGTTTCGAAAATTAACGTTCCTACAGGATGAAATTGGGATTGCAAGTGAAGCTGAGATGTTCTTTTGGAGAACACTATGGCCTCGTTTACACTGTCAATTAAATGTGACCCAATTCCGATTTTTTGCTCATATGTGACACAGATCGGATCTGTTCCATGACAGTGTAAACAGGAAAAAAACGCATGCATTCGGATATTCTGAGATCGGTTTCAGGCCTTGTTCATATGTGGAAATAAATCAGATATAAATCAGATATGTGCCAATGCGACTGTCATGTAAACAG
>JBBPCZ010000042.1:2600380-2614754 GCA_037974445.1 Brycinus macrolepidotus | reverse complement strand
AGAACGGAGTGAGCGTGGTAGAGAATTCCAAAGTTTGGGCGCAGTAACACTAAATGATCTGCCCCCCATTGAAGAGACTAGTATGGTAAACTGAGATACTGACTTTAAGTAAGTTAATACCCCTGAAGTGTGTGTGTGTTCATGTGTTGGAGGACTGGGCAGTGGTCTCGCCAATGCCCTGACTTTCTGCAGTAAACACACAGGCTTGTAGGTGCCCACCTGCATGGGTTCAGACCTGGAGTTGTCACCAGAGGAGGTGACATCTGAATTTTCATCCTGATGGGGAGCAGAATGTGGTGACAGGTGGAGAACACTGACGAGAGTGATGCTTCTTGGCTCAGAGATGCTGGTCAAGCCCAATAGCAAGCTCTTTGATGCCATCAAGGTCGAGTCCTGTGTCCCAGCAGGCCTGCTCGGTTTGGAGTTTGGGGTTGAGAATGGCCAGCAGACCATGTTTCCTGCCTGTAGTTTGATTCACTGGAGGAGCTGGGATGCGTGTATTCATCTGGATGTCCTTCATAATAGGTGCAGCAGGTGTCGAACCTTTTGAAAGGCACCGTCATCTCTCAATGTAAGGTTTCAGTGAGTATCCAAGCTGCTCCAGGAAAATCCTTCTTTGACTGAAATTTCCACTGTTCCAATCCATGTTTATTTCACTTCATATTACAAAGATACTGTAAGACTCACATCAATGATGTTGAATAAAATTACAAGGGGCCAATGGCCAGTTATGCGTCGGCAGCTGTATGTGGCTTTGTAGTCAAAGACCATTTGTGGTTTTCTGTCTTCTCTGGTGCTCACAGCAGCATCTTTGTGCATGGTGCTCATCAGCAGGACATGTTTCCCTTTAATGAAGCAATAGGAGACTACAGGGGCTTTGTCAGTTAAGGCAAACATTGAAGATGTTACCTTCCTGTTTTTCATCGCAAGAAGCACAAAGGAAAGTTCTGGCTTGTTATTTTCTCACTGTCCCCAACAGGGCAATCTTCCTTTTCAGCAATTCCTAAACCAGGGTGTACAAGTGAGTGCCTACAATGCCATTGTAATATGGAGAGGTGGCAGCTGGTGTCCTGGTGGTTATAGATCTGCCCCTGTGATTGGACGGTCATGGGTTCAAATCCCAGGACTGCCAATAGCACCCCTGAGGTACACCTGAGCAGGGTACCGTCCCCACACACTGCTCCCTGGGTGCTGCATCGTTGGATGCCCTTTGCTTCACTTGGTTCACACTGTTCACACTGTGTGCTGTGGTGTGGTGTGTTCTCAAGAATATCCTTTTCAGTTGAAGGTGTTATTAATAGCTCAATGCTGATTTTATGTCGTTGTTGACAATGCATCTCATGGGGCCTGAAACCATTTTGATAACATTAGCAGCACAAAGTCTACCCTGTTGTGGGGTGAGGGACCATCATAAATTTCCATTTTTGGAAGGTAACATGTCTGTGGGTCCTCCTCAACATTACCCTCAGACACATCCTCTACGTCACTCTCAATGGCAAAGAACTGTGACCAAACTTCATTGACAGAAAAACATTTCATTAGAGGTCATTTCCAATTAAGAGACAGCCTGAAGAGAGAGCATACAGAGCACCAAGAAATTTTGATTTTGAAGGCTTCTGTGCAAGCTTTTATATTTTTGCTCGTCCCCAGTTTACGCAGACATGGATGGGGAGAATGAAGGTGTGGAACCTATATTTCCCCACCCCCACATCGTGGGAAATATCGAAGTTCTCGCAAAAATTGTTTTCCCTCCTCCATGTCATGTGATCTATCAGTGGTTCTCACACTACTACAGGTATGATTATGTTAGGTTATGGCCCTAAAGCAGAGGGAAGTTTTTGGAAGATTATAAATTAAATATAAAGGTTATAAAATTGCATGTTACTGTGCCGTCAATATCATCCAAATCAATGTTGATATTTCATATAACTAAAACAGTCTGGGGTCAAATTGACCCTAAATAACACAGATGTGTACAGGTCATTTAAAATATGTCATCATTTTTTTGTTTACCCAGTGGTCCCCATTACATATTACATATAGAAACATAATAATCATTGTTATTGGAAACACCTACCTTGCACTTCCACTCGCTGGCCACTTCATGGGCTCCATGTACCTAGTAGGTCCAATATACAGGTATATAATTACAGGGTGCAGCAAGGAGGATCTACACAGGGTTTTGTTTTATGCTTTATTACTTGTTCTGATATTGTCTCTATTAACTGCAATTTCCAAAGACAGACCTAGGATCAGGTACAGGCCTGTGGCAGCTTATGGATTAATTGACGAAACCTGAGGTCACTGGAGTGCATCTGCTCAAAGATTCCCGTTCCCCCTTCAGATATAATTTACAACCCATCACAAGTTCTCCAGTTTATTAGATTGTCAATGTTTGGCTCGTTTTACAGCAGGACAACAAAATCATAACAATGACGACTCAATCGTAAATAACACAAGGTCTTCCATTACCTTGGCCAATAAATACTTGAAAGGCACAATCAGGGTCATTTTCTGGGGGTGAGGGGTCTTTGATGTCTGTGTGGCTGATGACATTGATGTATGATTCTTCTTTTTTGAAAGCACTTGTTCAGCCAACACAAGGGTCATCTGTGCATGTCGGAAGCAGGTTCAGGTAAACAAGCAGCCAAGGAAGATATCTCCACCTGACTGCAGATGAAAGGGGCACTGTTGTTCTTTAAGCATCCATACACATTTCGGTTACCAGCATTGATCCAGCTGCATTAAATCTTTATGTTTCACCTTGAAATCCAAGCCGTTTTCATTTTCTGCATAAGAAGTTTTTCTCATCGTATGAAATATTCTCCTCAACATCTTGTTAAGGGTGTTAAGGAGCATCTGCTTGCCATCTGCTTCCAGGCCTGCTGAGTTCTCCACTCTGTCTCTGCTCACATAACCCAAAATGATGATCTGACCAATAAATAAATTCACACACCCCCACCCCCTTACCCCAAATGGCATGTTTGGTGTTTTCTTCACTAGCTACAAGGCTATTGCAGCTAACAAGTCAGGGATTATAACCCACCAGTTAGCATCATGCTTTTAATGCCATCTAAGTTCTCATCCATGATGTACTATTTCAATGGGGCCTAAATATGAGGCGACACAAAGGTCAAACTCCTTAGTAATTTATCAGCATGGGAGAGGTTTAGAGAATACACAAAGTGTTCAAAGTGTGCTGACCCTTATTAGTCATAATAAAGTAAAGCAACATGCCTGAAAGTGCTCATATCTCAAGCACATAGAAAATGGTGACTTAAGATCAACAAGTCTCTGAAGCTACAAATAGGCACCATCTACATGACAACAAGCTTTTTAAAATGCAAGGCAGAAGAAAGATGTTTTGTTCATCTAACCATTTCCTGATTTGTTTGTGTCTGGAGTTCACTAAATACTACTGGAACATTGACTGCTGGTCAGTTCTGACAGGGCTGGTTTAAAGGTGGTTAATATGTGATCCTCTCAAAGAGTTCTAGCAGATCTGTCTCACTGCCTTGCATCACACCATGTGCCAGATGTAGCCCAAATTCTGGCCATATCAGACTTCCTATCTGAGTAGCAGCTAACACTGTAAAATCTGAGAGGTCACACTGTACAAATTTGAAAACCACATGGACTCGTCTTACTAGATGAGTGTGGACTGAGCCTTAAACGTCGGGCTCTACCAATCCGCACTGCTTTATCTCATGTTCTGTAATCAAGGCCCTGCCGATTAAATGTTTATCTTGCCAATGTGGCTTTGAGACTCAATCTGACTCCTCCAGCACTTTCTCTCTCTCTCTCTCTCTCTTTCTCTCTCTCTCTCTCTCTCAGTGGTGATGAAAGGATACAGAGGCAAAAAAATTGCCTGCTTTCAAGGCAACTCTTGGCTTTGGGCGAGTGGAATTACTTTGCTATTAGTTTTGCACAATGCACTTCAAACGGAGTTCTGAGATTGAACCGCTGGGCCAGATAAGATGCGGGGGTAGACAAGGCTGCTTTGATTTTCTGGGTCAGGGACAGTGGCAGGGGCAGGTTGTGGAGAGTGGAAGTTGCGGGCTTGTTAACACCCCCCCCCCCCCCACTTCCGGCATAACCCAAAGTAAAAACAGATTTTTTTTTTCCTCAAAAAGGAAACACAATTACAAACCACTGAGCTGATCCTGATTCAGACACAGAGTGTTGTATTAAGTGTTGTATGTGAGTTAACTTCCATGCATTCAAATACTAGATGGTCAAGTTTTTACTATTCACTTCTAAGGTGCTTCACGTACACATAGACTCTTTGTAGCTAACTAAGCCCTTCCATTAGTCAGGCCTTCAGAAGTCCTACCATGTCAGATTAACCACCAACATTCTATGGAACAGAAATCAGCCAATAACATTCTGATTTACAGTGGGCCGGACCAGTTTCTTGAGTTTTGCGTAGTGTTCTTGATCAGTCACTGACTGTGAACACGATCAGCAGTCTGACCACTGGGTGTGTGTCAGATAGTGAACAGCAGCAGCTGCACACAAGCCCATTTATATGTTCATATGGAACATCTTCTAAAAGTTTTAGTTGTCTTGGTCAACTTGGTCCTTAATATGACTAGAATACTATAGGGACGCCAGTCCAAATAATCACTGTCTTAGAGGTATGTTCCTCATTTTTTTGAATCGTGTTTTTATATTTATGGCCCAAACTGAAGGTCATAGTCTTCGTTCACCACTGGAATGTAGAATATGTAACTTGAGTGTATGGGTTCCACGTGTTCCAATCTGCTTTACGTCTTATAAAATGTTACAAGTGGCAAAAACTATTCCTAGAAGACGTCCTGTTCTAAAAAAATCTCCATACAAAATTTCTACTGTTTTAGCCACAAAACCCATCGCAGATCTCAGACGGCTGCTCCTCTCTGAGAAACCTCCTAAATACCTGCCCAGAGCCATTACAGAAAAATCCATCTTCATAGCAGATTCTCGTCTCTCGCGTGAGTGACTTCAAATGAAAGATACTAATCCCCGGCATTTCCCTTCACTTTACACTTTCAGAATGCCGCTCAGAGTGAACCACCGTAGATCTGGCTCCCCATCGGCCTCGCTCCTTGGGAGGGGATGTTTGCGTAGACGTGCAGGTTTGTCAGAATATGATCCCATATAATACCATGATCCATCTGCATTGTTCAGTTAAATACCTGGGGATCCCAAAAAAGAGTCTTTAAAGCCCTTTCCAGCAAATAAAGTTGTGGAAAAAGAAAAAAGTTGTCTGCTTTGGAAGAGGTAAATAACTGCCTGCTTTTTTCACCCCGAGAGCTCCTGTGTTTTCTTCGGTATAAGGCGATCTCCATGGCCCTTGTTTTGTTTTTCAAAGGGGGGAAGAAGGCCAGTGCCCCCCTCCGAACCCCTCACTGCTTTCACTGCCTCTGTAATTATTCGCCTGCCTGAGTGGAATGCAGCTTGACATTTGCTATTCCCTCCGTAGGCCTGGGAAATTGGAACAAAAGCATGCATTATTGCTTACTCCTCGCCAGGCTGATGGGCCTAGATGGATGTGCCTGTTTTTTTTTTTTTGTAACTCGTTCCATTTCTGGCCATTATTTCTGAATGGGTAACTTTAAAGATAAACCACATAATGTTTTTCTGAGTTCAGCTCACAAGCTCCCGGCATGCTACTGGTCATCAGGATGGACGTGTAGCTTGTTGTGAGGCCTGGAAAACGTTTTTCTTAACACACTGTTTTGCATTAATGGGATATTTAGTGTAACTTTAATTTTGCTCACAGGGAGTTCAGCTGAATTTGATTTTCTTTGAATGGCCCTTTTTATAACACTCATGTCCCAAGGCAGCTTTCCAGAAGTGCAAGACTGGCCCACTAATGATCAAGCCAGGCGAGACAGTGGCAGGAAAAAAAACAAAAGGGTCATAATGTGAGGAACAAACACTGAGAGAAACCGAGCCTCTACAGGAGAAACCTCCTTAGAGCATGAGGAAGAACCTTTCAGAGGAACCAAGACTCAACATAGCCTGCAGAAGAACCACAGAGATAAACCAAGGCTCAAAAGGGCAAAGTCCCTAAGAGCATGAGAAACAAACAATTAAAATAAATTCAGTTTTATTTATATAGCGCTTTTTACAACTGATGTTGTTACAAAACAGCTTCACAAAATCCGAGTCCGAGCCCCTAGTGAGCCAAAGGTGACAGAGGTGAGGAAAAACTCCCTAAAGCTGGAAGAAGAAACCTCGGGAGGAACCAAGACTCAAAACCGGGACCCATCCTCCTCTGGTCGACCCGGAGAGAGAACAAGAGTCTCTATGGATATTAACAATAGAAGGCCTTTGTGTACAGATTTAATCACTGCAGAACAGATTGCCTGTCTATGGCTAACAGAGTTGGTGCAGTTAAAAGACAGCAAAGGTAGTTTTTGATGGAGTCAGTGTGAGGAGTAGTTTAAGTCTCTGTAGTCCACTGCAACAGGAACAACAATCTCCACCGGAACTCTTGAACAGCAGTTGCCCTTGAATGGGGGAGGAACACGTGGGGAGCCGAAAGCAGCCGAACCAGTCGAGGACACTTGGGCAATGGACCCCAGCATTTACAGATCTGGGATGAGGTGGTGACCTGGAGCGCTGATGGTGATCAGTTAGGCTAGACAGATGTGCATCTCTGAGAACACGTCCAAAAAGTTATGGGAGACAAACAGAAAATAGAGTTAGTTCTGCTTAGGTTTACAGTGTATAATTTATAACTGTAACGAGTACAGTAAGAAAAACCAAGACACAGAAGAGACAGTCCCAAAGAACACGAGGAAGAACCACTGAAGGAGCTCAGAAGGAGAAACTCTTTAAGAGCACGAGGAAGAGGAACCAAAACTCTCTAAGAACTCAGAGAAGAAACTCTCTAAGAGCACAGTGGACACATACAGGGTGGCAGATGGTGGGGGAAGAACTTTAGTGTGCTAAGCAGTATTACTTCCAGGAACAGACTTGGACTTCACGCAGGAGTTGCTCATGAAACTAATGTGTTCAGAACTCTGTATGTTTAATGGTTCAACAGCACAGCAGCCTGATAGTTGCTCTACCAGTTTACTCTGCCATTTCTGCTACATCGCCTTTGGGAAACGGGGCCTGGGACACTATGGGAACCTTTATGGGTTATTAGTGTTTCCTACTGGGGCACATTAGATGGTGAGTAGTCCTTCAAATGTCCTGGATGATTTCAGGAAGGAGTGACCAGGTAGTGCAGGCTAGAGAGTACTTTGATTTTGGCAAAACTTAATAATGGATGTTGCTTGTTCACCATGCTGTCCTGAAATAATCTGCAATTCCACACTGCCCAGATCAGGCAATCCTTTTGCATACTTAAACTATTTAAAAGTCCCATATCATGGAAAACTGGGTTTTCTGTGTTTTTTCTTGTTTTTAGCTGCCAAGCAGTTAAAAATAACCTAATTAATTACATGATCTGGGATTAAATAATCCTAATTAATTGCATACAATAATTTAAAAACAATATTTCAGTTTTAAGATTCTAAATTGAACATAGCTGCGAGTGTGTGAGTGAATGATGTGTGTGTGTGTGTGTGTGTGCGCCCTGCGGTGGACTGGCGCCCCGCCCAAGGTGAGTCCCTGCCTCGTGGCCATAGACCCCGGGATAGGCTCTGGGTACCCGCAACCCTAGTAAGGATTAAGCGGGTACAGACAATGAATGAATGAATTTAAGTTTAAATTAATTCATTAAGTGAATCAAGGAATAATCAATACGTGAGCAATACGAGGCACATGCTCAAAAGAAAGCTTTTTTGTTGCAGCGACCTTTTGTTGAACTCCCCATGTCTCTGCCACAGATAAAAACTTCAGGGCACAGGCATCGGCATAGTGCCTGGTGTCAGTTTTAGCAAGGCTAATGCAAATGACTGAAGTTTCCACTCATTGTCAGTGATGTTTGCAGAACCACCAAGGTAATTGTGATTGCTAACTGAAGTCCAGTGATCCCCAGTTAGTCCAATTTATTCGGCTCCCACCACATCTTCTTTTAGCCTGGACCTCCGGGTTAGCTCCTAAATGCTTTGAGCTTTAGTTATATGTCACATTTGAAGTACTCAGACGGTACGAAAATTCTTTATTGCAGACACTGCAGAGAACGATGCTCCCATCAACAGTTCAATTTGGCCGTTTTTAAACATAAATGTTCCATTCACTGGGCCAAGCAGCACATCCTTGTCAGCATTATTTTTTCTGTAATTAATTAATCAAAATAATTAATCAAAACATGTTATTTTGACATTTCTGGGTTTTTTTTTTACATAAAAGAGATAAACATCACTGTTTCAAAATGGTTTCTAATAAAACAACCAGCGAATGAAAATACAAGGTGGGTGTTTCCAATAAACTGGCCAGTACATCCATGTATAAGATAGGGACTTCTACCAAAGAGGCCTGTGAATGGAGACACAAGGTAGATGTTTCTAAGTGGTCTAACAAGGTTGGTATTTGCATTCTTTGTGAGTTTTAATCTGTTCCCTTCATCTGAGAAGAAAGATGTTTACACCTCCAGAGAATCTGTTCTTTGAGGATGTAATCAGTCTATCTGTGGGCTTTAGAAATGAATTGCGGCAGTGGCTTTCAATTATTTAAGCATTTTGGAGCTCTCTGAATAGTCACTCTGAATGAGGAGGAGAATGCAAAGAGAAGTTTCAAGGCTAGCTTTGAAGTTTTTCCAAATCTGCCGGTTCAGTTATGAAGATGTGACGCTTGCATGTTGGTACACTGAAGGCGGAATGGTGGACCAAGGCTCTCAGCCTGCTGTCAACAAGAACTTAATGGCCTTATTCTCATTGAAGGCAACTCCCGAGCTTCTCTGCATACCGGGAACGCGGCTGTATTCCGAGGATAATATGATTAATCAGTACCGTTCATGTGAGAGGACGAAGAGGGCAATTTCAAATCTTAATTTGAAATGTCACGATTAGATTTATCGTGGAGGGATAATTAAAATAAAGCCTTAATGAAATGATTATTTTCCTCCACACAGTCCAGTAATTCATGGAAATGTTAGCATTAATACATGTCCAAGGCAACACTGCAGAGCACAATTATGAAACAACTGTCACAGTGACTAACAACAAAGGCTTGGAGTTAATAAGAGAATTATAATTATCATGGAGACATGACCCAAAGGCAAAGCCCAGTCATCACACCCCCTTGGTAAGCAAGATCTCATGTGTGCGGCTTCTTTTATTCTCTATTTTTAATGTTAGAAGAGTGTGTGACCCAGTTAGCCGCCGTCCACTACGACAAACAAATCCCTTGTGCTTATACTCACTGGCCACTTTATTAGAAACACCTCCATTATAGCTCCACTATTTAGGTGTACAGTTAAGGACTGTTTCTCACATATTGCACAGTTTATCAGCCCCTGTGTACCCCATCCATCAGTGGTCAGTTTCTAATTACAGGGTCGCTGTTTGCCAGATATTATTTGGGTGGTGGTCTGTTCTCAGCACAGCAGTAACACTGACATGGCAAGAGGCCTACTAGGTTGAGAGTGGTCCCAAAAATATCCCGCTAAGAGCGGCTCTGTGGACAGAAACTGAGCTTTAATGAAGGTCTGGAGGAGCTGACAGATCAACAGATGAATTGCTAACTGTACACCAGCGAGGCGGAGCTACAGGAGAGGGGTTTCTGATAAAGTGGACAGAGGATCTACAGAGTTTTAATGGAGTGAAATCGCACGGCTTCTGTTGCTGAGCCCCCTTTTGTAGGAACTCCCACCTGAACAAAAAAGTCAAAGCATGAGTGACGTTACATCTCATCTGCCAAATCACTTCCTTTATTCCCCTTTTAGTCTACAACAACATGCTGGAGCTATATGTGTGTGTGTGTATGTGTGTGAAATCCTTTTATCAGACGTGAACTAGGCTGACAGCAGATCACACCTCGCTGATCTCGATGTTGCTGACTGCAGAAAAGATTTTTGATGGTAAAAAGCGTCGGCCTTCAAACGTGGACGAATCATCGCCTCCAGGCAAGTACACACACACACGCACACACACACACACACACACACACACACACACACACACATCAACAGAGATATGTTCACAAGCCAAAGAAATAAAAGTTCCTAGAGCAAAAAAAATATATGTTAGAAACAGGTCACATTAAGTGTTATTATGTACGCTCACTGATCTTTTACCTCTCTAAACCTGCAAGGTAAAGTGGCCAGTGAGTGAAAGAACAAGGTGTTGCCAATAAAGTGGCCAGTGAGGGGAAGAACAAGATAGGTGTTTCCAGTAAAGTGGCCAGTGAAGTAAATGGCAGGGGATTTTGTAATAAAATGATTGTAGGATCTGTAGGTTGGCCCGCAGAGTTGTGACAAGTTTACAAGTCCAGCACAGTATTACTGAGGCAGTCTTTTTGCTAAGACACTTTTTCAGGCTTCACCACATCCTGGCATTTTAATGAGACAGTTGTGCATTTCTTTCCAAAAGCAGAAGCTTCTTCTGTTTTTCTCTAATTCGAAATCCAAGACAGCTCATTGTGGCTGCATGTCTGCTACATCTCATTTACCTTCAATAACGGGTCTCCCAGAGAGCAACCCAGTGCCAAAACAACGAGCGGCACTCTTGTTGCAACAGCTTGGGTCGATAATTACTAGAAGTTCCCTCGTCTCTTTCAGCATGAGTTTCACTTTCCGTGTTACGCTCATCTACATAACGGGTTCTTAACTAATCTGCAATGCATTCAGTATGCTGCAAAAGGCACTGACCAGCATCAAACTTCGCTTTTTCAAAATTTCTTCATAATTAAATGAGTAAGTTCTCAACAAGGTGGTACAGAGTGACTAGAGGAACTTCAGAACTGTTCACAGTGAAGGTGAATAGAATCAGACATCTCTTCCTAAAAACTCCCTCACAGAAACTTTTTCCATTAAACGGTTATAGTTGCGCTCCCTGACACCTGAGATGTTGTTTTACCAGAGTTTTGAGAAACTTTTGGCTTCATGGTGGAGGAGGACCTAAACATGGGTTTTTGTAGCGCTAACAACCTTCTTCTCCAGAGGCTTCACACTATATTTTGAAACGTGGCTGCAGGGATTCATAGCTGTGAGGTTGATCACAGATTTTGAAGATCTCCCTTCGCTGCAGTGAATCACCCCAGACCATTAAAAACAACCCTAACCCATTATTCCTCCTCCACCAAACTTTACATCTGACACCACAAGTTTGGGCAGGGATTGTTATCTTGTATGAATGCTCAGCATTGTGTGATCTCAGGTTTTTGTGCACCTTCTGTGACCACAGAAAAGCAACCTTGCTTGATATTCGGTACCTGTTAGCAACGGGTTTCAAGACGATGCCCGTTTTTCCTTAACAGACATTTTAAATTGAAAAAAACTATACATTTTGAAAAGCCCCCCTACCCACTGCAACAAGTAGCTCTGAGCAGCCAGCTGGGTCTTAGTGCATGAATATATTTGTCAGTCCTGTAGGAAAAGCCCCCCAGGCAGCGCCCCTTGAGAGAATACTAAAAGGGGGGCTAGAGGGAAGAATCTAAACAAGAAAAAACACTTTCGGTACTTGTCTGCTTTTTTGTAGCTTTGATGTCTATTCCAAAGTCTAAAGAAAGATAAAGAAGAAATAACTACCACGAGTAGGTGTTTAAACTTTTGACTGGTGCGGTAAGGCCAAGGTGGAGGGGAGGTTATTGGAAGAGCTGCAGGATAATTAACACAAAGAGAAAAAGGCAACAAAAAAAAAGACTCGTCAAGGTGATGAGGAAAAATAACTGTTAGTTACAAGCAGAGTTCCAGTTAACGACACAGTACATTTTAATATCCTTTTCAAGGCATTTCCCCCTTTGTATACAGTGTTGGAACCTTTGGATCTAGAGCTGGGTTGTTTGTACCAGTGTTAATGTGAATTACATTAGGAGGCCTTTGACTGCCATGTTTCTCTTAACACATGTATATGTTGGGCTATGTATTATTTAACTTTGGGCTGGGCCACTATCAGGCCCAGTCTGTTGTACAAACCAAGCATGGAAGGCCAGTAGGAAGGAAACTGGCTGGAAGCACCTCGGCAGCCCTCCAGTACCCAATAAGGCATGTGCGGCCTCTGGTTCCCAAGCCTCATGGGATATTAAGGGGTAGTTTCAGGCCATAATATCCACATTGCTGGAAGCAGCCCTCTTAATGAGCTCCAGGGATCAAAGGTCACGACTCCACCGCCCCAGCCCCCCACCCGACTGACTCGGACTGCCAGTTTTTCTTCCCCAGGCTGACGGTTCAAACACGTCGGGGTCCAAGCATGTAATCCATTTTGAATTGACTTTTTTCCCCGCAGGGTAATTGTAATTAATTCCCGCTGCCACTGTGTTATGAAATATGTACCACCACCCCATAACAGCTCATCTCCAAGCCGGGCACCAATTTTGGCGGACACAGAGGTGAAAGCTGCCCAAGATTGCAGCAGCAAAAATTTATGAAGTCAACATCCCTCTGTTTGGTTTGTCTCGGGCAGGGCAGGTGCCGAAGAGGTCTGGTGTGTGTTCAGCAGGACCTCGATAAGTGGGGCTGCCAAGGGTCCTGATTTCAGAACATATTGACTGTAACAGCTTAGGAACAGTTAATAAAACAAATAAAGAACTTTTTTATGGAACTTATATATTTTTTAAAATCACTTGCTGCCACATTTTCAGCATTTCCCTCACTGCTGACCCCTTTGAGGCGTGTCACGAAAACTCGAGCACCATGTACCCCAAAATGGCCTAATACAAGTTAGTGTGACTGTGGAAGCAATCACATTATTGTTCTTCTTAACTTTTATTTTTATTATTATTATTTCCATTGTTTTTATTGCTGAAATTTGGTGGCTCTTTTCCTCGTACAGATTTTGAAATATTGGCATGGTTCCAACACTAAAACATCCAACACCATAAAATCTGGTGTAGTGTCCGTGTATTCAGATTTTTGATCCGTTGATCATAAGCTGAGTACTGATAATTGAAATTCAAATTTTGTGGTTGACTCGTCTCTGTAATGTATGGAGAGAGAGAGCATAGGATTAAAAATGTGTGTCGGAGAGAGAGCCTGTGATATCACAGCTATGGCCAGAAAGCGACAAAATGTGGAGCAACAAATCAGTCTTGCAGAGCAAAAGACTCAGCAGACCCATAATCAGACTTCAACACACTAATCCTCAGTTCAATTACAAAAAAAGACATGTCTCACTGTTTGTTGTGGTGTAAATAATGTGCAATTTATAAATGTGCAATTATAATGTGCAATTTTTCTGGTGCATTATTACTGTTTTTGTCAATGCCCGTCACTCCATTGTGTACCTGTGTATATATATATATATATATATATATATTTACAGTGTTCTTACATATATTTATATATCCACTCTGTACATACATACATATACTCATTGTGTACATACATATGCTTATCTAAGTTTACATATACATATATATACATATATATTTCCCAATACACACATCCATATTTTATATTTCTAGATTGTATAGTGTGCATTTTATACTGTACTGTTGGTATAGTTTTTATTCTATTCAATTGTTTTTTTAATTTTCTCTGCTCCTACCTTTGTTCTGTCCACTTTCTGCCGTGACAGTGCAAATTTCCCACTTGTGGGACTAATAAAGGTTTATCTTATCTTATCTTATAAAAATAATCTGCCCGTTGGCTGTGTGCACTTTACCCACCCATTTTCGGGCGAGAGCAGTTTGCTGCACGCGTTTTCAGATGCCCTTAAAAATAAATGGCTGGGTAAGATACAGTGAGTTTATGGTTCAGCCGTAAAATGCGTTGCAGAAGGAAGAGAATTAGAAGTGTCTCCAAACACTGGTTTTATGGCAACCACGCAATCACACTTTGTCGAGGAAATGCATCTAGTATTATTTGAACTTTAATGTAAAATAATAAACTCCAGCATTTTGAATGTGTTTGTTTGTCAGATTTCAGCAATATGACTGGTTGATGTGTATGTCAGTTGCATCAAGTTCCTCCAGAAGAGTTGGACAGAATGCAGCAGCTAGTTCAGGGGTGCACACACTTTTTTGGCTTCCGAGCTACTTTAAAAATGACCCAGTCAAAATGATCTACCAACAATAAAAATGGTAAACATATATATATATATATATATAGTGGTAGCCTGCTTAATAAACGCCTCACAGAACAAACGTTCCGCATAACGAACGCCGCCCGGACGCGCACGTGACTCGCATAATAAACGCGTTTAACACAACGAACCGCAGGTCGCAAGTGAAAATCGAGTTTTACGTTAAAAAAATGGCTGAATCCGGCCAGATGTGTCTCCGATGAAGACAAAGCATCATGTTGTGTTGTTTCTCCCCATTAGTGTCATTTTTT
>JBBPCZ010000042.1:2556383-2578590 GCA_037974445.1 Brycinus macrolepidotus | reverse complement strand
ATGTGCATTCTTCAGAATAACAGATCAATATGTTCGTCGCGCTGTGTGTCTCTGGATGTGTGTGTTTGTGTGTGTGTGTGTGTGTGTGTGTGTGTGTGTGTGTGTGTGTGTGTGTGTGTGTGTGTGTGAGTGAGTGTGTGAAGGATAGGCCAGGCTATTGCTAATCATAACTCTGGAAAGTGAGTACGAGGTGGGGGGCATGGAGAGACTGGGGGAGAAAGGAGAAAGAGAGAAGTAGAGAGAAAAGAAGAGAGAATGAGAGAGAAAGACAGAAAGAGAGATAGAGACAGAGACAGAGAGAAAGAGGGAGAGGGAGAGACACTGTTAAAAATGTATGTCTGATAAAGGGCTCTCTGCATATGATGCAGTGTGAGTGTGGAGAACCTTTTCAGAGCTTAGAGAACCTCCACATAACGTAAAAATCCTAAAAAATCCTAAGAACTCCAAAAATCATAGAGCATTTACCTTATGTGAAGCTTCCTCATACGTTCTTTCAAAAAGGTACAATTTTTGCAATGTACCTTTGAACCTTTGAAAAGGACAAAGAATCTTCACATAATATATAGTTCTATTACCATTTTAAATGTTCTTTTGAGAAGTGGAGGTTGTTTAAAGGTTCTTAAAGCTCTCAGGACACTTTTAATTAGATAGTGGCACTCTCAAAAGTAAAGGTTCATGAAACGGTTCTTTGTGTTACGCCATAGAGGAACCATTTGGTTCCTTTAAGAACTTTTCAGTGGCTGATACTTCAGAGAACTTTTTTTTTGAGAGATGAGTTTGAAGACGAAATTACAAAGAACCTTTACTTAATTAAAAGAACCCTTAATTTATAGAACCTTTAAATTGATAAATATTATGTGAAGGTTCTTTAAAACCTTAATTAAAAAGTTTCTTCTCTGGCATCACTCAAAGATACACATCTAGCGTAAAGGTTTTTTGTTAATGTAAGTGTCTACAGTATGTTCTTTAAATAATCGTCCATTAAAATAGTCCTAAGGGAACCAAAACGGTTCTTCTATGGCAGTGGTCAACAGCAGTCCTCCCGGAGATCTCCAACTGATCTCCGTAGATCTGTCTCTAATATGCTGCTCCGCTCTCTTACTCAATCCAGCCAGTCAGGAACTTCTGAAGATGTTCATCAGCCAGAAAAGGTGCTGAAGATCAAGGCTGGAACTAGACTTCTCATGAAGGCAGATCTCCAGGACCAGGGTTGGTGACCACTGCACTACGGCTCATGCTAAGAACCCTTACATGAATTGTCC
The DNA here is from genome assembly GCA_037974445.1 of Brycinus macrolepidotus. NCBI lineage: Eukaryota > Metazoa > Chordata > Actinopteri > Characiformes > Alestidae > Brycinus > Brycinus macrolepidotus. Next base: position 2,577,328 of record JBBPCZ010000042.1, on the reverse strand, counting down.
TTCAGGGACCTTAGATGGTTCTTCAGTGGTATCCTTTGTGTTCTAATTGTTTTTATAAGAAGTGGTGTGCTCTATGGAAACTGTGATTATTGCTTACCAAATCAGGTTGGTCTGCTTCATTGAAGGGAATCACGTTCTCACCACTCTAAAGCAGCCCTTGAAGAACACCCCGGCTGTACCAGTTGTGAAAGATGTGATATATATATATATATATATGGAACCAACTGGGAGGGAGCTCCGTCCGACTCCACTGTTTTAGAAACCAGACCTGATTATTATTGATCCTTTTCTCTTGTGCTTCTCAATTTCATTTTTCATGGTGTCCTCCTTGTGGTCAGGGATCAGCAGAAAGAAAAGAAAAGAGAAGAAAGAAGAGAAACAGTGGAGACAGTGGAGACGTCCTGCATAAAAATGAAAGAGCGGCGAAGATGGTAGACAGAGAAAGCAGAACAAGTTGTAAGTAATTCCTCTCGGACACGTTGTTCTGCGTGGTCTGCTAATGCTTGCGGAGGTTATTCTGTGAACATATTAACTGAGGATCTAATTTGTGTGAGGAACATGCCTGCGAATGATACAGCGCGGATATCAGCATGCCTGGCTTAGTGCACTGTGGGCCAGGGAGGATCAAAGAGAATTAGCTGTGTATGACGACGCGCCAGGGCCACGCCACGGATTAGCAGATGTTTCTTACTTCTTCAACCTGCTCCCCATCCGCCAGCTGACTGTCCCCGAGTCTGAAAGTTACGCTTCAGCCATTCATCATTAACAGCAATCATTATTAACACTGTACCCTGAACCACTTCTATAAACCCCCTGAGACCCCGCCACCATATTACTGTACTACATTATTAATGAATCCACAGTAAATATTTTGACATAGTAATATACTGACATATGTTAAGTCATAGTAAATATACTGACATATGTTAAGCTATGGTAGTTACAGTTACAGTTACAGCATTTGGCAGATGCTCTTATCAAGAGCGACATACATCAGTGCTTTAAGCGGTCCACATCTGTTCTTCATACCTGCAAAGCTAGACTCAAATCAACGTAGTTACAACCAACTAAGTTGCACACGTTAGAAGACCCTGTCAAAAGAAGAGAAATGGTAAATGTACTGACACATATTCAGCCATAGTAAATATAGTGAAATGTATTAAGCCATAGTATAAATGTTGACATATATTATCCTTTGTAAATATACTGACATATATTAAGCTATAGTAAGTATACAGAAACATATTAACCAAAAGTAAATAGACTGAGACACATTAACCTACAGTAAATATATTGACATATATTAAGCCATGGTAAATGTACTGACGTACATAAAGCCACAGTAATTATACTGACATATATAAAACCTTATTATATATACTGACATTTATTAAACATGTCACTGCCCTTTCTCATTTTCTTGGCTTTTTGTAATTTTCTTCTCTCTTTTTCCCTGTTTTCTTGTCTGTGTTGTTGTTTACCCCCTCCCTGTTTCATGTGCCTTTATTTTGTTTACCTCAGCCATGTGTCTGTCTTCCATGTAAGTTTGTCAATGTGTTTACTATTGTGTTTAAGTCTTGCCCATGAGTTTGTTCTCTGTTATTTTATCCTTATTGTTTGCCGTGTTGTTGTCCTGGAACTTCTTTATGTTTGTTTTTTTTGTTTCTTTTAGTTGTATTAAATGTTTTGCGTTTATCTCCTGCTTGCCTCGGCCCTAAATAAATATACTGACATACACGAGGCCAAGGTAAATATATTATTTGAAACCCTATTAAATATATTGACATATATTAACCCATAACAAATATATTGACGTATATTTTACTCAAATTATATTTCTTGGGCCAGTTTGGAATTTTTGCATGCATTTCACAAGGACTCGTTCAAAATTTATTTCACGTATTTTTCAATTATATTTCACGTTTACTTTGTTTGTTCCTTGAACAAAAATGTACGCCTACAGTACTTAATGTATAAGAAAACCTATTTTGAATACGAGGCTGGGGGTGGTCTCTCTCCCTAGAATTGCCCATTATTTTAGCCGATGTGGTCTTGTTATGCAGTGTGAGGTCAGTCCAGCTGCTGGTTCATTATATGTACCTGACCGACTGTGTTTGACCGGGGAAACCGAGGTGTGTAAAGTGTGACCTCATTATGGTCTGGCAGTGACAAGAGCTCCAATCAGTACGAAAGGTGTGTGGAATGTACACAATGAGCATCGAAGGAAAATGACCTAAAATTGTAACAGGAGAAGCGTAGATGGATGTAACGGGGTGAACCTAGCGTGTCACCATTCACCTCTGGTGAGAACCCACAGATACGACCTTCCATCCGTGCTCGAGCGTGACCTTCACTCATTCTTCTCCACTATGACCGTTCCATGTCAGCCCTGCTGTTCAGGCAAGCCACAAAACCACAGCCACTTTGTCCTGGCAGACAATTGTCCCTGATCCGGTGGAAGGACTTGGAAGAGGGGATCGTGTTTCACGTTATCCAGCCGTCTCAGATAATCATCAGATTTTAACGAGATTCTCCAGGAATATGAGAGAGTCCTTGTAATCAAATCGCTTCCAAAAGTTTCATCTGCAATTGAAACGTGTGTGCGTGTGTGTGTGTGTGTGTGTGAAAGGTCTCGGAAGAAATCTCTTACATTTAAGCCTTAAACAGGTAAATTAGGATGAACCTGTCGAGGAGGACGTGCAATTTTCGCCCATGAAAAGTGTAATTTTATTCATAGCCTCCTGACTCCCCTTCTTCTCCAGGCTCTAATGACATCATAACTTTGCACTTTGCTGAAAAGGTCACTTGATACAAGATGGGCTTCTGTCAACGACGCTTCAGGTCGGTGACACAAGGCCTTAATAGAAGCATATATAAAGTGGGAGGTGGGTCAAATTGCATTATGCATCAAATAAGACACTCCAATTTCCTGGGCTAGCCGGGTGTTCCACTCGCGTAGCCCCCAAAAATACTCAGCCAATTGCCGCCACTAGTGTCTGTGACACAAGTGATGGGACTCTTGGAGTGTCCTGCTGGGCCAAGTGCTGTTCCTGAGAATTTAATGGGCCGCATTCTAATTGGGAATGAAATATGGCAGAGACCCTCTCTCCAGAGCTAAGCAACATACCAGACCATAATTGGGGGACTGATTGTGTCACTGATTGTGTCAGCCTCACATTCCCCTATGAGTCCTTTGAGAAACTTCACAATAGACCATCGGCAACACTTTTAAAACTTGTAGTATTAAATCTGTGGTATTCGTCACCACCTTAAACAAAGGACACTGCTGTATAATGGGTAGAGACCGGTTACGCTTGGATTTGGCTGTGAAGAAAATCCCTAAAAGGGGACATTACTGAACAAACTTGAAGTTGGCTTGACAGTTAGTACTAAAAGATTGAAAGTGGTGGGTTGTTTAAAGATTTTTCCCCAGTATTTAAACAGGAGTTGCTTTGGTATTCCAGGTGATTGCTAGGACATTTCTTGTAGATTTTTAAGTGGTTTGTATGTTGTTGTGAGTTTCTTTCGTGTTGTATTGTGCTATGGTATTTCAAGTGGTTGCTAGGATGTTGCTAGGCACTTGCAATGCCAATTAGTTGGTTGCAATCATGTTTCTAAATGTTTATTCAAGGTGGTGACTAGAGTGTTGCTATGTGGTGATTTCAGTTTTCTCAGGTGGCATGCATGCTTGTGTGTTTAAGAGTGTGTTAAGGGGCGTATCTGAGTGCATGTGGGAGGAAAATAATTTTTTTTTCAACATAAAAATCAGAATCAGTTGTTTTTTTGAGCTGACTTGATAAAAAGTGCTTAGTGTACTATGCCTAAGAATGCAGTTGTTTCTGTGTTGCTGGGGGCAGCGGTCTATGAAAGAAGCCAAGGTCCTGGCAGTGATTTCGTTTTGTTCAAAGCGTAGCCCTGTAGAGAGATGCCAGACCCCTAGCTGTGAACTTCATAGCAGGCCAGCTTAATGGCCAGGCCACGTTTCTTGTTATCTCTAACGAAATTCCCCCTCGGCTAGGTCTCTTGGTTCGAAAGAAACATTGCACTAATGCCTGCCACATATTTAGATCACACTCATCAGTGGTGGTTTCTGCTTTAATCAGTTTCACAGCTATCAGAAATTATGGTTATTGACAGCTCGTAGGTATCAGTGGCGTGAAGAGAAATGATGGAGCGTGGTAGTGGCGTGGCGTCTGTTGGACCAGCTGCCACAGGGACTCCATCAGACCCCCAGTCAATTATTCAGCACACAGCATGCTCACAAAGAGTGTTGCATGGCGCCAGAGACTGTTGCCTCTCCACAAGTGAAGCACCGAAGCGCATCGACAAAAAATTAAATCAGAAAAGAAAACTACAGGAGTTGGGATGGAACTGAAGTTTCAGCTGAATTCGACTGAGCCTAATATGCTCCTCTGGTAAACAAGTGGGCTAGAGAGGTGTAAAGGGAGGGGGACCTTCTGAACTTCCTTTTTGAATATCATATGCAAAGCATGATCAAAGCATGAGATCATCTGTCTGACATTAACAGTGATGGAATACTACAATGATCGATTTGGGTTAGTGAAAGTCCTGGAAAGCAAAAAAAAAAGTTTGCTGTGTGAAAACTGTGCATTAGCGAGTTGGTTTTGGTATGAGTTTATGTATCATATACAATCATGATTATTTTTTTACACAACCATTCTTCAACCTCTCTTTATCCCTTAGAACTAAACAGATTGTATTTGAATGGTACATCTGATCATGTTTACATCCCTCTTCAAACTGGTTTGCTGAGTGAGAAAAAAAAGTGAAAAATGGTCAGTTTTTGATGTTATAGGTCCTGGAAAGGCTGCAGATCATATTCAGAGTTGGTGACATATCTAGAACCTCAAGAAGGACAAGAATGATTTTTTCACTCATGGGACTGGTCCCACCCACCGGGAATCAAGTGTTCTTCTTAATCTGACATGATAGGACTTCAGCCCACCTCCTGATGTTTTACTCAGTGGAAGAGCTCCCTTAGCTACATCTACCTGAATACTACAAAGAAAAACATTCTGATTGAATCATTTTGGTCTTACACAAAACTTTAACTTGTTTCCAACCAGAATGCAATAATGAAATAAGAAAATGTACACGTTACTTTAGTAGTTTAAATACAAACATGATTCTGTTTAAAAAAGTGAACTAAAAATGAGCTTTGATTTTTGCAAATCTAGATTAGACCTTCTCTGAAGGTTCTTCTCTGGGGTTTTTGGGAAACTAAAATGGTTCTTCTAAAACAGAGGTCTCCAACCTCCAACAAAAAATGAGTAAAAAAACAAACGTCTTTAGGGAGCTTCTTCATATTTTTACGCACTTTGTTTTTAGTTGTTTCTATACCGGTCCATGAAAATATTGTTTTACATGAAACTGGTCCGTGGCGCAAAAAAGGTTGGGGACCGCTGTTCTAAAACATTTTTCAAAAACCCCTTTTGTGGCAACACTATACCATCACTTCTGAAGCCATCGCGTCTGGAATTTCTGATCATCCTTGTGGTGGCAGAGTTCAAGCACAAGCAACGAGTCGAGCCAAGGGCCGTGACTTGTCTCTGGGCCGGCTGGCAGCCCAGTTAGGATCCTTCTCAGGTTCGTTTTTAAGTGTCATCAATCATGGGCCCAATATTAGTCCGGTCAGGGCAGGGTGTTCCACAGCTCGGCCTGCAGAGGAGAGCCAGGGTCAGACCAGCCGCTGAGAGTTATTGCCCTCTAGATATTAATTTGTCTAAATCAAGGACAAGGCTATCCAGAGGAGCCACAGACCTTCACTCATCCCCACCGTCAATCAGGCCTCCCTTTTCTCCGTAGTAAATCAATCATTAAATCAATGGGGCCGCAATTGAGTCGCAAGCACTAGAGCAGAAAATACCCGCGTTCACTGTCAGCCAACACGCCATATGTTGCCCTTAATCTGGGGGAAAGATATTGATGAGGCACACTAGAGGACTGCAAAGGTAACACCAAGCCCAGCAGCAAGTAGGGCAAGCAAACAGTCTGAATTATTCAAATCCCTGAATTTTTGCAATAGCACTGTCCTGAAAATGTGCTAATATCTCAGGTTCGCTTGCCACATTCTGACGAACACTAAACTTCATACAACGCTCCTCAGCAACTGCCAAAGCAAGGAGATTAATAAAAGTCTCCACATGGCAAGGACAGCCGCTCTTTACAAAAGCAGGATTGGTCCTTCTCATGAAAACCGCTGGGCAAGGCTGGCACTTATGCAAGGAATATAAAGCAGCCATTCTCTGCAGAAAGCTACGCTAATACCACTCTTCGCCCATTTAGCATCTGCACGGCCTTCGGGTTCCGCAGCTTTAAAAAAACAGTTTACGGGCCTTCTATCTCATTAGAAAGTGGGTGCCAATGCAGTTGGCTGTTATAATTATTTATTTATTTTGGTAGAGATATTTTCGCGTTTTGTGAATTAGTGCTAGTGAACAACGTCCCGCAGCTGTGCTCGCAGCTAATGGAGACTGCCGCAGATTGTCTGGATAATGAACCCAGGAGGAGCGGAGCCAAGTTCTAGGGTATGAAAAAAAGAGGAAAACCTACAGGAAAAAGCATTCACAGGACTTCTCTTATCAACCATGCCCAAAGAAAAGGGAGAAAATCTAGATAACGTGAAATAACAGGCCTGCAAATTTTTCATCGACTCCTGGAGAATGATACCAGGTGAGACTGAACCCCTCGGTAGAACAATGAGAACATCTGAGCTGAGCTCATGAGTAGATCGCAGAGCCAGCTCTGCAATTTCCCAGAGTTTTGCGGAGAAAACCGAGAGCGCTTTAGGGGTGGCCAGGACGAAATAGAGGGTGAAAAAGCCCCAAAGACAAAATCTATCTTTGGCGAGGTTATTGGAGACTAAGCAGGGACACAGTCAGGGGGAGAAAGGCAGAGAGACACCCACAGTCGGAGAGAGAGAAAGATGGGGTGGGGGGACAGAGGAGAGGCTCGGCACGGGGCCCAGAGATGCAGTCAGTGCGTTTTATCAGCACGACTGCTCCATGAATCAGGCATTGTGCGGCCTCTTAGGTGATAAATACCCGAGCGAGGGGTCTAACATACAAGATAGACCTCATTGTTGGAGGAGCCTGGCCTGTATTTCACAGGCCTGACTTTATGGGTGATGGATGGGGTGAACCCGAGCCATATTTCTCCCCGACTCTCGTCCTACGCATGCTGTTAAAGATGGGAAGTAAAAGCCAGGCTAGGGATAAAGTAAATATGGGGGAGTGGAGCAGTTCTGGCACAGGGTGGGGGCTACAAAGGGGCAGGAATTGCCAATAGTGGCACTGGAGGCGATAATTATATAATTGATGGTAAGGGCATTTACAAAAATTGAGGGCAATTTGCTTAATTTGGACCATCTCATATTTGAGAATTTTATCCTGGCCAAGCGGGTGGCGTAAAAAGGTCCTGGTTTCGATTCCTGGTCAAGGCGACCGAGGGTCCTTTCTGTGTGGAGTTTATTTTGCCTGCATGGATTTCCACTAGGATCTCTGGTTTCTTCCCATAGTCCAAAGACATGCACTTCAGGTGATCTAGAGATGCTAAATTTTCCCTAGGATGGATTGGTAACCCGTACAGCAGGTTTTTCCACTTGGACAGGTCACCTGTAGAGTTGGGATAGACTCCAGGACCCCTTGCGACCTTGTTTAGGATAAACAGCTTAGTTGATGTATAGATGAAACTTCAGCATTTATGTACCACTTTAAATAACTTAAGTCAACTTGAGACTTAAAATGCACACAATTTAGTAATGATAATGTGTTCTAAACCATGTCCTCAAGTTGGCAGTACATTAATGAAGAGCTGGAGGAGCTTAATGAAGAGAAATATTGGATGACTATTGGCTTCTAATGTTTAGCAATGTTGGCCTCGTAACTCCTGTTCTAAACTAAAGAAGCAACATCTACACTCCAAAGATACCTTGGCTGGTCAACCACATCTGGGGTCAATGGACATCTGATTTTATGCAAAACTGTTCCATTTTTTATGAAAAAAGCAATAACCCTCAATTGTAATGTGTCATTTTTTTATGAGCAGCAACTTTTCTGGAAAAATGCAAAATGCTAATTAGGATGGAAATGCAAATCATCAAGAGATGAACTTTTACAATCAGCCATTTAGATCTGGTTGTATTTAAGTTTGTCTCGGGCCCACTTTCACAGATGTGGGAAGGAGACTACAGGCAGAAAGTCCTGGCAAGAGCTAAACACTGACAGCTCAAAAAGAAGAACAGATGATTTGGACTCGACTCAAGCCTGGTGCTAGACCAGGATGGATTTTTAATGAAGAATCCTCCACGGACAGTGCAGCGTAGCCCTGGACTGGATTTAATCTATAATCAGAAAACCGACCCTTTGTGTTAATCATTCGACTACTTGTCTGGAAGCTTGCATTGGTGTATTGATGGTGTGTGTTCAATACTTCGTCTGATATGTGTGGAGGCAGTGTGTATTCAGCTTGGCCTTTAGGGACGCCAAGTCTTGTTATCCATGACAAAGGATGCTAACGAGATGATAATAGGAACTACGCACTGAGGCAGAAAGGAGACATTTTGAGTCAATTCTGGATTATTTCAGGGCTTTCTGGAGGACTATAATCCAGTTTATTATTTCAGCTACATGTATTTCAGTGAATTTGGTAATAATACTGAATACAATGTTGCCAAAGCCATTGGTTAACCAGGTATTCCACACTGTTTGAAGGAAATGAAAATTATCAAGCTACAGAGGGCTGAATTCAAAGACACGGCAGGTTAGTCCATTTTGCTAAAATTTCATTGCAGCAACTCAAAATGGTACTCAGTAGTTTGTATGGCCCCCACATGCTTGCATGCATGCCTGACAACGTGCTCCTAATGAGATGACGGATGGTGTCCTGGGGGATCTACTCCCATATCTGGACCAGGGCATCAGAAGAAGACATGCATCGAGACTCTTTTCAGACTTGGCCCCCCAGTGGTGAATCGAACTCCCTCTTGCAATCAGATCTATAGCGTCATCTGAAGACCCACTTCTTTAAGGAGCACCTTGGTGACTAACCAGTCCTCTCACTTATCTCTTATACATCTTTTCCTATATATTTTAAAATCACTCAGACACCCTCTTAACTGTTTTTCATTTCTTGTGTATTAACCTCTGACTTTTTTCTGACAAGGTTTGTTAAGGTGTGTAACTTAGCCAGCAGTAACTTGGTTGAAAGCAGATGTTGATTTGAGCCTAGCTTTACAGGTATGAAGAACAGACTACTTAGCACTGATGTACGTCACTCTGGATAAGAGCGTCTGCTAAATGCCGTAAACGTAAACGTAAATGCATCACTGAGCTCCTGGACAGCCAGAGGTGCAATCAGGCAGCGTCGGATGGACCGAAACAAAATGTCCCAGAGGTTTTCTGTTGGATTTAGGTCAGGCAAGCGTAGGGACCAGTCCATGGTATCAATTCTTTCATCCCGCAGGAACTGCCTGCATACTCTCACCACATGAGGCCGGGCATTGTCGTGCACCAGGAGGAACCCAGGACCCACTGCACCAGCGTAGGGTCTGACAATGGTTCCAAGGATTTTATCCCGATACCTAAGGGCAGTCAGGGTGCCGTTGTCTAGCCTCTAGAGGTCTGTGCGTCCCTCCATTGGTTTTGCCTCCCCAGACCATCACTGACCAACCACCAAACTGGTCATGCTGAATGATGTTACAGGCAGCATAACGTTCTCCACGGCTTATCCAGACCCTTTAATGTCTGTCACATGTGCTCAGGGTGAACCTTCTCTCATCACACAGGGCGCCAGTGGTGGACCTGCCAATTCAGGTGTTCTGTGGCAAATGCCAATCGAGCTCCACGGTGCCGGGCAGTGAGCACAGGGCCCACTAGAGGACGTCGGGTCCTCAGGCCTCCTTCAAGAAGTCTGTTTCTGATTGTTTGGTCAGAGACATTCACACCAGTGGCCTGCTGGAGGTCATTTGTAGAGCTATGGCAGTGCTCATCCTGTTCCTCCTTGCACAAAGGAGAAGATACCAGTCCTGGTGATGGGTTAAGGACCTTCTATGGCCTTGTCCAGCTCTCCTAGAGTAACTGCATGGAGGAGTCTCCTGGAATCTCTTCCATACTCTTGAGACTGTGCTGGGAGACACAGCAAACCTTCTGGCAATGGCATGTATTGATGTTCCAACTTGGAAGAGTTGGAGTACCTGTGCAAATTCTATAGGGTCCATGCTGCTAGTAATGACACTGGCCATAGCCAAATGCAAAACTAGTGAAAAAACAGTCAGGAAAGATGAAGACGGAAAACATGTCAGTGGCCTCCACCTGTAAAACGATTCCTGTTTTGGGGGTTGTCTCAGTGCACTGCAGCTGAAACAACGCCCTCTGCTACTTCACTGACCAGATCAACATCCCAGTAGGTTAATGATGCTATACTGTAATTAAAAAGTGTTTAATTTGTTTTGAGCAGTATATATATATATATATATATACACACACACACATATTTGGTGCAATATTATATTATTCATCTTCATCACACTGTAAGCCTGTAAAACATATGTAAGATGCAATATTACCCATTCTGGAAGGTGTTACATACACTTCCTATTGTCTCGGATTCACATCACATACACACTACTTTCACACTACCTTGCACTTTGTTTAATGCTGCTAACTGCCTTATACTACTGGTGCAATACTAATAATTCTGGAAGGTCCATACTCTACCGTTACAATTGTCTATTTATTGTGTTGTCCGTTGTCTATTGTCTCTATCATAACTTGCACTTGGAGAAACATTTACTCATCTACATTTACGGCATTTAGCAGACGCTTTTATCCAAAGCGACTTCCATTCCCTAACTACAGGGGGTCAGTCTCCCTGGAGCAACTTGGGGTTAAGGGTCTTGCTCAGGAACCCAGTGGTGGTGTTGAAGGCAGGATTCGAACCCATGACCTCTTGGTCCAGAGGCAAGTATCCTACCTACTAAGCCACCCCCATCACACGATGTACATGTGCACAGCTGCTGATGACAATAAAGTAATCTTGAATCTTGATATATGTGTGTGTGTGTGTGTGTGTGTGTGTGTGTGTGTACCATGGCTGTGTCAGCCTGGAAAATTGTGTCAACAACATTTAAAAAATGTTTGTTAATAATCTACTGCTTGATGCATCAACCTTGGCAGCCCTAATATATGTTTATATCATATTATGCCTTCAATACACCCCTGGCCAAATTATATATTTTGCTGATTTGTGAAATTAACTTATGCACCCTTTTTAGAGAACACACTTACATATGGCATTTCTGAATAAACAGAATGTGCAAAATTTCTGTGTGTGTGTGTTTGTGTGTGTGTGTGTGTGTGTGTGTGTGTATGCGTGCATAAATTATGTTTATACAATCTATAAAATATCATCTACCTACCTATCTATCTATCTATCTATCTATATATGTATATATAGGTCCACTGTCTCTCAGGTGGGTTTCTCAGAGGGTTTTCGAGGTCTGTCTCTGAGGAAAGTGAATCTCTGGTTACTCTTCTAGCCCACAAATTGTAAGCGATGTGACTCTCCCCCCACCCCCTGCTTCCTCTCTCATTTTTGGTTCCAGCAGGCCACGGGCTGGTGCCTATTGTGCACAAGCGGCCAACCGAAGCAAATTAAATTAGGTAACTGATACAGCTCCCGCCCTTATGGAAGCCTTCAGAGAGGACAAAGGCAGAATGCTCATTGAGCTTAATGGAACAAGGGTGCCATTAAGTGTGTTTCTATAGCTGCATCACACGCTCAGAAGTGTGTATAACACACACACATACACACGCGCGCGGCTTCAGTGATCAGTGTGAGAGCGAGAAATCTGTGTGTGTTTGAGGCTTGATGGGGGGGGGGGGGGGGTGGAGGGGGGTTCATCTTGTGACCCCGTGTGCTGATGAGTGCTGCAAGAAAGCGCTGCAGTTTCCTTTTTTTCTTTGCTGAGGTCAACATGAAATTAAAACAAGCAATTAAACCCTTTTGCTGCATCGCCGCCTTCTGTCACCTCTCTCTTGGTGGGTCCTCCCTCTCCCATATCACTCAGAGTAACTGTCTTCTCTCTCTCTGAGTTTATAGGGTGGTTCTCCCTCTCCCCCATCACTCAGTATTACTGTTCTCCCTCTTTGGGTGGGTAGAGCAGTCCTCCCTCTCCCCTATCACTCAGGATAACTCTCCTCTCTATCTGGGTCGATAGGGTGGTCCCTCCCTCCATAACAGAATTTGTGGTTAGTGTTCTCCTCCAAGCATATTGAAGCCATCAGTGGTTTGAAAAGATCACACACACACATGACGATCAAGTGAAACAATGTCATTTCCAGGGTCTGTCATACTTTCTCATATCCTTGGCTGATGCTGTTCTGTGTTTTATCACCCTTTTTTACTTCAATTCAGGAGAACCTTGTTTTCAGATGTGTAATGTGAAACATGGCAGGACATTACAACTCCAGTAGGAGGGTTGGTGACCACTGCCCTGGTCAGCTAACTTCTGATCTTCTGAGAGTAATAAGGTACACTATCTCCTCTCCTACAAATGCAGAGTTAAGAACCTGCACTTTCCTGATTTTCTGCTCGTTTCTCTGAGCTGCTGAAGAGAAACTGAATTATGAGTAAAGGAGGTGATTTGAGGACCATATGCCAATTGGGAATCTACACTCTTAAGAAAAAAGGTGCCCCAGAGTGTTCTTTAGGTGGTGTCAGATAAGAATCATTCCTCCCATTTTTGTAAATGAGATGTGAGTATGAAGCCACATTTTATTCTGAGTGGTCCCTGTAGATAATTTACAGATACCTTAGTTGTTAACCAGACATGTAGTAAACTAGAATTTAGGGTTAGAATTACATTTCATGGAATCTGCAACACTCAAATGAATGTTCAGTTGTTTTAAAAGGTGATGTTACTTAAACAAAAGGGGAGCAAACAAAACATCTGCCATTGCCAAAATGAATGAAGTATGAAGATCCTTCAATGCAATTTACCAAATTATCAATTTAAGTGTTATTTCAGGACCATTTCCATAACTTGCAAACTTTAACGAGGTTCTCTCACACATCTCATTTACACAAATGGGTCAAAACTGGGTTAACTCTCAAAACTGGATTAAATAAAATCTGATTTCAGTAAATGTAAACGGTGTACAACAAACTAAAACCAGTGTTTGTTCTCCTACACACCTGCCGTTTGCTGGTCTTTCACTCGGCGCGCTGCTGCTCTCCGGAGCCCCTCCCTCTGCGGGTTTTCCCCACCCACTTGTGGGTGGAGACTATCCTGAAAGTTCTCCTGGGTTCAAAGATCTTGTGTTTTTTATGTTTGTTTCTAAGACCTAAAATTAAAGAAATTTGTCCAGTTTTGTTCTTTATGGGTGTTTACATGTGAGGCCATTTTGAAAATCCCGGTAGTGGCTTGTTATTACTACATGTTTTTCATTTCAATAACTTTGGTTCTTCATGACAGAGGAACACCAAACAAAGCTCAGCAAGACATCTGATACCTCGAGCATAAACACAAACTGGGGGAACTTCCATATAAGGAGCTGTTTTTCCATTGGACGACAATTTACCATTTGTTGCGCTTCCATCACGGATCCGTGCTGCTCACGTTCTAGAGGTTAAACAAAACCTGAAAGTTTAGAAGAGACAGCCTTGGTGCCAGGTCGTACGAGTTCTGTTTTACCTGCATTAAGCTTAAGGAAGTTTGATGTCAGCCATACTTTTAAATCATCAATAAAGGCTGTAAGAGAGTGGGGGTGCAGGTGGCTGCAGTTTGGGTGGTAAAGTAGATCTGAGTATCATCAGTGTGACAGTGAAAACTGAACCTGTGATATCTGATAATGTGGCCGAATGGAAGCATATAGACTACGAAGAGCAAAGGGCCAAGAACAGAGCCCTGAGGGACACCTTACTTAACAAGAACAGGAGGGGATCTGTTGTTACAAATGGAAATGAATTGCTGCCTGTCAAACCAGAAAAGAATTTACCATTTGTTGCACTGCTGGCATGGATCCGTGCCGTTCCCATTCTAAGGGTTAAGGAACTCTCTATTGAAAGAATTTCTTTGGTTCTTCATGGCACCTGTAAGAAGGTCAGAATGAACTGATGCACTCTCTGTAGATCTTCAAGGGTACCTGTAATGAAAGGACTGTCATTTCCAGGGGTCCGCAATCCTTGGGGGACGCCACTCTGTGTTTAATTATCAAGACAACTGGAAGATCCTCAGTCTCTCCAAGGGTCTCAATGTGCTGACAAATGTGGGCCGAGGTAATCCCACCCTATTATTACCTGTCTCTCTCCTTTGCCGCATGTTTTGGAAGAATCAATTTCCAAATAGTAAGAGCCGTTAGGTAAAGTGGAGTCTGTTGAGGAGGTTCAGACCCCCACTCTGCACCCCACCTTGGAGCAATTTGATTGGCAATTGTGATAAATTCTTTTAATTATAACGCACCCAGGGGAGGGCTTAGTGGTTAGTTCTCCAGCGCTGATGCTACCACGTCTTCCCGAGAAAAATAGAATGCCCCCCCCAGGCCTGCGGAGGCCATTACCATAGGTAGCACAGCTGGCAGAGAGGCACGTGAAGAATGACTCTGGGATCCCACCATCCATCACAATCTGCCCCCTTTTTTTCCTATTTATCCCTCTTTCTCTCTCTCTCTCTCTCTCCCTCTCTCTCTCTCTCTCTCTCTCTCTCTTTCTCTCTCCCTCTTTTAGAAGAGAATTCATCAGGCTGCTCCCTAGCACAGGTAATCTGGGCTGGGCTGGCAGCTGGCGATGCTGGGTCAGGACTTACATGCCGGCTTTGGTCCGCCTCGCTGACCTGGACGGAGGTTGCAGGGAAGGTTGGTGCATTGGAGGAGAGGAAAAAGGAGAGTTGATGCAGAGGTTTATTTCTCCAGTCTGAAACACAGCGAACCGGTTTCTGCTTGCATCATCGCAGTGGTCAGATTGTTTTTCCACCCAGTGGAGATTACTTTCTTACTCTGCTGCAGCAAAATGTGCTTTAACCCTAACAGGCCTGGAGTTCACACTGCCATGTTCCTGCACCGTAAACATAATAATGGCCTAATTTATCTGAATTACATTCACCCCAAAAGTTTCAACCCCTCAAAAAAGTTGTAGGCCACAGGGGAATGAATGGGACAATTCTGCATGGACAAATCATTTCTGGTCAACTTTGGTGGACAAATGTTTGTCGATCTCTAAAATCATGTTAATTATGAAGTTATTAATAAAAAGTATGCATTATTTTCGTCATGTGACAGTTTTGAGCTCACATACATGTGTATATATTGTTTTTACTTAATTGTGAGTGTTTTAAATACCGTTAACTGTTAATTTAAAGTTCCACAGAGCTCAGAATTTTAAGGCAGCCCAGTTACTAGCATTTTAAAGTTAAAATCATAAACCAAACCTTTTAAAACCAGCTAAAACCATTTTTAGAAGTTGAAATGCCATTTTTAGAAATTAAAACACCATTCTTTCATTTAAAATATCAAAACATACATTTAAATAATTTAAAACATACATTCCCTTAAAAAGAGTCCACCCCTCAAAAAGTTGCAGGCCACAGGGTAATCAGTGGGAATCAATGGGGACCAATCATTTCTGGTCAACTTTGGTGGATAAATGTTTGTCAAAATCTGAAATTATGTGAATTATGAAGTTATTTTTTAGAAAACTAAAACATTTATGCATAAATGTTGTCATGTGACTGTTTCGACCTCACATACCTGTGAAAGTCTCGCTGACCACCAAAAAAAATCAGTGTTTTAAATTTTATTAGCCATTAACTTGAAGTGTTTAAGGGAGTTTTTAACATTTTAAAGTTAAAACCACAAACCATAAACTTTTAAAAACCAGCTAAAACCATTTTTAGAAGTTCATTTCATTTCATTTAAACCATATTTTTTTAAAAAGTGTGCACTAGTGGTCACTAACCCACCTTACTTAACGCTTCAGCCAATCAGCGACTTCTGAAGAAATTCATTATTCTGAGCAAGTGTGGCAGGAACGAGAAGGTAGATCTCCAGGACCAAGGCTGGTGACCACTGGTGTCGACCGAACCCAAACAGCAGGGCAGAGAGATGTAGCTGGGCTGAGGGGGAGCCAAGAGTGGTCTTTCACTACATACAGAGAGAGATGTCCAGAAAAAAAGGTCCAGTGTTTCAATAAAAAAAAAATCATGTCATATCCTTTCATTTCTTTTAAACCACATTTTTGGGGAGCATTCATAAGCCTTCATTACATCTTACTGAACATAAGTCTTTTTATGACACCTGAAATAAACCTTTATTAACCTATATTAACATTTATGAAGGCTTATTCTAACAAGCATCTGTTGTTGGGCTGAAATGGCACCAAAGTTGAACAAAGCTGCCGATGCTGCTTTGGAAAAAGGCTTAATGTAGGTTTATGTCAGTTGTCATTTAGGGTTTATGTAGGTGTCATATAGACCTATGATCAGTACCTTGCACTTAAGTGTTACTGTTAGTTAACACATATAACACACAGAGTATTGTTCTGTTAACTACTTTTAGAAGTCCCATGAACTTAAAACTTCAAGTCAAGGAGGTTTACTTGCTTTTTTTAAGGTCAAAGTTTGCATAATTCTTCAAAAAATTACATCATTATGGAAAGCATTTTTTATAGTTCTTAATTTATCTTCTTGCTTGCATTTTCAAAAAATAAAAAAGGACGGTAAAGAACCCTTTTTCTTTCTGCCAAAAAAGACTTTTCATCAGTTCAATTCATAATAAACCATCTCCTCTTCTACTTGGCCTCAATCTTCAGTTCCTCTTGTTTTATGGAGCTTCAAGGGAGGAATCATTCAAGGAAACACTGTTCGCACTGTCGGCTACATCAGACACATTTGCGTTCCTCCACAGTTTTGATTGATAACGTTCTTCTGTAATTACCTTTTCTTCACCCGGCTGTTCTCTCTCTGCTCTCTTCGCTTGTTCTCTCTCTAACGCACTAAACACTGCCAATCATGCCACTGCCATGTTAAACTTCATCAAAGTCCAAGAGGAGTCTAATCTACAGTGCTGTTGCTCGACGAGGCTTTTAGTAGCTGATGAGTTCCTGACTTCAGCTACTGTGAAGGTTTTGTGGAGATGCTGCTTTAATCTCTTTGAACACTTTCCATGTAGAACTGACAGACAAAACAACTGTGTTTCAGAAGGTTTTCAGGCTTCATATCAGATCACAGAGGGTCAGCTTTGACAAATGAGCTACCAATATCAGGACACTTGTCTTGCCAAGCACATTCAACTACGCCAGAGTCCCAATAGAAATGAATGGAAATTGACTTGTAATATAACAAAACATTCTAAATATTTTTCTAAAAATTCCATTATATTCCACTATGGATCTGAGCCCGAAGTGCGACAAATGGTAATTTGTCGTCATGCGACAAAACAGGATAGTCAGGAACTTTCAGGCTAGTCTCCGCTCACAAGTGGGTGGGGAAAACCCGCAGAGGGAGGGGGTCCAGAGAGTGGCTGAGCGGCCAAGTGGCGGCGCACCGAGAGAAAGAGCAGCAAATGGCAAGTGTGTAGGAGAGCAAACACCAGTTTTAGACTGATTTACACCGTTTTTATTTGTTGAAATCAAATTTTTACTATTACACTCTGAGTTCTAAGAGTTAAGAAGACGTAGCAATGACTGGTAACTATTTTTACAGAGTGTGTTCACCAATCTCTGCTAACGAGCTTGGCTTTGCCCGAGCATTTGAGAGATTATCTCAGGCCCCAATATACAGGACAAGTCTGTACACTGTCCATGGTCCTAAAGTGACATTTTCCCAGCCCTAATGGGTGTCCATTAAAAACTGGAGATGAATTTTGATAGCAGCGGCTTTCGACTGCGATGCCGGTGTTTGCCAGAGTGATGAAAAACTGCCAAAGGAAACTCTACAGACTGAAATAAGATAGATGGGGCTCTGAGACGGACCAATCAGGCAGTTTCTCCAAACGCAGACGGGGAGATTCACCACGGTATTTGTAAACACGGACTATCTGTTATTCTCCCGACACCACAATGGCTATTGTAGATGCTCTCGCTGTTCTGAGGAGAGAGGGAACAGGAGAAACAATGCGAAAGAAAAAAGTTTGGACACTATGGCCGCAGCCAGCCAGTTTGAGCGATGGCGATGCATGACGGAAAACTGCTGGACGTATTTCACCCTTGTCACCATCCAGCACAAAAGCAGGACACCCCCATCCATCAAAGCCATCGATATTCATTCACACAACTAACCTGCCACTGATGTGTGGGGGGCTCAGCACAGACACATGAAAGAACGAGCTTTCAGTCATAAAATGTCTTGCATTTTCATCAGTCGGGACATATCGAGTAAGAATGGAGTGCCAATGAAGGCCAAGGGTTAGAAATAGATAAGATAAGACAAGACAAGATGTCCCTTTTTTGGTCCCATGGGTAAAAAATTTTGCATCAGCACAGCAGCAAAGTGGACAGAACAAGAAAAGAAAGTAGAAGCACAAAAACGTATAAAGACTATACAATATAACAATATAATATAAAAACTGTATAAATATGCATATTTGTAAATATGCAAATATTAGGCTGTAAAGCATAACTCTGTTGTATTATACTGTAAAGCACTTTATACATTTTACTTTACAGCAGACATTGAAGGATACACAGTAATATTGCACCAGACATATTGCACATGAAAGAACCATTGCACTTATTAGTCCTTGGTGTGTGTATGTGTTTGTTTGCTTGTGTGTGTGTGGCAAACTGCGAGGTGTTGGTTGTAGAGTCTGACAGCAGCTGGAAGGAAAGTCCTGCGGTATCTCTCCTTCACACACAATGGGTGCGGCAGCCTGTCATCAAGGGTTTGGTCCCACCAGATGTGTTTGGACGCCAGACCTCCAGGACTCGATTTAAGGACCTCTAGCCTAAGGCCACCATTATGAAGAAAGTTCCGTAAAAAAAATGTTATTTTTTTATCATCAATTCAGACCTGCAGACATGGAGCCTTTCTTAAAAAAAGCTGAAGGTGTCATAAAGCGAGATCTTGCTCAAGGACCTAAATTTATGAAGTGTAAACTCATCATCGGAGATGGCTGCGAGCGAGCCGAGCTCAAGGTTTCTCATCAGCTCCAGTTCCACAGTCATTACCACGGCACAGTGGCTGCAGAAGGCACGTCCACCACTGAATCCAGGTGGTGCGTGTGTGTGTAACGAGCCTGGAGCCGCTACATTCCACCGTGCATCTGATTTGAACTGACATAAATGTTTCAATGCAGTTACAAAACATACCGAGGTCATCACAACTAACTGCGTTATTTTATGGAGCTAATTGCAATTAATATGTTCATTTTGTGTGTTTAATTGCAGTTAATCCCATTTGACCCTAATAAAGATTTTGTAATGAGTGGCATTGACAATGTGTTGCAATAATGAATTATTAATGCATTATTAATGCATCCATAATGAGTTATGCTTTACACCTCTAATGTTTACATATTTACATCTACAAATATGCAAATTATTTATTTAAAAAAATAATAGGTTCAGTGAGTGATGCCATTTAAGAACCATTTTTGGCTTCCTAAAGAGCCTTTCAAAGGATGGTTCTAAGACTTTTAAGAGCATCCACATAGTGGAAAGAACTCTTAAACTGATGAAGAACCTTCCTTATCTCTTCAGAAGGTTCTTCACACTCATACATCTTGTTTACTAAATGGCTCTTTTGCACCCTAGAAATTGGTTCTTCAAGGGTTCTTCAGTAAAAACAATGAATCTATATTGACTCTGTGATGGAGAGGTTCTTGGAGAGGTAAATTGTTCTTAAACCCTTAGAACTCAGAGCATATTAGTAAAATCTCCCAGGTTCAGAGATCTTGTGTTTTTTTTTCAGTTTGTTTCTAAGACCTAAAAAAAAAAGAAATATGGGAATTTTTGGTTCTTTATGGGCGTTTGTGTGTGACACCATTTTTAAAACCAATGACTTTGGTTCTATGTGACACAGGAACACCAAACAAAGCTCAGCATGATGTCTTACACCTCGAGCACCAACACAAAAAGGGGAAACTTCAATATAAGGAGCTGTTTAGACTGTTTAGACAGTTTAGACGTATGGCAGTTTACCATTTGTTGCACCTCTTGCCTGGATCCGTGCTGCTCACATTCTAAGGGTTAATTAACCTTGTTAGAGATTGAGAGTTACAGATTTCTGAGATGAATGTCATGCAAAATGTCCAACCTTCCCCAGCTAGGCCGAGCCAGCTTTTGCAGGGAATTTGAATATAACCCAAGAGGCCATAGATGAATAATGGGTGCGCTCGCTGTGGGGATATTATTTCGGCGTGTCGGCTAGGGGGGTGGGTTTAGTTTATTAATCCCCCTAGTGAGAGTGCAGTTGATAATGGAGGCTCATTTAATCCCAGAGGGATCGCAGGATATAGCCCGGGCCGTTTATGTAAATAATAGTCCCTGAGGCAGATTACTCCTATTTGTCAACGTCTCCTGCTCGTCTCGCCCACGCCTCGGCGGGGCTCAGGCCCAGTCGTCGGGCTCCTGAATTAATTGCCGGGTCGTGACAGTGCCAGGACGGGTCATGTCAACATCTGTTTGTCAAAAGGCACTGTTTTCAACCCTCCTCCCAATTACAGCCCAGCACTGGAGAATTCCAGGACAAAAAATTACTCTATATAGAACTAATGCTTCTTTGACTTATCTCCCTTTGCAGGTATTTAGAACTGTTCCTTTAACTGTTAGAACACGAGCGGCACGGATCCATGTTGGAAGCGCAACAACTGGTAAATTGACGTCATACAGCAAAACAGCTCCTTATATGGAAGTTCTCCCGGTGTGTGTTGATGCTCGAGGTGTCAGACGTCATGCTGAGCTTTGTTTGGTGTTCCTGTGTCACGTAGAACCAA
>JBBPCZ010000042.1:2471143-2483213 GCA_037974445.1 Brycinus macrolepidotus | reverse complement strand
ACAACATTCGGCCTGTGACTTAACCCACTTACCTCTCCGTTCTCAATCTTGTTGGATTAGCCAAAGTCACACAGAACGTCCTCCTTTACAGCTAAAATGTTCCTGAGGGAGGCATCTGGGTCTGATGTAGCTTCATCTAAAGTTGGGAGGGAATTGAAAAGGTAAACTGTGGTTGAGCAGACATTTGTAGAGATCGCTCCTTCCTAATGATATATACGAGAAAGCCAGGACACAGTTTAGCTCCTTATTTCTCCCAAAAACATCATAATAAAATAATGTTTTCCATCTTTTCAAGGGACATTTTTATCATTTTTGCCCCAAATTATGTTTGAGAGGCAGCAGTAAGAGTAGTGATGAGTACTGCTACCAGTATCAGTACTGATTTACAGTCTTAATGATGTCTATCCCTAATCTAGGGTTGATATCAGCTAGCTGGCTCTCTCTGAGAGTTACTCAGCAAATTATGGACCTCGTTGCTCTTTGGGTAAATGCATTCCCATAAGATATAATTGATCCCACACTGTAAATGTATGTAAGTTCTTTGGAAAAAAAGTCATACAAGCTCATTACCTGGAATCAGCTTGTTTAAAGCTTGTTTAGTGGCTAAGCTTAAAGCAAGCTTAATTTTATCAAGTAACTTTACTTGATTGATTTAAGGCAAGAAGTATTCATGACTTTTTAAGGTAACTTACTGAAATTTACATTCTAATATATTTTTAGTGTTTGCATATATATATATATATATATATATATATATATATATGGGCTTGTGCCAAATTTTAAAATGAAAATCTGTAAAATCCTTGAACCCCAGAAGTTTTGAAAAGTTTTTTTTTTGACCATCAAAGCCATTTCAAAGAACAAAGCAAGGAAAAAAAAAACTTACAAGTAATGTCTTTGAACATGTTTCAGAAAGAGAGAACTGCTGTCCGGCACAAACAGTGAGGCAGGCTGCAGCACCCGCTGGAGTTAAACCGAATAAAAAACAATTTAGCTTACTTTATTTCCTTTTCCTTTATTTATTTTCCTGTCCTCCTCTAAACACAGAGACAGACACGTGGTACTGTAATCTAGCAGGCATTTCTAAAAATGCCCCTCCCCCCCCTCCAGCTTTTTAACTAAAGTAGCTGTATTAAACTTAAATTAAGCTGTATGTGAAAGGGTGTGCTTGCTGGTACAACCACGCCCCCCTCACCCAACTGAAACAGTGCTGATTAGGTCTAGGAGTCAAGATTTATAGGTCTGGACTAAAACCATTCGATATGTTTTGGACCACCCTGCAAAATGTCATGAACCAAGACTACCACCTTTAAAAACTGCCATCATTAAAAGGCAAAATTTCATATAGCTAGTCAGTATGATGCACCATCACCAAATGCCAAAAATCTAAATGCAGAATTACACGTGAAACAATTTGCAGCGTTTGCAGCAGTGTTCACGTTTTCTAACTTCTTGTCTCATTTGACTGACACGTGCATCTTCCCTCGGAACCTGGCAGAGCACTGAGTGCTGTATTTTTAACAAACCCCTCGAGGCTGCTCGGTGGCCGGTCAACAGAAGTTAAGTAGTAATGTCTCTGTCACCCAAGAGGAGGCTAAGTGAAACCGGTAAGAGATGCCTGTGATGCTCCTGAAGAAGGCCCCCCGCCATCCCCTCCATGGGCAGCCGATCCGAACGCAGTGGGGTGACAGACTGACAGATGGGCGGCTGAACCCTCTGAGAGCAGGTGGAACCGCTTAATTGGGACTCGAGCCGGGGGAAAAAAAAGGAACGACGGACCTTCAAAGACCCTGTCACCACAGCTGTGGTCGAGCATAACTAGAGAGCCTGGTGTACGCTTTTGGGGCAGCTGTCATATTGGGCATCTGGGAGCTGGAGTTTGTAGCTATCTAGAGGGGGAGTCAGGCCTCATTATCAGCCCTGGTCTTGGTGTCTGTTAGAGGTGAGCAGTCCGTCGTCAGCTGAGACTCTTGGTGTGAGCTTTGAAAGGGCCCAGGGTCTGACGCAACATATCGACAGTGCTTACCCACTCCAACATCCTTGTGCCCAAGTTTTCCCAATTTGCCACCTGCTGTCCGGGCGCGTGCTGCTGGCTGATGCAAGCCCAGATACATAGTGGAGGAGCTGAATGTTTTAATTAAGCTGCTGCTGTAGCGTAACATATTTCCTTCATTATTTCCAAACGGCAGCTGGCACCGAACCTTACAGCGTTCCCAGCGAAATTCCCCCGCATGAACAAAGAGACTAATATCCTTTTCTTTTCTTCCCTCGAATCCCGTTCGCCTAGGCGCCATCGAGGCGAGCGGAGTCACTCCCTTTCCTCGTTTTTCCAATAGCTCTGTTTTATAGGCCTGTTTGTCAGCTGTGCAGTGTATACGTTATTCCATAAATCTCTGAAAACACAAACATGCTAACATCATAAGAGAGGATTGATTCTTTCTTCCTTTGTACATAATAACCTCCCCAGTGGCTCACGCCGCACCAGGCCGTTCCTTATTCTGCTGCCTTATCTCTCCAATAAAGTCTTCGACCTGAAGCCTTTATGCATCTGGCATGGGTTTCTCAAGCCCGTCCAGAAGATGGAAGGCTCTTGCTGAAGCTCGGACTTTCGGAAAAGGAGCAAACACCTGTTTGAAGCGAGCAGGCTTTTGAGAAAGGTAATAATGCTGCCAGGTTTGAGTGCAAAGACCAATAGTAATTATGTGTATTGATTCACCTGTTATTTTAATGGGCTCCCTGCTCTACAGACTGATGGTCCCATTCCAGCAGTTGTTGTTCTGAGTTTGCGATTTATCGGCCGTAAGGATGTCGTTTCTTTAAGTTCACTGTGGTAATTCTTTTGCTGATTGGTGAAGAACACCGAATCTTTATTCACACTTATTGTAGCACCTACTTTTCTGGGGGATGGGGCGACGTAGTGGATTCAGCTCTGGGCCTGATGTATGTATGAGCGTAAAATGTACCATTTGTGTCGAAAGAGAGTGATTGATTAAACAAGACTGCAGCCTGTGGGCTGATATATGAGGTGAATGTGCTGGACTGAGTTGTTGATTGGTGTTGGTTTAACACCATAAATGATGCAGTTACATTCCTTATGCCATAATTATTAGGATGTTTGTTCTCCAGTATGCATAAGGTCACATTTTTGCATTGAAATATCACTACTGGTACACTATTACTTAGTATCCGACTAAGAAAATAGTTTCTAAAATGGTAACACGACCTGTGCTCGTATATTGACACTTTAAACAGGGTAATTCTGATGATTAACACTTGTGTTCGAAGTACGTGCCTCCATCTAGCGACTATGTCTGCTACCAAGCCATGGGGGCTTATGTGACTCCCTCTCAAATGCACATGCATGAGCGTGTGGTGTGTTTTACCATGCAATTTAATACATAACACACAGTCATCTGATTTGAAATGGACTCTTAAGGCTCAGTCAAACATTTACAGGCAATATGATTTCATTTATTTGAATACAATTTCTTTAAGTAGTCCATTATTTCAAACCGTATTTGTCTAATAATTCTGTAATTATTTCGATTTTAAACAGCATTAAACTGTATAAACGGTAGGAACAGCATGACCACCTCGATAATAAAGTAGTTCTTACTTCTAATCGCTAAAAAAAAGGTCAGTCACTAAGGATATCCCTGGTCCAGCAGCTTTTGTAAGCAGGTCGCCTGGCCCACTTTGAGCTCATGCAGCAATCCACAGCAGGATGAGGATCAAATTGCTCTACTGAAGGCCCCTCCAAGCTGATCCGCATCAGTTGCAGACACTCCAAGGCAGCTCCTTGTTGAATTCTTGATGCGGTGTTGGACAGAAAAGCCTCTTTCACTCTGGGCAGCTGAAACGTGGAGCACCAGCATGATCTGTTATAGCTGCAGAATGTTCTAAGGGAGGAGAACAAGAAGACATCTTTCAAACTCTTGCCATCATAAATATAAATATTAGGGCTGGGCAAGTTAACGCGTTATTATCGTGTTAACGCATTATTTTATCACGCATTAACACAATTTTTTTTATTACTTTTATTTTTAAAAGTTTGTTGCTTTTTCTGTGCTTGACCACTTCACTTCACTCTAACAGGGACACTCTACTGAACACAGACTGTTTATGCTGCTCCCTGATAAAAGAAAAATGTTTCTGCTGGTACCTGTTCAGAAAAAAAAGAAAACGGATTTAGAAATGTGAACTTGCTGTTGCTCGGAAGGTGCCTGTTATAATGTTATGATCGTGACTCTGGACTCTGAGGGGAACTTGTTATTCTGTAATAAACTATATAAAACGTGAATGCCCTATAGTGGCAAATAGCTTTGGTTTTATATTTGATTTGATTGCATTAATGTTTAAGTTGAGATTCACAAGAAATATTCACTGTGAAATATTTTTACTGCTGTTAAAAAGCACCTTTTTTGTTTAGTGTTTGCAAACCAAATGTTCTTGCACTTTTGTTCATATACCAGTACTTTTAATATAAAAGTGCGCAAGACACTACTTTTGAATTTATTATTGAATTTTGCGTATAACAATGGGATTAATCACGATTAAAATTTTTTAAATAAATAAATAAATATATAAAAATATATCAGAATCAGAAAACTTACTTTACTGATGCCTGAGGAAATTATTTATGTTCTGACTGCACAGACACACAGAGACTGGAACAATGTAAAATATAAAGTCTAAATAAATCCAGTAAAAAGTTTTACTTGTAGGGGTCCTTTGTCAACAGCATCACCCAGCAGCCAATGTAGGTTTTCTGAATTTCTGGCCTACCAGGTTTTTTGAGCCACTGAGGTGAGGGTTGCTTGTGACAAAGGCCGAACTGCTCTTTGCTACACTTAGAGTACATTAAGATGTCCTCGGAAATGCGAATGTTCTCCTTCTGTGGATTAGAATGGTATTTCCTACCGGTCGTGGACAATGAGCTGGTATCGCCAGGGCTTCAGTTAATGTT
The DNA here is from genome assembly GCA_037974445.1 of Brycinus macrolepidotus. Taxonomy (NCBI): domain Eukaryota; kingdom Metazoa; phylum Chordata; class Actinopteri; order Characiformes; family Alestidae; genus Brycinus; species Brycinus macrolepidotus. Next base: position 2,478,247 of record JBBPCZ010000042.1, on the reverse strand, counting down.
ACTTTGTTCATCTCCTTGGCTTTGACTTCCCCAGTCGAAACTTCCAGAACTTCCGTTTCTGCCACTCTCAGCGTTTTGAAATTGTGAGTGCTAATAGGCTTCACACCACGCTTATGGTGCTAGCTAATTTTCTAGCTACCTTTTGTGTTCACCCTTGATGTTTTTTTATGTGTAGAAAAAGTGAAAGTGGTGCCTAGAGGGTCATTTGGATCATGTGACTTTTATAATGAACGATATTGGTTCAGTGCAGATCATCATCATCATCATCATCACCATTACCATCGTCTTCATCATCATCATCTTCATCGTCATCATCACCATCATCTTAATCTTCATCATCATCATCATTATCATCATCTTCATCATCATTATCATTATGAGCCTTTTTGTTGGATCTATTTGGCCTGAATCACACTTCTGTTCTTCGTTGCAAATGCTGTACTACCCTGAAAGGTAAAGTCTGTGGAAAAGTTGGTACTTGAAATGAAATGAATCTGTGTCTGAGAATCACTAAGAGATGGGTCGTTTATGATGTTTCTTCGTAATGCGTCTTTTGTTGCAGGGGTTACATGTGAAAGAGAGAGGGTAATTACATACTGCATAGAATTCGAGTGTTGGGGTACTTGAGCCTATTAGTGAGACTTATCTGAACGAAGGATCAGGAAGCTGCCAGTCATGCGCTTGTGTGCCAGCATAATGACTGGTGGGATAATATTTGGGGGTACATATGAAAGCCCCTGACTGCATAAGTAAGCTTTGTAGTAATTATCAGTGGAGTCTTTGTTGATTTTTTCAAGAACCAGGCGTATCAGGATGAGTTGATGAAAGACTCGTTTCCTCCAAAAATCAGACCGAAGACTCCCCTGAAGGCGTCGCTGTAAACTGGATGTTAAATACGAGAACAACGCGAAGAGTGTAAACACAGGAAAATTGCAGTTTCTCTTTCATTCGTTTGTATTCGAGGCGCCTTGTGGCTCATCAATAATAGCTAGTTGGGTGGGTGGGGGGGAAGGGTGGGTTTTCTGCGGTTCCAGCACTGGGAGGCCCAGGACGCATGCTAGGCTTGCTCCTCACGTCTCTAAGCTGCCTCCCTGTGTCAGCCAGGACAAGAGAGATGGACGGAGAAAGCTAGGTGAGATAGAGAGAGAATAAGTGGAGGAGAGGGAGAGAGCGAGAGAGAGAGAGAGGGGAAACTAGGCCTGTCATTGTAATTGGCACCTGATGTGTAGGGCAATGGAGATGCATTGACATTCATTACGCTTAATAATGTGCTCGATTTCCCAGTTTCCCTCCATGCTCCTGCCGGCTGCAGGATGGGCGCAGAGTGAAAGAGAGCGAGAGGAACGGGAGCCTGTATGTGAGAGAAGAAAAAAAAGGAAGAAAGCAGAAGAGGTGCTGGTGCTGGACAGGCTTCAAAGAGACTTGGTGAAGCTTTTCTTTTCGCTCTGCCGCATGGAATTAAGCTGAAACCGCATCTGTCATCAACCAGAACAGCACGCGGCACGAGTTCTCCGGTCCCGAGGACCTGCTGACCTGCAGTTTCAGACTCTTCTCACTCCAGCATCTGCTTCAGACTATGAAGAGGTTTATAATTCAAGATCAGTTCCACCATAACATGCTGGATCAGAGGGATGACGGTTTAGAACAAGTCTGCGCTTGCATCTCCAAAATGGGAACTTCACAGGAGAAGAAGGATAAACGTTCAATGTGATGAAGGTTTTATTTCATGCAATTTTGGAACGTGTCTCTTGGTCCGTTCATCATAAGTTGTTTACATGACGTAAAAGGCAGGTTGCATTTTTCAAATGCTGTAAGAAAACCCAAGATTTGATTTACCAACCAAACATATAATGAAAAAAAACATACCATTAGATAGAGACCAAAATGACTTTAAATAAAATCTTGTTCCATTAACATACACTGAAAGATGGTTCCTTCTCTCTTTCAGGGTTTCAGTATTCAGTATTAGACATCAGCTACATTTTCTGCTTCTCACCATCCACTTTATTCCCAAGCACATTCAGTAATAGGTCCGAGCTCTTATGTGGCCCGTTCACTTTTCGGAGAACACCGGTACCTTCTTTGTTTGATTTCCTATTTTCTTTCTGTTTCCTTTTCTTGAGAAGCTGCACATCCTTCCAGACCCACACCATCAAGTCGTCTTCTCACAGTGAAATGATGGACGGAACCACCTGTGTTGTTTCAAATGTTTCAAATCTGAAACAAAAGTGGTGGAGCTGTTTATCTGAGGGAAACAGTTTTGGTGGTCTTCCACATCTTGTGTAGTTGCCATGAGCCACATTTTACCCTTTAACCCTTTTTGTTAAGTCTTTATGTTCCTCTTCTTCATGCAAGTAGATGATCTCATCTCCTCATAAATATCTTCTGAAAAAATTACTTGTACTTGATGGCTGTTTTGGCCTTGAATTGAATAAATGAAGGGTGCTGTCTTGTTATTGCACAGTGCTCTGTGTGTTACAAACCCAGGAAACCACATCTAACTCTGACACTGATGAAGTGTAGGTAAAATTAAATGCAGTGTAATTCTTGCAGTGAAAAAGATAAGGCAGTAATTCCGAGCAAGAGCAATACAACGTTGTTCCACTTTTTAAACCCTAAGGGAATTCTGAGACAGATGATCCAGAGATGGCCACTATGGTCAAGCTAAAGGTTGGTGCACCTGCTTCCAATCAGCCCATCACACACTTCAGGCTTCGGAACTGGTGCGGCCCCACTGCTGGCTCTGTCCTCTCCAATCAAGGCCTATTCAGCTGTGTGTGTATGAGTAAGTGTGTGAGTGCACGCTTTAGCGCTGCCTGATACAGGACAAAATGCCATATTGTGATGATTTTTGCAACATGTAAGGGCTGCAACAATGACATCAATTTTGAAAATTGTAAAAAAAAAAAAAAAAAACCCTCCATAAATGTTTATGGCCATTCTGACAGACTGCAATACCGTACAGGAAGTGTAGAGGGCGAAATGGCTTCTATTCCACTATAATAGAAGAAATTACTTCTTGCACAGAGAGAGTTTTATTGTTGGCCAGAACTCACTAATATTAGTTATAACAGTATTACTAATAGTTATATTAGTTGGTTAATCTAAGGAGGAGAGAGAGAGACAGAACTAGGACAAGAGACGATCTACGTCTATCGAAGGTGTCTCCTTGCAAGGCTAAGTGTTCCTCTGCCTTTCTGTCCTCTTCTCCAAAGAACTCTGAAGAGTCCCTTCTTCTTTTATTTTGACCAAACTGTTACTGATGAAACTAAGAGTTTGCCTGTTATAACTAAACGTGACCATATGTTAGAAACATCCTCCAACCTGAAACAGCACCAGGAGCAGGTAACCGGTGGTCTTCTGGAATGCTGAAGCTGAGAGCTAGTGGGGGTGGTTCCTTCCCCCAAGGCATGATGGAAACCTTGCAGTGTTAAAATTCATAGATCAGCTTTTCGCCCTAAAGGTGGAGTTTCTGCTGTCCATGTGTGAATGCGGTTTGTCTTTTCTGATGAAGCACTGTTTGAGATGTGCAGAAGTTTCATGGGTATTCACTGGTATTCTTCAGATGTTAACATGAGATGTGTTCAGAGTGAGGGAGTGGACATTTCAAGGGTGCTCAAATCTGATCCTGCAGGGTTTTCAGTGCAGCTTTGTGATTTCCCTGGTTCAACTTACCTGTTACCTGCCAGGTTTAGTGAGTGTGTTTGAGTAGGGGAACCATCAAACTGTGCTGGACACATTCCCTCCAGGACAAGATCTGGGCACTGGGTAAACTGCTGATTCTTTTGGTTTTCACGTTTATATGGCTGAGGAACAAAGCTAGTGTCTAAAAAATAGCACCACTATATTTAATTTCTGTTATTTGAAGCATGAACTTTGTATCTTCAGGCCATTTTAAAGCTGTTTCTCCACAAGGGGGAGCTGTTAGCACTCTCTTGTGTGTGCATCACTGTGATTGAGGGAACCCACATCAGCAGGATCTCTACTCGCTTTAACAGGCATGTAGGTAAAGCAACAGACTACCTTGATAACATTCAGTTAGATTTTACAGAAGGATACACTGTAAAGCAGCATGCAAAGAATATTGCTCGTGAAAGGTATGTTCCAAGCTTCAAATATTTGACTTAGCATGTTAAACCCTGTCTGGGAGGTGAAGACCACCTCTTGTCATGTTTCCTTCAAGCCTAATTTTAATTTTTTGGCCCTAGCAGACAATAACAGTGCCGCACTGGTCACTAATAAGTGTCATCAATTAGAAACAGACCCACGAAAAAGAAAAACAGACAGGACAAAGTTAACATTGAGGGCACAGCCCATTTATTCAGGTGCACTGCTTTAACCTGCAGTCCTGAATTTGTTTTCCTCGGCCTGATTTATCTCGCTTTCGTTCATTAGTTGTAGAGAGATAAATTACACCAGATTCATCACAATAACATGTCAGAAGGCGTGTGATGAAACGGCGTGTTGCCAGGGAAAGGAAATAAAAGCAAAAAAAGAGAAAAACCAAGAAAAGAAAGAAAAAGAAACTTTGTCCTCCTGGTAGTACGGGAGCAGAAGTGAAGCAGTCAGCGATTTCTCTCAGCAGCCCAGACCAAAGGGAGTCGCAGGAGAGAGATAATGACATGTTGTTTTATTCATCTGGCGAGATGCTGACCAGTTTGTTTGTGTTTATTCTGTTTGCCATGGAAGTTGTAAGCTGGAAAAAAAAAGCTCATCCCATAATTAACTCCCCCCAGATGAGACTAGAAAGGGAGAGAGAGAGAGTGAGAGATATAGAGAGGCAGCCAGGCAGGCCGAGTGAATGTGCATTTTCGCAAGAGGCAGAGTGAAAGTGATTTCAGGCCTGGACACGATGTGAGCGGCGGTCCAGATGAGGCGAGAGCCTCTAAACGGAATCTTCTTTAATGAGAAAATCGGAGATGTCCCCCCGTGTGCCTTTCACGTGTAGTTTTTCTCCATTGTTGACTGACTGATTGCTTTTCGGTCATTTTTTTCATATTTGCTTTCAATTTATTTCCAGATCTTCGTATTTGATTTGCCATTTTCAGTGTAACACACTTCAGCCACACCTGGAAATGAGCCAAAACATTGGCCTGCTGTTCGTAAACACTTCCAGGATCCGCCAACAGGGACTTTAACTTGCTTTTAGCTCCACTAGGAAGGCGATGATTTAGGTCTCAAAAGGTCAGTTTGCAGAGTTAAGGTCTGGCACATATTATTTAAATGGATGGACAGGTAGATGGACCGCTGGGTGGATGAATTCAAAAGCGAAAGGGTGAATTCAAGAGTTTGTTCTTTACGTTGGTATTCAAGTCTTCAGAAGAGTTCAGAAGTCTTTGTCTTTTTTTTCAAGCCACAAAATTGGTAGCCTAAACTACAATACAGTTCAACAAATGCGTTTAAAAAGGACACTGACTGTTATTATTTGGAAAACGTTTTTCACACTCTTTTCATGAGCCTGCTGAAGTTGAAAGAGAAGAAACCCCTGAAATAACACATTTAGTCGTGTTTGTTGGATGATAAGTTAAAAGCTCAATATTTATGGATATTTATGAACATGACCATTTTGATGAATCATCTCCAATACCGTAGTATAGTGATACTTATCTGAGTGGGTCTATTTGGTGGGTTCATTCTGGCACTGAGTGAGGAGGAGAAGACTGGAAGCCAGTGAGGATGTTGAGTTCAGGCCAACCCAACCCCAAACTAAACAATACTAAACATAAAAAACACATCTGAGTAAGCAGAATATGAACAGTTAAGCAATACAGTGTCAAACTGAGATTATTCATTCATTCATCCATCCATCCATCCATTTATCCATCAATCTTCCCATCCATCCTTTCATAATCTAGCCAGGGTGGCAGGGGCTGCTGGAGTCTATCCCAGTGCTCATAGGGAAAAAGGAAAACACCTTGGACGGGTGTTAAACCACTTAATAAGGTTCTTCTAAAAATGCCACTTCCAAAAACATGCAAATGGACACATAAACATAATATATGTATGCTTATAAGAATACAGGTATTTTTTTTGTGGATTCCTATAAGAGCTTTTAGGTAAATGTGCACTTCGGGGTATGGTATAGTACAGGAAACTATGCAAACAAAGATTATATTCAATAAAAAACATTAGTATGGATAATTTGCAGTGGTAGCTCCTTTTATAGAGTTAGTCAAGTCGAGCCAAGTCAAGTCGAGTAGTTTTATTGTCACAGTGTAATGAAACAAAGTTCCTCCAGGATCATGATGCAATACAATGGGCAAAAACAGAAACACCACAAGGCTACATAAGTGCAGACGAGACAAAATACACAGAGTGCAAGGAGAGCAAGAAGGAGAGTGCAAGAGGAAGAAAAAAGAGTAAAAATTTAGCGCAGTCGATGTTTGAATGAATACAGTTTTATGACACATACTGTTCTCCAGCAGCGGAGTCATTAGGTGTGCAAAAATGCAGAATGGAGGTAGACAGCAATAAATAATAATTATGCATGTGATAGCAGCAGCAGCAGGACAGAGAATGTGCAGTATATAATAAATAGAGGGGTATTTACAGTGGCAAGTTGTTTGTTTAAGGCAGAACAGTTCAGAGTGTTTATGAATTGTGTTAGGAAAGGAAGAAGTTCAGTTCAGGTGTGTGTGTGTGTGTGTGCGCGCGTGTATGCGTGCATGTATGCGTGCGTGTGTGTGTGTGTGTGTATGTGTATGAGTGGGGGGTACAGTTTATGTTTCAGTTCTGGTTGAGGAGTATGATGTCCTGAGGGAAGAAACTGTGTGCCATTTTGGCAGCGGAATCCTGCGTGCTACAGAACCTCTTGCCAGACAGGAGGAGGGAGAAGAGGGTGTGTGAGGGGTGTGTGAGGGGGGAGAAGAGGGTTTGTGAGGGGTGTATGAGGAGGGAGAATAGGGTGTGTGAGGGGGGAGAAGAGGGTTTGTGAGGGGTGTGTGAGGAGGGAGAAGAGGGTTTGTGAGGGGTGTGTGAGGGAGAAGAGGGTGTGTGAAGGGTGTGTGAGGGGTGTGTGACGAGGGAGAAGAGGCTTTATGATGTGTGTGTGAGGAGGGAGAAGAGGGTGTTTGAGGGGTGTGTGAGGAGGGAGAAGAGGGTGTT